>OX465583.1:7674598-8274598 GCA_950022655.1 Alentia gelatinosa
TTTTTTTTCTCGACTTGATTATCAGTCCAAACCGAAGCGAACTACAAGGAGAAACGACTACTTGTGTTTGTAAATGCAACGGGCATGTGGGTGTCGTGAATGAACACACAAACAGTTGGCGTGGGAACTATAACGGCCACACATCTGTGGATCACGTGTTATGAATAGTGTGGTTTTATATACAATGGTTGTTGTGCACCTACCTTGCTTCGTCCTGAAGATGAGATCTATACTCTCCCAGTAGCTCATCATCATACAGTTATTGTTCCAAATCACCACAATATTATGTTAACTGAGTTGAAGGTATTCATCATAATAACCGTAACGGTAGCGTAGGTCGTGGGTTATCACTCAGATCATATCTACGCAGTCCTATAGGCAGAGAACACAAGGGTATACAAGTAGATCCAACCGTCCTGGATCCGTTATCTCCCTTTCCTTTCAGTAATTGATCACTGGTTCTCCAGTCACTGTGAAATCCCTGATAAGACAATATCAGGTCCTTATCACGCAACGTTTCCTAACGACTTCCTTACGTTAAGCGTGGCGGGCCGGAAAGTGAACCCAAACCCGGATCCTGACCGCTGTATATAGAGTCACATATAACTGGGGAATCTCAGATCCTGCGGGTAGAGTAAAGGGGCACACACACACACACACGTAACCCTATACGGTATAAGCTGGGTGTACGTCAATGTCCTTCTTGTAGCATGTTGTGTGACATGTTACCCCACTTTAACATGAGACTCCCTCCACTGTGCCGCTGGAGAAGTGTAACACGGCCGTATAAAGCGGGGACTGGCTTTAGGACCTCCAGGTTCTGTGTATTTATAAGGAGACCTCTTAATCCCCCCTCCCCCCCCCCCCATACCTACTGTTTACCTGGCCGGCGGGGGTACAGACCCTGCACATGGCGGAGTAGGGGGGGGGGGGCACTCCAGGGGGTACCTTCGCCCCCTACGAGGTGCTTTCAAGGCACCTGTAGGCAGCTAATTAGATAAACCCCCGCCTATAAGATGATATAATTGTATTACCAAGGAACTGCATGGGGATCCATAGATACTGAAAATATGCCATGAGTTTAAGTTGCGGAGTAATCTCACGAGGCACAGCTGAGTGAGATTAAGTAGCAGATGAAAATGAATGGCATATTTTTTAGCGGGAATGGAACGAGTGCGGTTCAGATTTTTATCTTACCCCTATCACTGACTGATTGGCTAATGTTTGTGACGTCATCCCCCGGGAAGTATTTGAAAAAAATACTCAATGGGCGTTGAGTACGAGTTCCCAATGTTAAGTCTATGGGGGTAAAAATACCAGGCGTGAGATAAATACATTTATCCTACCCCTTATATAAAACGCCATATGCTTAACATGGGATACATTTATGTCACGGGTGTGAGATAAAGTGTTGTTCATTTCACTACTTGCTAATACTGAAAAAAATGTGGAAATAGGGTATGATAAAATCTAGACGCCACTCGTTTGAGTTTGACTTTATTTATGTCACTCTTTGTGTTGGCTCCGTAATCTTACTCGTCTTCGACTTGTGAGATTACGGAGCCAACAAAATGCGTGATATTAATAAACTAAGATTCAAACTCGTGACATCTCTTGACAGTATACACTAAGGGCTCACTGTTATCCAGTGGAGAGGCCTAATCTCATTCCTCACGCAGATAAATCCGCTAAAGCTCCTCTTCCCCAACTCGTGTGCGCTTCAGCAGTCAACCTTTAAATCCGTGTAAAATTAACCAGTGGGCGTCGGCTTGGATGTTCATTTAAAACTGCCAGAAGAAATCTGATCAAATTAGACGAAACATCGCAAATTCTGATTACCTTCCCCATATCTCGATGTCCTACAAACCCCAATAAAAACTTTAATAACAAATGAACTTATCAGGTATTTTTTGGATTCCAAATACATACACAATATTGAATGGTTTCAAATACAAGTGGCCGTATGCTTGGAGGAGTTGACGCGGAGTAATATCCAAGCGTATGCGAGGATAATGCGTAGAGTCAACTCCGAGGAGCATACAACCGCTTTTATCTGAAACCAGTCTATATTATATTTATTATCCACCTTTTCTGGACAAGTGGCATGTCGATATCAGTTCGTTCTAATTATGTACTATTTTTCCATACGCACTTTTTTTCCGTATGCGCCACCAGGAGCATACAACATATTCGTATGTGCCGAGTATGGCCATACACACTCCCTCTGTGTTTCCTATGGACACTTTAGATAAGATGGATAACAAAACTTTATATTGATTTAAACCCAACCGCATCTAGTCCCTACTTCTTTATTTTACCTCCAGGTATTTGCAGCTTGATGATCAAGCACCACGTCAGTAATTACACGTGGCTGAGGGGGAGGTTTTCTTTGATGGAGGCAGACCTGACTAATTAGTCTCTGTCTGGCAGCTGCAGGGAACACAGACCTCCAGGGTCTATAATGAGCAGAGGTACATCGGCCAGCCGTTATAATTAATACTCCGGAGTTATTATTAAACAAGATAATCCCCTTCGTTAGCCCTGTAAGGGGGGGGGGGCAGAGACATGCAGTAAATTAAATTGGCTAAGAGAGCAACGATTTATAGCTCATTCAATGCTAGTTTAGTTTTCGTAAATAGTTTCTGAGTACAGTAAATTAAATTGGCTAAGAGAGCAACGATTTGTAGCTCATTCAAAGCTAGTTTAGTTTTCGTAAATAGTTTCTGAGTACAGTAAATCAAATTGGCTAAGAGAGCAACGATTTGTAGCTCATTCAAAGCTAGTTTAGTTTTCGTAAATAGTTTCTGAGACATACAGTACATTAAGTTGGCTAAGAGAGCAACGATTTGTAGCTCAATCAAAGCTACGATGGTTTTTTAAAAATAGTTTCTGCATTTTTTCCAATTCCTTAATTGGTCATATGTTTTGAAATAAGCTACGTAGTACACATAGCATATCTTCCTAAGTAGTTACCATATAACCAGCAAAGATATCAGTTTTTTTGTTTTTTTGCAATTTTTATTAGGGAATATTGTGTGTTCACAATCACCGAATTCGGCTATAGAGCCGTTCTTCCACTCGGGCCCTAGTCCCTACTCCTCATTCTAATTGTGGGTGTTAAACCAAATGGGCAAGGGGTACCATTTTAGTGTAAGTCTTTGGTATGACCCGACCGGGGTTTGAACCCACGACCTCCCATGCTCGAGGCGAACACCCTGACCACATGGCCACCGAGCTTCACCAAGCATGGTCAAGCATGGCTGGTTTTATGATTGAGAAAATCTTTTTTCAATGATCACAAACATTTACCGAGAATTACAACGTAAAAGTCCAACATGTCCCACATAGCATAGGTATTGGCCAGGTAGTGTAAAATACAAAATACATGTAATGAGAATTTAAAATATAATAGTCATATTCCATCTATTTTGGCACCATATATGTTAAAACCAGATGTACCATCTGTCTCTATATGAATGCTAGTCAACTCGTGCATTAGTCAATTCGGGTTTTTCGTCCTTTTTCTGGTCAACTCGTCCTTTTTCATTAAACATGGAGTAATCCTGGATGTATATACATCAAAATGTTCGGAAACATGCGCTGAACACAAATAAAGCATTTATTCATGCATACTACTAAGTATTAGCGCTTACCGTTAGCTATGTGACTCAGGTGCAAACGTATTTTCATGATTGAAATTTATGAAATGAAATTGGAATGTACTCATATGTTTATGAAATGAAAATGGAATGTACTCATACTTATATCAAATTCAGGTAAACAATTGCTATCTAACATCATATAGTTGTTATCTATTATATAATTCAGTTATATATAGGTGTAAGACAATTGGAAAACAAAAAGGACGAGTTGACTAGGGAAAAGGACGAGTTGACCAAAAAAGCACGAGTTGACTAAGGGACGAGTTGACCAGTCACCCTCTATATTATGTTATATGTTGTTACATATACTATCGGTGTCATAACAATGTTATCACATTGACAATAACTGTAGAGGGATTGGACATGCGTTAAGTTATCTAATTCATGTTGCTCTTCAGGTTCATTGATTATGTCGATAAAACTCCGGTATATCTTATGTACATGTATATCACTGCTAGATCTATTTTATATACCACTAGTGATATTACAGACATAGGACAATTTACTTAAATAATGAAACTCATGTCAATTACCTGGAAATTTAATATGACAATCTCAAAGTGTGTTAGAACACATAGCTGATTTAGAAAATGGGGGTCACCGTGCTAGTTTTTGTTTCAGAGATCAATATCATGATCATATAATAATAGAATATATAGAAATTATAAAAAGTTGCTTTATACCTAGTAAAGCCCTTGTCATTTTCTTCAAACTGTCCCAGAACATAGTTAATGTGTAGGACTACACACTAAAGCACTAAAAGGTATACCTCACCACACTTGATTTTGAGAGAATTGAAGAAAACGATATTTTTCAGTGCATTTCCTATGTAAATCAAACAAGTGTAAATTGAACTATTTTAAGAAATTGGACAAAACATAGACTTGACAATAAAACGAATCACAAGGAACCAGTATTGACTAACAATTAACAATATCTAATAACCACCAGGTGGCGCCACCGTGAATTGTAGAATATGCCTTTAAAGGCATATCGGACAATTTGGCTCGAAAATTTAAACCCATGTCAATTTCTTGAAGATTTAATATGATGATCTCCAAGTGTTGTGGAACACAAATATATCTTAAAAATCGGGGGTCACGGTGGTAGTTTTTGATTTATAGATCAATATTATGATAATTTCATATTAAAATATATAGAAATTCTAAAAAGTATTTTTTCACATAGTAAAACCCATGTCATTTTCCTCAAACTCTCAAAGAATATAATACATATATAGTACTTCTTATTTAGATTTTAAAAATCATAGGTCACCGTCCTTGTTTTTGAAAGAATTTAAGAAAACCATATTTTTCAGTACATTGAAGATGAGATCTATACTTCGTAAATTGGCTTATTTTACCAATCAAAATTGGATAAACGTTACAAAACGTTAAATATACTCATGTATAATTAGAAGGAATCCCCAAAATACCAGTTTTTACTATTATTTGACATTATTTAAAAATCACTAGGTGGCGCCACTGCAGATTGTAGAATATGCCTTTAAAGGGAATTCTACAACATATTCAATGGACCCGGATATCTCGGTACACACTCCCTGTAAGTTTACTACGGACACTCTGTAGTAGATGGATAATGACTAGTTTCAAGCTCAATGTATTAGGCAGTTTTTCCTCAATTCACCAAACATACCTCCGGGTATTGACTCCATTGAAAAACCTCCAAATATCTCCCCCTGGCAAGCTCCCAATATTGCTTTACATGTCAGACAGTGTTTAAAACGGATCACAGAGTAGGGACTCACCCTGAGGGGTATGTTGATCCAGTTGAATCGGAACTAATTCTGTCTGGCCTCTTTATACCCGGGTTAAGAGTGCGAATACCGTACATTCATTCTACACAATCTCGGTGGCGGTTTCACTTTTGGACCGCTCCCAGGGCACTATGAGTGACTGAGCCCGTTTATATTAGTACTACTAGTGTCAACAGAGGGACTAAGATCGGCAACATGATACCAGACACAGAGGCTGTTACAGGGGACTGGCTTACTTATGTCAACTATTTTCACCAGGTTTCTTTACGTGGAGGTAGTATATAGATTAACATGATAAAAACAGGTGTAATCTGAACATGTATTATACTGGTCCGGCCCTATACTCTAGCATTACGTGAAATGATGCAGTTTCGGTCGTGCTACGACCATACATGTATGTGTAAAGCCCAATGCCCATCTACAGATTTCGGAACATTCATGTACCTTTGTTAGCGACAAACTGACGGCAATAAAACATGAGGTATGTGACTGACTTTGTTTGTTTGTTTGTTTGGGTAGTTTAACGTCCAATTTGTTCAATTAGACTTACTTTGGGTTTGACCGAATCTATGAGATGAATGTAGGAAGAAATCCCACCCCTACACATTTACTGAGGTGAGAGTTATTTTACTTCCCACACCACATAGACATGGTATAAGAAGGATTGGCCTTTGATATAGCAGTAAATCTACCACTGCTGGGGGGTGAAGGAGGAAAGTAGCTGCAGTGGGACCCAAATCATCAAAGTCCTATGCTCTTTACCACTGAGCTAACTCCCCACCCACCCTGGTCGCTTTAGTTATGCTTGCGTGCAAGCATATCCGGTTTACACCACAAGGAAGCAAGACGACCAAGAGGGTGAACAGATTGGTAATTTCTGTCCACCCCAGCAGACGTGTGACTGACTGCACCCAGCTGGACAGGGAACCATGGACAAAACGTGAGGGACGTGACTGACCGCAGCCAGCCGTAGAGGGAGCCGTGGACAACGTGACTGACCACAGCCGGCAGTACAGGGAACCATGGACAAAACGTGAGGGACGTGACTGACCGCAGCCAGCCGTAGAGGGAGCCGTGGACAACATGACTGACCACAGCCGGCTGTACAGGGAACCGTGGACAAAACGTGAGGGACGTGACTGACCACAGCCGGCCGTACAGGGAACCATGGACAAAACGTGAGGGACGTGACTGACCACAGCCAGCTGTACAGGGAACTGTGGACAAAACGTGAGGGACGTGACTGACCACAGCCAGCTGTACAGGGAACTGTGGACAAAACGTGAGGGACGTGACTGACCACAGCCGGCCGTACAGGGAACCATGGACAAAACGTGAGGGACGTGACTGACCACAGCCGGCTGTACAGGGAACTGTGGACAAAACGTGAGGGACGTGACTGACCGCAGCCAGCCGTAGAGGGAGCCGTGGACAACATGACTGACCACAGCCGGCCGTACAGGGAACCATGGACAAAACGTGAGGGACGTGACTGACCACAGCCAGCTGTACAGGGAACTGTGGACAAAACATGAGGGACGTGACTGACCACAGCCGGCCGTACAGGGAACTGTGGACAAAACATGAGGGACGTGACTGACAACAGCCAGCTGTACAGGGAACCGTGGACAAAACGTGAGGGACGTGACTGACCACAGCCGGCTGTACAGGGAACCATGGACAAAACGGACCCTTTAAACATCCCTAAACCGGGCCACCAGGGGCTCAATGTAAATCCAAATTTATGGCTCTGTGACCATCAGTAACGTTGCCCCACGTTTCGGCACTCTACCTACGCCGCGTAACCTGTACATAGTACACCACATAATCTGTACATAGTAGATGCGCAAGTTCTACCCTACACCGTAACCTGTACAACGTAGCCTGTACATGGTAGATGGTTGGGTGGGTGGTTTGATTTAACGTCCAGTTAACCATTAGAGTATCTCACCAGACTTTCTCAAGGTTCTTTTACACCACAAGGGTGGTGATCGAATCTATGTGATGAATCCAGGTAGAAATGTCACCCCAACACATTTACAGAGGTGAGAGTTCTTTTATTTCCTACACCAAATAGACATGATATGGCTTTTGATATAGCAGTAAATCTACCACTGCTGAGGATGAAGGAGAAGAGTGGGTGCAGTGGGACTTGAACCTACAACCTTGGGATTACAAGTCCAGTGCCTTAACCAAACAAAACTCCCCACCACATATAGTATGCACATGTTCCACCGTACACTGTATGCAGGCTTCCCAGTGCCCCGCTTCCTCAAAATAGGTTTATTTTATAGGTTTTGAAAATCAAAATATAGGTTTTTACAGTTTTTCAAGGCCCAAAACATAGGCTTTTATAGGTTTTTAGGGTAGACATATTCAGCATAATGGGAGTCAAAATATAGTGAATCACTTATTTTCAGTTCTTCATTTCTAAAAAAATGTACCTAGTACTAAATTGCAGGACGTCAGGATGTCTGGCTCATCAGGTTATACCCAGCAAGTTTGTATAGTGTTGAGTTTCCAACAGGCAACCCAGCCCAGCAAAAAGCCACTAAAAAAAAGACTTGTTTCTCATCACCGCGCATCAGCAAAAAAGATTTTAGAAGATTTTTTTTTTTTTATATAATAAGATGAACCTTGATAGAAATTATGAAAGGTATGTGTATTTAGTATCAAATTAAAGCTCCTGATGTCAGGGATGCATTCAAGTATAATCAGTAAAAATCTGAAAACCCTGCGTAAGAGGACACCCCATGTAAGCAGGCACTTTTCCCCTGAACAGAGGGTGTCTGCTTACACAGGGTTTTACTGGAGCCCATTTTACGACACTTCAAAAGCCATCTTTGATCCAGCAAAAAAAAAAAGGGTGAAAAAAAAAGCGCCCTCGTCATATTTTTCATGGCTTGGTGATGAGAAACAATTTTTTTTTTTGAGTGGCCTTAAATAAACTGATAATGTGGATTTCTTGTCATTTGACAATCTAACTTTGTGTCAAGTTAACTTCTAAGATTTCCTGTACACATCAATCTGCATGGCAGTGAAAATATAGGTTTTTATAGGCTATATAGGTTCCTTTGAAAAAAATAAAGGCTCATGAATGAAAATATAGGTTTTTATAGGTTTTAAAGGTTATAAAGGTTTCACTGGGAGGCCTGCTACAGTATGACCTGTAGATTCACAACATGTTCGCTCTCTCCAGCCCTGTAAACATACACAGAACGGTCATGGTGTACCCTACACCATCTATAGACCTCACAGAACTCTTACACCCTCAGATAAACAAGAACAAGATGGATTAGAGGACCTCCAATAAGCTGATACCACAGAGCAGTGGGGCTTAAGGCGATGTGCACTGAGGGTGAGGCGTAGACATTCCCGAAAGGAAAACCATCGTGGTGAGAGGGTAATTGGACGCCTTGAGCCTTTTACCGTTTGAGCTTCCTGTCAGCGCGAAAACATGGACGCCTTGAGCCTACCCTGTGGACGCCTTGAGCCTACCCTATTTTAGTTCTGATTGGCAGGTTAGGGTTAGAAAAGGGTCGGGTAAGGGTTAGGGTTGAGTATATATGAATATAAACCAGTATAAGTACACTTTTCAAAGTTTTTACATCTAGATTCTCAAGAAAACCGAAATGGGGTAGGCTCAAGGTGTCCACAGGGTAGGCTCAAGGCGTCCACAGAAAGGCTCAAGGCGTCCAGGGTTCAAATCGTCCCGAGCTCAAGGCGTCCATGAACCGGTGAGAGGGGCGAGGCTGAGGTTGAGTCGGCTCGGTTTGTGAACCAGTCCAGACGAGAGTGGTGAGAGCTGACCAAGCAGAACCCATCTCAACTTCCTTCGCCAGACTCTGAGAACCCGAGCTAGCCTGGAGATCTGCCCCGTGTGTTCACGGCACTTTGGCCCAGAACGGAAGGTAACCGCTTACGCAGGGTTTTACTGTATATCTAAAGCCCATTTTATGACACTCTTAAGCCATCTTTGCTCCAGCAAAAAAAACCCCAAAAAAACACACAAAAAACCGCCCTCATCATATTTGTCATGGCTTGGTGATGAGAAACAAGTTTGTTTTTTTGAGTGGCCTTATATTGGCATGAATGAAGCAGAATTTCATAGACTAAGATATTTTTTTTGTGTGCAAAACTAAATTTTCCAGGCTGTTTAAGTTTTTTCCAGGCTCTCTGTGAGAAATACAATTCCAGGCTTTTCCAGGCTCTGCGCGAACCCTGTTATTATTATATACCTGAAAATCATCAAAAACGCCATTTTAATTTACTCTCATCCTAGCGGTCATTCACTACGGCCGTAGGGCGTGAACATTATTGATACTGCACCCCTAGCAGCGGCTAGTCTTTTACAGATGTTCGACTGCAGGTATATGATAAGGGAGAAATTGACGAGTGTTCGGTCTGTGTCCCCGTTCACCATCGAGTTTGGAGTACACAGTAATATGAACGAGGCGATAGCCGAGTGGATATTCGAAAGTGCTCCAAACAAGATGGCAAACGGTGACTCAGACCAAACACGAATATGATTCTGATTTATCTTAGACTGGACAAATTTATCTGTGTATCGCCCATTGAGTATGATTTATCATACTCACAAGCCTGTTGAGCACAAGTGCCTAATGTTAAGCCTCTGGACCTATATACCAGGTTATGGTAGTAATTCATTCTCTTTATATAATATGCCTTCTATATATCACCATGGGTGATATTTGAAACTGAAAAGAAGATATAACGCATTTATCTCATCCCTGGTATTTTTGTCCCATATGCTTAACATTGGGAACTCATTCTCCATGCCCCTATGAGTAAAGCAGTCTATTCTCCATGGTCTGTATCCAATATGTCCTCCATTCTTCAAGTATGTACAGTGGTGAGATAAATACAGAAAGCAATTCATTTTGATGAAAGTCATTTAAATACTACGCGATATTCGCATAAAACTTGTGGAGAACAAAGACATTGACCAAAACCTGTTGGTTTCCTCTTTAATCCTACTTTGCATAAAATGAAGCCAAATGGGCAGTGTTACTACATTATTCCGCTACGTCTTTTATCTCTTTTAACAGGTGGGGATCGAGATCCTGCTCAGAGCAGCTCCAGTCACTCTGTGAAACCCGTGAGAAAATGGTTACTATGACGACGCTTAAGGGCCTGCTGGTGAATAAAACATGAGGCTGGGAGAGGAGTAATTCATCATTGTTCTGTAGTCAGGCCGGACGATCTGAGACTGACCAGCTGTGTATGGACAAATACCGACCACACCTCTCAAGGTGAACTCAAAGGTACCGGGGTCATTAGAGTGCTAATATCCAACTCCGTCTGGTATATATATATATATATATATATATATATATATATATATATATATATATATATATATATATATATATATATATATATATAGTATATATATATATATATATATATATATATATTTAAATTTAAATATCAACCTCGTTATATGTATATAAATTATTATCCAATTGTATAACTCAAATTATTCACCCCTTGACTGCTGTTGTTATTATCGTCACTTGTTTATCCCACACATAGTTACCGGGTTACTGCTGCGGCTACGGGTAACCTGGTAACCGGGCTCTTAACGGTTAATCTGCTACTTGCTGTGACAGGTAACGGACGTATTTTAGTATATTTAGGGTTATGATATATAATGCTCAGTTATGAAATCTCAAGTGGAATTCATATGGTGTGATTCATGCATCTTACAGGGTTCAATATCTCATGTGATTCTGTTCCTTGTTAAGTGGAATTCACACGGTGTGATTCATGCATCTTACAGGGTTCAATATCTCATGAGATTCTGTTCCTTGTTAAGTGGAATTCACACGGTGTGATTCATGCACCTCACAGGGTTCAAAATTTCATAAGATTCTGTTTCTTGTTGAGGGGAATTCACACGGTGGGATTCATGTCCCTCACAAGGTTTAAAGCCTCATGAGATTCTGTTCCTTTTCAGGGGTAAATGTCGCCAACAATTGCAGGGGGAAAACATGTCTCAAGGAAATGGAACCCTACGATTTTGACAAAGAGATTGTGTTGGAGTACAGAATCTCAGCAAGATTTGTCTCAGACAAACACCCTGTGAGGTATATGAATCCCATAGTGTGAATCCCGCTTAACATCCATAGTTCACAACTATAGGCCACAAAAAAGTGACCGGCAAAATATCTTCCATACTCAATTTATTTTAGATATCTAAATTTCAATTATATGTGTCCATTGATAACGCTATACAATATATCAGCTTATATATCAGGTGTTTTAGTGAGGGCCTAGGGTTAGAGATATATTGGTATGTTTGATCGATTAACAGGCGAATTAGTTCCTCAAAACATGGCAACTCAACGGAATTTTCACCTCAGTATATATTTAAATATGGACTTGTTATTGGCTGGCGATACATAGTTTTCTTGTTGATACAGTATCGTATGAACCCAACTGAACTTTTGGGATACCATATCGGTAATCTGGAGCTTAGCAGTAGCGACTATCTCAACCATCCCTTACAAAGGTCTAACAACTAACTATCTATCTTTTTTTCATATCTATGTGAATAAAAAACAAAGTAATATCACCAAAAGGCATTCATCCTAGTATCAGTCCAATGAGAAAACATATATATATATATATATATATATATATATATATATGTGTGTGTTCCTGACTTAACGAAAAAACGCAGGTTCCCTGTTTTCTTCTGCAGACCAGTGATTTACTAGCTACGCGCGGCAACACGTCATTCAGTGCGAAAAACAACTAATCTCCCATTAATTATTCTTTAAATGGTTCCCCACAAGCGGCCGTTCATCACATCTACTATCGAAATACATCTTCCGAAAGCTGAGGTTCAGGGCTTTCCTGTGGATATACATATAGGAGTAAATATTTCTTTTGGGATTCCTCAAACTCTATCTGAATCTGGCAAGACTTTCCTCCATAATTTCTGAACTACTCAACCAATTTTAAAGACTCAAAAAGCTCTGTGCTACTCTCTTTCTAAGCTAAAGTTTGCTCTCATTTTTTCCAATTAAAAATGTGAAATTTAATTGTGCATCATTGGAGTTACAGTGATACCCTGAGTGCTGAATCAAGTCAAAATATCACCCAACAGTTGACAACTGGGGCATGGTGAACAGAAGGAAAACCCCCGGCCACATATATAGTATCATATACATGGGTATTCATGCAAAACCATCTGCAGCCTGACTGTAGATGGTTTCTCTTCTACATCAAAGGGTATCCTAGCTGATATATCATTAGACTTGACTTCTCAGTCTCGGACGTTCTGAATCTATACAATGGCGGATTTAACACGGATTTAGCATCTAATACGAACAAAGTACCCAGAAATAATGTTGAGTTTTTCACAGGATGATGTTTTCGTATTCTAGTTTCCGCATTCTAATTCAAGGTTTTACAGGCCCACTGGAGCAAGATGTAAACAGGCATCTCACTTGCCTACTCTAGCATCCAGTCAAAATAAAAGTGAAAAAAATAAATTTAAATCATCGTCATGCATTTACAGTTCTGTTGGTAGTCGGACTCCAACCGCATCCAGTTTGAAAGCATGAGCGCCATGGCCCTAGCGACAACGGGACGCACTATAGTCTACTGTGTTGGGTGTCCACCAGTCTAGTTTGTGATACCAATATCCTGTATTGTATTAGTATAGATAATTAATCATATTGGCTTATAAATATCGACACATACCTTACTACAAGTTCCTTACAGTATATATAATTAGAGCGTGCTTGCACGCGCAAAATACATCATCTAGAGATTAGAGTGGTCACATTGAACTTTCAGTGTGCTTCCAGAAAACTATCCCTTTACTATCTGCATGCTGTTCACTGTGATAGTGAGAACAGAGCAGGGAGCCAGTGTCTCAGGATCTTAAAGGTGTGCCCAGCTGACCATGACCAATCACCCAAGACCGAAATACCTCATGACCCACTGGTGCTTGATATGTTTTTATCCTAGACTCAGGCAGATAGAGAAATGGCAAGTTGGCAAGGTGCAAGTGGGTTACAGAAAACTATCCATAGGCTAAATCTAACTCAAAGCTTTTAATTGTTATTCATTTATACTTGCACGCTCATTCATCTATGATGAACATACTTTTGGCTCCTAGTATGTGGAGGTACATTCATGTGACCCACATACTAGAGAAGCAGCCACCAATCAATGTCACCAATCTACAGTTGTATTAGAGGTCTCTAGGTCACGCAGTAATGAATACACGCCTATGATGAGACAATAGATGATTGGTCGAGAAGTGGAGTGGAACGCAGCCGTCTGTGGCAGCTTGCGATACGCATGCGCGGCAGCGGTCAGCTGCGGCTGATGGCCACCAGATGGCGCGTCGAGGGTCTGTCAACACATTTCAGGGCCGTGCGCTGTGTTTACTTCTTGTTTGTCTTTGCAGCGAATCTAACCTGCTACTTAGCGAAGGAAATGCCGAGTATAGTCAGCCAAGGGTGTGTGCTATAAATAGGAGTGGGTGCTAAGAAAGAAAATAATGTATCCAGCGGGCAGTATGTGTGGGTCATACGGCCATAGGTATATAATAATATGTCAGAGAAGTGTTATTATTATATACCCATGACGTAAACACGGTAAATATGCACCGTTTCGTCACATAACGTAAAAATACCGTATGGAACAGTGTTCCGTAAGGCAAAATACCGAATAATGTTCCGTATGCTTTGACTAAAACATTAGCTGTTAGGCCATGTTATGGTAGCATTTGATTAATTTCGGGTATATCATAAATATAGAACAACCTACTATTGCCGTGTGTCGTACAGAACCCGGCGAGCCTCGCTCCGTACGAACCGGCAATTCCTATCTCGTTTTGCGGCTTGTACAGCATAGTCAGGTCGTTCTTTATACAGGTAAATACATGGCAGATAATATTTACTGTAAATAATCACTATCACATGTGTTGCCTCAGAGAATGTTAGTAAACTAATGCAACATGAGCCATGTGTGACATATATAATGCAGCATGCCCCAGCAGCCTAACATCAGCAGTCGTGTAATCATGTCTACAACTTCACATGGATACCAGGTCACCCATGACACAGTCACTGAATACTGGTTACTCTCGGCAGATCCCACCTGTTCTTCAGGGATTTTTACCCAAACTTGTACATCCCCAAAAGGGAAGCAGCGATATTTTTTCTCCATAGACTTAACATTGGAAACTCGTATCTAATACCCATTAAATATTTAGGAAAAATATCCAATGGGGGATAATGTAACAAATGTTAGCCCATTAGTCAATATTAAGGGTGAGATAAATTTAGAAACCCATTCAAGCTTAGGGTCAGAGCTCGATCCCATCTCATTTGAATCACATAGCAATTCACGCGGCTTCGCCTTGTGAATTACTACGTGATTCAAACTCGATGGGATACGAGCTCAGACCCTTAACTTTCATGGGTTTCCTCTATAATCCTTTCCAGAGACTTTTGGCGGTCAGGTATACTGGCCTCAGTCCCTGTGTTCATAATCAAAGACTTGAGCAAATCTCGTGGTCAGGGGTCTTTATCCTAACCCTAATAAAAAAAAAGGCCATAGGCTTAACATGGGATTTGTTCATGACATAAAGTGTTGTTTATGTCACTACTTTCTAATATTCAAAAATCGTGGAAACGGGGTAGGGTAAAATTTGAGTTTGAGTTTAATTATGTCACACATTGTGTTGGCTCTGTAATATCACTCGTCTTAGACTTGTAAGATTATGGAGCCAACAAAATGCGTGACATGAATAAACTCAAACTCAAAATCATGACGTCCTTGATATTACTTCAATACTAGTATTTCTGTGCAGATGTTCTGGGGCCGAGCTTGCACCCCCAGTGGTGTTGATATCCATGATATGTCGGGCTGCACTTAAACCAATAACAGTTGCTTTGATTAACTAATTGCAATAACAGCAATTATGTAAACAGCGAGGGTATTTCTATCGAAACGATGCGAATACACATGAAACGAAATGCCCGGAAAACGATCACATGAACACAAACCAACATAAGGTTATCATTTCCTCGTTCAACTTGAGGTAGATCCCGTCTATCTCTTGTCGTTTCAAAATAAAAATTGATTTCTTTTTCGTGTAAGAGGTATGTGGAGGATAGACTGACGCCTCGTGAACCCAAACAAACCCACATAATCCACTAAACTGGAGTCTGTTTAATAACTTATGCCTGCGAAAGTACAGTGTTCACGGAGACCTCGTACGATATTGTTATTGTTTGATGATATCCAGGGGCCGTTTAATAATCTATTACCGTACATGTAAACCATTTTCTGTACGCCATAGAGACCCAGGCACGATGTGGGTCAACTTTATTCAACACTTATGGACGACCGTATGGACGGCTAAATCTTAGCGAACAGACTTAATTTCATTAAACGATAACCCCTATACAAGGTACAGAAAGGGGACTTCATGTACGATCCTAGGTTATTAAACTGGCCCCAGAGTTGTTCAGCTAAGTTAGTCCGTAAGTGTTGAATAAAGTCTACCCTAATCGTCGCTGGGTTTCGTTGGCGTACAGAAAAGGGTTTTACTTACGAGCCTAGATTATCAAACAGGCCCCTGAGTCTGTGGTGGCGATTATTATCTCACGGCACCTCTGTATATTACATGCTCATGTATCCTTTATGTATCCTTTCTATCGCTCGGAACTCGGTATATCTATGTGTGCATGACAGGCCTGGAGCCCCTATCATGCTGATATACATATTTGCATGGAGGTCACAATCTATTGTAAAATGTATTTGTATGGAAATCCGAAACAAGGAAGTTCTAGTTTTTGGACATCCAACCCCACATGCCAACACAATGAGGTTGGATTTCTCATATGAAATGGAAGTGAATGAAATAAAAGTGATGGCTTCAAGCTGAGATACAGGCTGATGAAATGAACGTTGGTAAATAGCCTTTGATTGGGTGGCCGACACGGGCCGAGGGGTTACGTAACTTGCCTGCGACAAGTTCACCGACTCCTATACGATTTGGGAACTAATCGTTTAACCCTGAATCGGTAGATGTGTATTAGAGGGAAACTATGTTCCGGTGAAAGGAAGTCAAAGTTACTCGGTAAGGCTTGGAAAAATTACTGCCCAAGGCCTTGGCCGCGGGCAGTAATTTTTCCAAGCCTTACCGAGTAATTTTGACTTCCTTTCACTGGTACTTGGTTTCCCTATTCCTATATACCTTCAAATGTGGTTTAATAACAATAATTAGCGTCATTTGCTCATCCACCATCAAACCTGAAGCCAGATCCAACCTTACCGAGTAACTTGACACTTTATGTTTACTCCCCACTGCGCTTTTCATATGAATTTTGTAAGAGACAATCTGATTGGTCTAAATGTCAACCTTGGGTAGTATACGGCAACCTTGGGTAGTATACGGCAACCTTGGGTAGTATCCATAAGTTACTCCACCCCCCAGAACGTGGTGTAAGCATAGAGTGTACAGCCATAGGTATATAGGAATGGGCTTTACGTACACTGGGAACGGCTGTAGGCTATATACCATGTCTAATAGATCATATTCACGAAATACCACGTCTATTATCCATAGAAACCTGAACTGACCTAGTTATGCTCGCATGACCTCCGCAAATGATCGTGCGCAATAGCGTGAAACACCTTCTGTATGAAGAGTCTATGAAAGGCATATCGGATAATTCACGTTGGTGCCACCAGGTAATTTTTCAATATTATCAATTATCGGTCAAAACTAGTTCCTTATGATTTATTCTAATTCAAAATAGTGAGAAAATGTAACGTTTTGTCCAGTTTATCCAGTCTTAATAGGCAAAATAAGTCAATTTACATTGACGTGATTTACATAGGGACTGTACTGAAAAAATATGGTTTTTCTTCGATTCTTTCAAAAACAAGGAGGGTGACCTATAATTCTAAAACTTGAATGTGTAATACTATAAATCTACCATATTCTGTGACAGATTAAGGGAAATGACATGGTCTTTGCTATATGAAAACAACTTTTTAAAATCTCTATATATCGTATCATAACATTATGATAGTATTGATCTCTAAAATCAAAAACTAGCATGGTGACCCCCGATTTCTAAGTAAGATATGTGTTCTATAAAACCATCATATTCAATTTCAAGGAAATTGACATGGGTTTTAATTTTCAAGACAAATTGTTCGATATGCCTTTCAAGACCAGATGTCGCAAACTGTCCTTGTTCTAGGTACAGAAAAGGGTCTCCATGTAAGAGCTTAGATTATTAAACGAGCCCCAGGCGTGGCTAACTGTCCTTAGAGGAAACATTAAACGACGATAAACTAGTTCTCAAGACCATTAACGTTGAGGTATGTCGGTATATTATACTGTAGAGATTAAATGCATCTATGAGTAGCTTAATTAATCATTCCCATCACGCAACATCCATCAATTTACAAGCTTGATATCTAGAGCAAACATGTCCATACACTACTTTATCATTCAACATTTCACTTAAAGGCCACTGTGGAACTGGGGGAGCTTGCGATCCTGTACCTCCAGTATCAGACTGGAGGTACCGGCTTGGCGTACCGCATGTACCTCGGATCGCAAGGTATCATCGATTCTGTGTGGAGACACCCTCGCTTGCGACTGGAGGAATTGCGATTCTAGGTACATAGGGTACGCCTAGTCTCAGACTGGGCGTACCAAATATCAAACATGTTTGATATTTAAAAACGCTTGCAATCCGGGGTACATGCGGTACCTCCAGTCTGAGACTGGGTGTACCGGTACGCCCAGTCTCAGACTGGAGGGAAACTTGCTGTCTCCACTGTGCGATTCTAGGTACATAGGTACGTCTAGTCTGAGACTGGGCATACCGGTACGCACAGTCTCAGACTGGGCATACCGGTACGCCCAGTCTCAGACTGGAGGGAAACTTGCTGTCTCCACTGTGCGTTTTGCCGAGTTGCGATCCTGGAGGTACGCCCAGTCTGAGACTATGTACCTAGAATCGCACAGTGGAGACAGGGCATAATTAGTAAGAAAAATCCTTATATTCTATACTTATATCAATTGATAAACAGTGTGTTCATCCTATACGTAACGTCTGTTATGGCACAGGGTACGTGGCATTACGCTATTTGTACAGCTACTGGACGTTAGGAAGCTATGTGCAGAAACCTCAAGGCCAATATTTACCTACGGCAGCCTTTAGATCGAGTAGTTTGGCAGCTGCTGACCCGGGTTGGGGAACGAGATTTAGGTCTGAAACAGTTGGTATGCCGAAGTTTACATATGTCGAATTCCCCGACGAAAATGTAAATTATTTTCATCTAAAAAAAAGGGAAGAAAAAAATAGGCATCCAGCTGGAAATAGACCTATTTCAGCCTTGTCTATAAAATATGAAAATGTGAATTATCCATGCAATATCAGGGGAACCCAGTCGAAGATATATTCGTAATATCTATAGCATAAACCATTCACTGAAAAAAATGGGGTTATGAACAGAAAAGGTACATAGTAATACTAACTAGTATATACATATAAACTAAAATCGTGATATTATCATATTGACAATGATAACATTCCCATGACGATTTGAACACGGAATCACACCTTTTCTGGCTTTCTTAAGGCAGTAGATCATACAAAATAACACATCTTTAGTCACGGAGGCTTACTCATGCGATATTATTTCAGGTTGGACAATTTGATCATTCCCTTGTGCAATTTAATCAGTGCGGCTTAGTAAATGCATGTTAAATTGCGTCACATGTAAATAATGTCAGAGAAGAGCAGGAAAATAACGTTCAGTCGGCGCATTTCTAATCGGGCATGACTTGGCAACGCTGGTCCATGTTTTCATGCAAAGTATCGGCCTAATTAGACAGTCATTGATGCAGCATGTTTGGCAGCGGTTTTCTGTGTAATTAAAGTCTATATCAGGCTTAAAAAAAAATTCGGATGAAATCGGTGCAATCGGCGGAAATCGGGGGCCCGATTTTATCCACCGGAAGAGTTTTTTACAACTATATCAGGTTAAGCGTCAGGTTGTATGTTGATCAGCGAGCCAACCACTTTCCATCTGTTTATCTACGATTTTATTATCCACCTAATACGAAGTGTCCATAGAAAACACATAGGGAAGTGTGTATGGACATACCCGGAGCATAAAGATATTAACATTATATACTCCGGGCTGCAAAACCCAACGCATACGGGAAATAGTGCGCATGAAAAAATAGTGCGTACCTAAATGAACTTATGTTGGTACGACACTTGTATGCTCTGAGAAGTTGCCTCTGCGCAATATCCTCGTATACACTCGGGGGTATATTGTCAATACGGTCAATATTGTGTATAATCTTAGCAAATCAATGATGTATAATATTCCCAGGCATAAACAATGGAATGCTTACACAATATTGACTAGTTTCAGATACAAGTGGTCGTATGCTCTGATGAGTTGACGAGTAGTAATATCCGAGTGTATACAAGGATATTGCGCAGAGGCAACTCTGAGGAGTATACAACCTTTTTCATCTGAAACCAGTCTATATTGTATTGATTATCTACCTTTTCCTGACAAGTGGCGTACTGATAAAGGTTCACTTAGGTATGCACTATTTTTTTCATATGCACTATTTCCCCGTATCCGGTAGGTTTTGCAGCCCGGAGCATACAACATATCTGTGTGCTCCGGGTATGGTGATACACACTCCCTATGTGTTCTCTATGGTTACTTTGTATCAGGTAGATAATAAACGATATTTCCATTTGTATAGGCAGTGAATCAGTCCTGACAACAGAATGTGTGCGTATTTTGTTGAGGAAATCAATTCTATCAACTTGATAGTGTTGTATCTACAAACATCATTATAAGAGAGATACTCCCAATAAACAAAAAAAAACACCAAAAAAACTTGACTGACTGAAAGCAGTAGAAGACCGAATGCAAGCTCTGCAATATAAGTTGCATGAAAACCATAGCCTTTGCAAATATGCTGCATTTCATACGCATAGCCTGAACCAAGCATTTCACCTACGTTTCTCACGAAACAAAAGAAGCAGAGGTACAGATGTTAATCAAAATCCATACCTGCCCAATCAGGGACACCATCTGGTGCTACTGGTGACGAGGACCCATCTACGGTAGCAATTAACAGCTAATTAGTCCAAGTTGTAGTCTATATATTGTGGGAATATTTATCTCACCCGGTATCTTTCTCCATAGGCTTAAAGGCATATTGGACAATTTGGTTTGAAAATTAAAACCCATGCCAATTTTATGGAAATTGAATATGATGATCTTCGAGTGTTAGTTTTTTATATTTAGAGATCAATATTATAGAGAGGTTTTCAGAAGTTATTTTTCACATAGTAAAACCCACTTTCCTCAAACCATCACAAAATACGGTAGGTATATAGTACCATTTAATTTTTTAAATTCATAGGTCACCCTCCTTATTTTTGAAAGAAATGAAGAAAACATTTTTTTTTGTACATTCCCTATGTAAATCAAGTAAATGTAAATTGGCTTAATTTACCTATGTAGACTGAATAAATTGAAAAAAACCATTATATTTTCTCACTATTTGGAATAAGAATAAACCACAAGGGTCCAGTTTTGACCGATAATTGATAATATAAAAAAAAATCACCAGGTGACGCCACCGTAAATAGTAGGATATGCCTTTAACGTTAGGAACTCATACTCCACAGCTGTGAAGGTATGCCACCCAATACTCAATAGCTAATTGGGTGATTCATTTAATTAATTAATGATGTTATACGGGGTGAGATAAAATTAGAAACCCAATCGATGAAAATAACTTTGTCCTCATATGACCGCTACGTAATTCACTCAGTTTCGCTTCAGAAATTACTCCGCAGTAAAATTCAATGAAGTATGAAGCAAGTTATTTTCATCTCCTGAGTTTCCTTCTAATATATTTATTACAGTATTTGTTGATTGGTATATACAAAAATGTCAGAAACCTATATAAAGGCTGTGTTAAGGTTACAGGCTCTCTGCACTAGAATATGCAATGATTGAATATCAAGTTTCATTTTCATCACAACACCATGCAATGCATAGCAAATAATCAATTGCGATCTATACAATTTATGCGAGGCTCAAACGAAAAATCAACAAATGTATCTAAGTCAATAATCCATGAACAGTAAACTGGATTATCCCTAGAGCTGGGGATACAATATGGCGTGAACAGAAAGATGATCCAAGTCGGATTTTCATGACCTAAATGTGGCCCCAGAGTCCGCCATAGAAAACAATGACGTAACCGCTATGATGCAGGCACACAGCGAGAGACCAGGCCCTTTAAATTCTAGGTCGGTACCCTGATTCCAAATATCCACACATGCATTGACAACAAACCATCGTAACGCCACCAAAGCGTTCATGGTATGTGTACTATTTGGAAAGAGTCTATTCGAGTGACCATAATGTGATATTCGTGTACGCAAAATTTCTAGTGCTCCATCATGTCTAGACCGGCTGACCCAGCTGCTACTGAAACTACTGCTGCTGCTGCTGCTGCTGCCGCTGCTGCATTCGCTGCCTCAGTAGCGATGCATAGATCGACCGCCCTGCCTACTCCCGGACCCCAGGGCCAGGAGAACGGGGACCAAGCTGTCAACTCCGCCGGCCCGTCCCCCTCCTCTCCCCGGCTCGCTACTCGTCCACTTACCGTTCTCAAACCACTGGTAATTTTCCTCGGGTCCCGAGACGTATTCCTGTTCGGTAAGCATGGTGCTGGGTGGCCAAGAGGGAGGTGGAGGCTTCTCGAGCTGAGATCACACCATGACTCCCGTACGGGGCCTGTCTTCAACATGCACTGCCGCTCCCACCACTGCCAGCAGACGTGGCACCATTCATTGCCATTAGATCATTGCCAGCCGGCCAGCAGCTGGTCACATGACTGTCATGTGACCTGGGTTTATTATCGTAGTACACGTATCGCTTCCTAGGGGACGCTGCTGGTGGTTTTTAGAAAGACAGTGGCGTCCTCTGGTTGAGTAACAGGGAAGTTAATAAGTCTAGTTTAGTACGACCAACATCCACCAGAGGGCTGCTGGGTGCGCCTCCAAGCGGACTGCGGAGAAACTAGTAAAGCCTTCGTTAAAGACATCGACAATTGTTCCCAATTCATCTCGCCCATCGGGTCGGTGAGTCATGGGATACAATTTCGATGTCTTATACCTATAAGACATCGACATGCAGACTTCCCCATCACATCTCCTCCTATTATAATCTCGTAAATAAACCCCGATTGAGATTAAAGAGAGTGGCCGGGTGCTTGTCCGTTCACGCACCGCGCCGCCTTCAGTTTGAGCCTGTGTGCCCTGGTCCTGGTTCCAACAGACTGTACTGGAGTCTAGCCGGGTGCTGGACCCGTCCCGGTCCCGGTCCCGGGCTGGGCCGGTTCCAGGTATATTACCGACAATATCGGACAATTTGGCTTGAAAATTAAAACCCATGTCAATTTTCTGAAAATTTAATATGATGATCTCTAAGTGTTGTAGTACACATATCTAACTTAAAAATCGGGGGTCACCGTGTTAGTTTTTGATTTAAAGATCAATATTATGATAGTTTTATATTAGAATACATGTTGTATAGAAATTCTAAAAAGTTATTTTTTTCACATAGTAAAACCCATGTCTATATGGTAATAATGCAAAGTTTGGTAACTTCTGATCTATTTAAGATATCAGAAAACGGTATTCAGATTTATAATCGCCAATGCCTCCCCTACCAAACGAGATAAAGCACTTGCAAATCGGACTGGGTGATAGGTAGTCCCGCTATTTAAACGGTCTGCTCAGAATCGGGAACAGTCTGTGAAGTGCGTACATCGAAATCTTAAGGTCGGTGAGAGTCGGTCATATCTGACATGGTAGTAATGACCGACGCGACGGGAAAGGTAGCAAAATCGTGTCGGTGAAAGTGGTTACATCGACCCGATTGACGCAGATTGTCCCAGATCCGACGGCGGATCCGTCAGGCAAAGGTAGAATCGGGCACAACCAACCCATCCTACGCTAAACTACGATATAGGGGTTGGTCAGGTTAAATCACATACGGTATCTGCTGTGTGGGCCTCAAACCAAAAACTTTTATTTTTTATTTAAGTTTTGAGATCAAACCTACCTACTAGGAAACATTCTTTGCCTAATGTATTGATAATGAAAACCAGCTTTATGTTCATTATATATTTTTTTAGAAATATACACGAACCGAAATAGCTCCTAACCATGGTGTACACTTATCAATCGTATACCAACAAGTTCACCTCCAATATGTAACTACACATACACTACACATATCTATTGCTCCCTTATCTTTCAGATACACTGTAAAGGGGGGCGTCCACCAACCACAACAAGGCTACGACAATGGCTTTCCGACAAGGTCCACGACAGGCCTACGATTGGAAAGCGTGTCATAGCCTTGTCGTGGTTGGTGGACCCTAGTTCCCGACAAGAGTCTGCGACAAGGCCACGACAGGCTGCGACTGAAAGCTTGTCGGGGGCCTGTCGGGGGCCTTCCGACAAGGCTACGACAATATCGAATATGTTCGATTTTTGCTACGACTGGACCTTTGTCGTGGAATGTTGTTGTTTCCTTGATATCACTGTCGTAGTTTGTTGCAACCATCGGCGCCTTTTTTACGGCAACCATCAACGTCTACGACACGCCCTGCAGGGGCGTCAGAACGTTTTGAAAGTGGGGGGGCGAACTGAAAAATTGCTGACTTTTTTTCTTGGTATGAAGTCAAGCTTCAACATTTGCCTGTTCCTCTGGATTTACTGTGAATCTGCGAAAAGTCTGCGAAAAGTCAGGGGTTAGCCATCATTGCACGCTAAAAAGTCAGACTTTGACAAGTCAGGACTTAGCCATCATTGCACGCTAAAAAGTCAGACTTTGACACTTTTCCATGGTGAAAAGTCAGGGCTTAGCCATAAATGCACGCTAAAAAGTCGGCCGTTGACACTTTTCCATGGTGAAAAGTCAGGGCTTAGCCATCATTGCACTAAAAAGTCAGACTTAGACATTTTTCTATGCTGAAAAGTCAAGACAGGTTTTACACATGTTCGAGTAAAATTTGAAGCTGCTGACATTTTTGGGCTGGCAAAAAAGTGGGGGGGGGGGGGGGCGGTCGCCCCCCCTGCCCCCCCCTATTCTGACGCCACTGCCCTGACACTGCTGTCCCGACACTGCTCTTCTCACGACAAGGCTACGACAATGCGCCGATAGGAACTTTCTTGTCTGCTCTTGTGGTAGCCTTGTCATAGTTGGTGGACGCCCCCCTTAACTGTAAGTAGTAGAATATTGAGGGCTATCTAGCATGCTGGGTGCTCGGGTGACTTGGACTTGGACACGGTGGGTGTTTGGGTTGGGTGGGTGGTTGGATTAGATGGGATGTTGGTGGGTGGATGGGTGGTAGGGTTGGTGGGTGGATGGGTGGCGTGGGTGGGGGGATTCCCGGATGTCTCGGCCCCTTTGGCATCCTGGACCCCCTACGGTATCTCGGCCCCATCGGCACCTCGCCCCCCCCCCCCCCCGCTTTCACAGCTTTCACGCCTTCATGCGCGAAAACGGTGAATGTCTTAAATGTGATTACTTACCCAAAATACAAATTCTCAGCTTTGCTGTATAATATTATTTGTCTATTATCCACAATAAAGAATCTTACAAAACAAAAGCATATCCTACAAAACATGTGTGATAACCCTATCCAAAACCTTAACCCTAACCCTAACCCTGACCCTATCCCTAACCCTATCCCAAATCTTAACCCTATCCCTAACCCTAACCCTATCCAAAACCTTAACCTTAACCCTAACCCTATCCCTATCCCTAACCCTTTCCCTAACATTAACCCTATCCTTAACCTGCAAAGGCGGGAGTGCGAAACGCGGCCGCGAGGGGGCCGAGATGACCGCACAAAAAGGGGTCCGAGATGTCGAGGGGGCCGAGATGACCGCACAAAAAGGGGTCCGAGATGTCGAGGGGGCCGAGATGACCGTGTACCGGGTGGGGGTGTGGTGGGTGGATAGGTGGGGCATACGGCACATATCCATTGTGTTATGGAGGCGGCCATCCTGACAAAACATCATGTGGCGGGTCCAGTTATCAATATGCACTTTGTATTATATTTTCCCTTTTGGGATATGAGTTAGCTTAGTAAGCATGGTTATACAGCCCATAATATATTACTGTAACCCGAAGCTTGTTAACAGCTGGTATCGACAGAAAACAGGCATAATTTTGCCTTGTCTTTATACAGGATAAATAAACTGATCTAAAAAAAAAAAAAAAAAAAAAATTTTTATTAAAAAAACAATTTGGGGCTTGCCATTTATAAATACACAATATTACCATGATTTCGATCTGAGTGGCCGTATTCTCCGCGTAGTTGATGCGTAGTAAAACTCCGAGCGACAGCGAGTAGTATTACGTAGTGTCAACTACAAGGAGAATACAGCCACACAGATTGAAATCATAGTAATGTTGTATTTACTAATCACCTTTCCACTAATTATTAGGAAAACAATCTTGTAAATAATTAGAAATTCGACGCAAGCGCCGTGCATTGTTTATATGAATAATTCCTATAATGCCCGTCAGCTGGTCATAAAAGCAGTATTCTCCTAGGAGAATACGGCTTTTCTTATTCTACTCAGTAGCGATCTGTAGGCTCCATAGGCTTAGTATGGAGACTCCGCATTGGGTGCGTAATAAATACACAATATTGACTTGTTTCAGATACAAGCGGCCGTATGCTCCGAGGATTTGACGCGTAGTAATATCCAAGCGTATGTGAGGATATTGCGCAGCATCAACTCCGAGGAGCATACAACCGCTTTTATCTGAAGCCAGTCTATATTGTATTTACTTACAATGTTATCAAAAAAAAATTAAAAGGTAATTCATAGTAGGGTCCTAGAGCACCTGATGTCCAAGGAAATAATTTTCAACCATCAATATGGATTTTTGCCGGAAAAATCAACTGCTCTAGCTTTATTTGTAGTAATTTTTAAGAATCTAAATAACAAACATATTACATTCGTGGCATTCCTTGATTTTCGGAAAGCTTTTGATAGTGTAAACCATATTATTTTAATTGAACAATTAACAGAAAGGTAATAAACGAAATCTAAATAAAGAAAAACAAATAACAGTGGAAGAAAATCAAATAAAAGCAGTGAGTATTTATAAGTACCTGGGAGTATACTTAGACAATAAACTAAATTTTAATGAGCAAGTGGAAAAGGTAAGTAGAGAAGTAAATAGAAGGTTGTTTAAGTTTAGGAAAATTAGATATCTATTAAACATTGAGGCAAGTATTAAGATTGCTAAACAGATGATTCTACCTATATTAGAATATTCAGATTTATTCATTATAGTACTTCAATAAGGAATAAAGAAAGATTACAAATTCTACTAAATAAATCGTTAAGGGTGGCTTTAGGGATAAACAAAACAAGGGATATACATCTGGATCAACTATATGAAAGATGCAAAGTGAGAAATCTACAAATAAGGAGAGCAGGACATTTACTAACAATGATGAAATGGTGGTCGATGGATCTAGATCATATTTTTGAGGATAGTGATGGTAGAACACGAGGGGCAACAAAGATACGCTTCAAAATGTATAGACCAAACATTGAGAAATTTAGACACTATGTTGGTGATACTTTATGGAATGGACTAAAGAAAGAAACTCAGCAGATGGATTATGGGTACGCATTTAAGAACCGCGTAAAAATGGAAATACAAAACCTGATAGAGTTGTAATATACCAGGTCAAAAGACCTAGATGAAATATAAACGGTCAAGAGACTGGTTATTATGAAAAATGTCTTTCTATTACTCTCAGGGGAACTACTATGGTTGAAATACAGATAACAATGAAAGACTGTGTGAATGAGTTGTGGCGTTATGTGTAGTTTGATGTATACTTGTCCTGTACTATATTTTATTATCCACCTAATACAAAGTGTCCATAGAAAATACATAGGGAGTTTGTATGGACATACCCGGAGCATACAGATATGTTGTATGCTCCGGGTGGCGCATACAGAAAAATAGTGCGTACGAAAACATAGTGCATAATTAAAATGAACTGATTTCGACATGCCACTTGCCCAGAAAAGGTGGATAATAAATACAATATAGACTGGTTTCAGATAAAAGCGGCCGTATGCTCCTCGGAGTTGACTCTGTGCAATATCCTCGCATACGCTCGGATATTACTACGCATCAACTCCTCGGAGCATTCGGCCGCTTGTATCTGAAACCAGTCAATATTGTGTATGTATTGTCAAATACTTGTATCTATGTGACAATCCCGTGGAGGATCGTTGGGCGACCAATGAACGAGATCTGTCGTAAATTATCTTGAATAAAAAAAATTAAAAAAAAGTATTATCCTCCTTTTCCTGACAAGTGGCATACCGATATCAGTTCGTTTTAGTTTTGCACTATTTTTCCGTACGCACTATTTTTCCGTATGCGCCACCCGGAGCATACAACATATCCGTATGCGCCGGGTATGTCCATACACACTCCCTATGTGTTTTCTAGGGACACTTTGTATTAGGTAGATAATAAAAGTGGTTGTTCACCAACTGCAGTGCTGATATCTCAGAACATCCTGGTGGATGATGACAGAACTAGGAATCACTCTGTGCCCTACAGGTAGGTGGTCAGGTTCAGACGGGGGACAAGGCGAGGCAGTCTGATAAGGTATTAGGTGATAACAGTCTAGGTTCTGCTGGTTATCTCTGTCTGTATCTCGTAATATCTCTCCAGACCGTGCACGAGCTCTAGTCCTTAATCTGGTTTGACCTTTCAGTACATCAATACCTAGGGTATAGGCCTGTATCTTACATTGGCTGCTTCATTCTCATCTGTGGGCTCGTTGACATTATAGCATCCACACTGGTTGTAGGACTGAAGGCTAGCGGCTACCATCAGACACCTAGGTGATCAGATTGACATAAGTGGACAGCATTCAGGGCTGGGATGAGAGCTGTTAAAGTTCCTACCAAGGTGGTGCAGTGGCCTGTGGATAGCAAAGCCCTGTTGGCTATGGCTACTTTGGAAGTTGAGATCAAGCATTCTTTTGAGACTCCAAATATACCCTGGAGAATAGAGTAGTCTTGGTAAACAATAAACAGGTGTATATATATCCTACAACTACTATGAGAAAGGGGACCGTGTGGGGTAAGTTATTATCATTATTATTATTATTATCATCATCATCATCATCATCATCATTATTATTATTATTATTATTATTATTATTATTATTATTATTATTATCATCATCATTATTATTATCATTATTATCGTTATTTATACTGCCTGATCATCAGCTCTTGCTGGTTTTGAATAATCAGACAGTGCTTACACAAGTTGACATTAAATATAAATTTAACAAGTAAAAGAGATATGTGTTTGATCAGTCAGATCCTTAGAATGTTCCAATGCTTGTGCTATGACTCGTTGCACTCTCCTTGTCTTCTGTAGTAAACACATGATGATACATACAGTATATTCTGTTCGCTCTTCGGCGAATACATACCCCAGCAGTAATGCACCAACTTGCCTTAAACATTTACAAAGGAAAGGTATAATAAAATTAACATAGAAATGTAGTTGACTATATTATGCATATCTATCGTTATATGTTAGATAAAAAGGTCATGTATACAGGGATGAAAGTTGCCAGGCTTTTGACTGATTTCCATGCTATTAGATAAATGTAAAATTAGGAAAATGCATTATCTAGAAGTAACAAACACACAGCACATCAGCAGTAAAATACCAAGGTCCTTCTGACCCCACCAAGACATCATTAGAATTGGGATGTGCATTTAGCTTATAGATTGACATGAACAAGTTTGCATGAACAATTCATCAATATCTGAAAATATGTCTATTTCTAGGTATTTATTCTTAAAAATAATGATGTCCCATTTTCAGTTTTTAGTTCATCCCCAACTTTCATCCCTGCGTATGTCTCGGTTATGCTCATATCTGTATCTGTATCAATAGTAGCATTATTCCAGGTATACGTCTACAATGTATTATGATGAATATAAATCCCATATAATCATATGCTCAAATGTGCAAATCGCTATTCTCACTCGCATAAATCATGCTCTAACTGCCAGTGATTTGTTGTTTACTATATCCGAACCTTGTATATTTCTTCAATTTATCCTATTGTTAATAACTAGTTATCTTATAAATGCAGGTGGTAATTAGAGTATGACCATAATGACAATGAATCGTTCTCTGAGAAAATCCTCACAAAATGGGTTAGATGGCAGAGCGCGGTTTTTTAATAACAAATCCTGCCAATAAAAAAACCCCAAAAAAACTTCTCATAATATATTAATGATATTTATATATTCCAGGAGGCTTTGCATTCGGATTCTGGAAAGTGAGTTGGATCAGGGACCTGTTTCAGTAGTTTCGTGACATGTCTAGATGGTGTCTGTGACACTATACGGACAGATCACAAGATTGCAATCGATGACACGCCGAGTTTCACTCACTTCTCGAAGGAATTAAGCAATGACACTTTAACATGAGTAGGGGATACATATAACCTATAATCGTCCCAAATATGAAGAAGATTGGCCACTCCGATTCTCTGATATTTGCTGGTCTTTTTCCGCTGTTGCTTGCACTGTTGGTGCCGTTGTTGATGTCTGTCTCGGTCTAATGTCACGAGCCTACTGAAACAGGTCCCTGATAGATCTTACTGAAATCTAGTCTGATGGAACATCATCTGACATGAGGTTTGTTAATATTCCTTTGGGTTATCTGCCTCCTACAGTAACTTCGCCTCTCGGTGCTGCAGTGGGTGGCCCCTGCTCTCACCGCTGTGGCATCACCTCCTGTGTTGGCTGTGTCTCCTCCTCCCACGGCGGGGCCTTCTCCTTCTGTTGCTGCTGCTGCTGCTCCTACTCCCGGGACTTCCACTGCTCCTGTCTGTGATCGAACTGGTACAGAGCTAGATTGTCCACCACCTCTGTCTCCGACTTAGAAGTTGGTCATGTCCGACCGCTTTCTCCTACTCCCGGGACTTCCACTGCTCCTGTTTGTGATCGAACTGGTACAGAGCTAGATTGTCCACCACCTCTGTCTCCGACTTAGAAGTTGGTCATGTCCGACCGCTTTCTCCTACTCCCGGGACTTCCACTGCTCCTGTCTGAGATCGAACTGGCACAGAGCTAGATTGGCCGTCACCTCTGTCTCCGACTTAGAAGTTGGTCAGGTCCGACCGCTTTCTCCTACTCCCGGGACTTCCACTGCTCTTGTCTGTGATCGAACTGGTACAGAGCTAGATTGTCCACCACCTCTGTCTCCGACTTAGAAGTTGGTCATGTCCGACCGCTTTCTCCTACTCCCGGGACTTCCACTGCTCCTGTCTGAGATCGAACTGGTACAGAGCTAGATTGTCCACCACCTCTGTCTCCGACTTAGAAGTTGGTCATGTCCGACCGCTTTCTCCTACTCCCGGGACTTCCACTGCTCTTGTCTGTGATCGAACTGGTACAGAGCTAGATTGTCCACCACCTCTGTCTCCGACTTAGAAGTTGTTCAGGTCCGACCGCTTTCTCCTACTCCCGGGACTTCCACTGCTCTTGTCTGTGATCGAACTGGTACAGAGCTAGATTGTCCACCACCTCTGTCTCCGACTTAGAAGTTGGTCATGTCCGACCGCTTTCTCCTACTCCCGGGACTTCCACTGCTCCTGTCTGTGATCGAACTGGTACAGAGCTAGATTGGCCGTCACCTCTGTCTCCGACTTAGAAGTTGGTCATGTCCGACCGCTTTCTCCTACTCCCGGGACTTCCACTGCTCCTGTCTGTGATCGAACTGGTACAGAGCTAGATTGGCCGTCACCTCTGTCTCCGACTTAGAAGTTGGTCATGTCCGACCGCTTTCTCCTACTCCCGGGACTTCCACTGCTCCTGTCTGTGATAGAACTGGTGCAGAACTAGATTGGCCACCACCTCTGTCTCCGACTTAGAAGTTGGTCACGTCCGACCGCTTTCTCCTACTCCCGGGACTTCCACTGCTCCTGTCTGTGATGGAACTGGTGCAGAACTAGATTGGCCACCACCTCTGTCTCCGACTTTGAAGTTGGTCAGGTCCGACCGCTTTCTCCTACTCCCGGGACTTCCACTGCTCCTGTCTGTGATCAAACTGGTACAGAGCTAGATTGGCCACCACCTCTGTCTCTGACTTAGAAGTTGGTCAGGTCCGACCGCTTTCTCCTACTCCCGGGACTTCCACTGCTCTTGTTTGAGATCGAACTGGTACAGAGCTAGATTGGCCACCACCTCTGTGTCCGACTTAGAAGTTGGTCAGGTCCGACCGCTTTCTCCTACTCCCGGGACTTCCACTGCTCCTGTCTGTGATCGAACTGGCACAGAGCTAGATTGGCCACCACCTCTGTGTCCGACTTAGAAGTTGGTCATGTCCGACCGCTTTCTCCTACTCCCGGGACTTCCACTGGTCCTGTCTGAGATCGAACTGGCACAGAGCTAGATTTTCCACCACCTCTGTGTCCGACTTAGAAGTTGGTCATGTCCGACCGCTTTCTCCTACTCCCGGGACTTCCACTGCTCCTGTCTGTGATCGAACTGGTACAGAGCTAGATTGGCCACCACCTCTGTCTCCGACTTAGAAGTTGGTCATGTCCGACCGCTTTCTCCTACTCCCGGGACTTCCACTGCTCCTGTCTGTGATCGAACTGGTACAGAGCTAGATATGCCACCACCTCTGTCTCCGACTTAGAAGTTGGTCATGTCCGACCGCTTTCTCCTACTCCCGGGACTTCCACTGCTCCTGTCTGAGATTGAACTGGTACTAAGAAGGAAACCCACGAGATGAAAATAGCTTGCTCCACACTCCACCGAGTTTGTCTTCAGAGTAATTCACGAAGTGAAGCTAAATGAATTACTCTGAAGACAAACGAGGTGGAGTGCGGACCAAGCTTTTTTCATCGAGTGGGTTTCTGATTACAGGCAGCCCAAGGGAAAACCAATGGTTTATTATGGTCCTACGTCGCTTAGTGTGAAATATTTATATTTATCTAACCAGTATTTCTAAACTCAAACTAAAGACCAATCCACATGTCATGAAAATTGCACATGTGAATCAAAACATCTTTTAGGAAAATTCATTTATAAAAAACTATTCTTCTTTTCAAATCATCACCCTATTAGTTAAATGTTGATAACGTAATTATTTATTGTTACACTAAGCTATAATCAAAGTAACTCACGTTTATATATGTGAAAAAATACATCTCTATCTGTTAAGCGTTGAAGGTTATACACACTAGTAACTGTCCAAGAAGAAGTTGATGACCACGATGAAATGAAGAACACGTTGCCATAGCAACATCACAGATTTAGTGCTTAATTTCAGAATTTAATAGCAAATGTAAAATGAGGGTCATAAACCTATAGGCTGAAACTTTGTGTCGTTTAAAATTTACAAGCTATTGTTAACTTTAGTAAAAAATAAAACATATCTATTAGCTTGAAACTTCAAGCTGGTGTTTGTTGGTTATGTGAATCTTTCAATTGGAGTCATATCTATTATCCATGGTATACAAAGTCCCCATTACAACGACCTATTATATAAAACAAAACCTGTCAGATACCATTCCTGTGGTATACGGATTCAAAGCCATGGTATACGGCCTCAAAGCTATGGTATACGGGAAAATAGTTCCTTTCTGCTTTAGAGCAAAAAATGTGACAACTCCTGGGTTTGATTTATTTGCAGAAGATGGATATCAAATACAACTAGGAGTAAATTTTATGTTCATCATTGATGAATGAGCATGCAATTATAAGTGAATAACAATTAAAAGGTTTGGGTAATATTCAGTTAATGAATAGTTTTCACACGGTGGGATTCAAGTACCTCTCAGAGTTCAAAATCTCATGAGATTCTGTTCCTTTTAAAGGGAGACGTCGTCAACAATTACAGGGGGAAAACATATCTCAGGGAAATGGAACCCTACACTTTAGATGAAGAGATTGTGTTAAAGCACATAATCTCAGCAGGATTTGTCTAAGAAAAACACCCTGTGAGGTATATGAATCCCATCGTGTGAATTCCACTATACAAACGATAGTTTTGTGGACAGGCGGCTTTGTATACCACCCACCCACCCACTCCATCCATCCACCCACACTAACACCCACCGGGTTCGGGTCCAAGTCGGCCGGGCGCCCACCATGCCGGATAGCCCCTCAATATCCACTACTACGCACCGAGTCGGGAAGATTTGGTTGCATTCGGATGATAAGAGCAAAACTACGACTTTAGTTCTATCCAGCCATGCCGTCTCGATAACAAGCCACTTTAAATCGATATTTTACAGTTAGGCGTATGGAGTCCCTAATGCCGGAGACACACCAAGCGAGTCAAGGTGGCGATTGCTGCAATCGCCAACACAAAACTTCACGTATGTGAAATATCATTTCAGAGTATTATCTCCTATTGATAATTTAGCATCTCGGAAGCAATAATCAGGTGAAATAAAAAATAATAACTCACATAGACGTCATTTTGTGTTGGCGATTTCAGATATTGCCACCTTTCTTGCTTGGTGTGTCTCTGGCTTTAAAAACCCCAAGATATTCCTGGGTACTATAAAGATTATGAATTTACCTTTTTATGCTGCATATTATTGACCTAAATAATTGCATTTGTATAAGAATTACCCAAGATTTTGAATAGGCTCAGCTGCCTAGATAAATGAGATACAATACAATAAACTACAATAATGTATACAAATATTCTAGAGAAATGATGCCTTGAGGAATCATTTGCCCAGGGACGGTTAATGCTTAAAGGCATCGTCTGTCCTTAAAGGCATATCGGACAATTTGGCTTGAAAATTAAAACCCATGTCAATTTTCTGAAAATTTAATATGATGATCTCTAAGTGTTGTAGAACACATATCTAACTTAAAAATCGGGGGTCACCGTGTTTGATTTATAGATCAATATTATGATACAGTAGAACCCCTCTTAAGGGGACACCCTCCGTTCCGAGCCAACTGTCCCCTTAAGCGGGGTGTCCCCTTAAGCGGGGTTTTCAGTCTGCCAATGGTTATACAATAGAGAATACCTACATAAATGAAGGAAACGATGGTTATTAGGTTAAAAGGTTTATCAATAATATATAGATAAGCAAATACATATCAATTATACAATATAAATGAATATAAATGAATATAAATGAATATAGATAAAAAATAAATAGATAATACATGTAAATGTACAGTACAATTTATATACAGTTTTACAGTCCCAGGAAGGCATCGAGGGTGGACTGCACTTTCGTCGGACGAGCAGCTCTATTCCTATTCACTGTACCGATGCAATGCATCACAGCCCCCACGACCTCAGTATCGCTTCTGTTCATGTAGTGTCTCCTGGCCCTCTCCAGGAGGTCCAGGAGACCTGTAGGCGGGCCTCTTACCCAGCACCTTCGGCGGGCGCGAAAATCAGCGGCCGCATAAGCGACTCACTGTGAGCCGCAACGGCCCGTTGAATACCGCACCTTCAAAGCCGCCAGCCCATCCTGAACCGCCCACCGCTAAACTGTAAGCGGGCCTCTAACCCCCTACCGTCAACGGGTCCGAAAGTCACTGGATTTTCAATGTTTTTGATATGATATCCCTCCAAAACTGTCCCCTCAAGAGGGGGTTTTAAGCACTTCTGTACCAAAAAACCCCTAAAGCGGGGTGTCCCCTTAAGCGGGGTGTCCCGGAAGAGGGGTTTTACTGTAGTTTTATATTAGAAAATATAGAAATTCTAAAAAGTATTTTTTCACATAGTAAAACCCATGTCATTTTCCTGAAACCTTTACAGAATATAGAACATGTATAGTACTATTCATTTAGGTTTTGAAAACCATAGGTCGCTGTCCCTGTATTTGAAAGAATTGAAGAAAACCATATTTTCAGTACATTTCCTATGTAAATCAAGCAAATCTAAATTGGTCTGTTTTACCTATTAAGATTTAATAAACTGGACAAACTCTTAGATATACTCAAATAGAACTAGAATGAATCCTAAGAAACCGGTTTTGACCAATAATTGACATTATTTGAAAATCACCAGGTGGCGCCACTGTGAATTGTAGGATATGCCTTTATAGGGTTAGAAAACAGGTAAACTGTACTGCGATGAGGGCCCACTTTCAGCAGTCATATGGACTGAAACTGTTTTATTTATATCCACTCGACCCATGCTATTCAGGTAGTTTAGACATGTCTGTAGACTGGCTCCAGTCCCTGTATCCTATGGCTACCCTCCTCGCTGGGATATAGTCCCTGCATCCTATGGCTACCCTCCTCGCTGGGATATAGTCCCTGCATCCTATGGCTACCTTCCTCGCTGGGATACAGGGCCTGGTACAATCGGTAATGGTGTTGGATTTCTGGTGCTGTATAGCACCAGTATTCCCAACACTCTCTGGCTACTGGTCAGGATATCTGTTGGGAGATTGATACAGTATCACTTTGATCTCAATCTGGTCACAGTCAGGAGTAGGCGAAATTTATTGCTATGACAACACTGGCGGACAGGGAACTGAAGGAAGGGAGGGGAAGGGGTATGAGGAGGTGCAGGGTTACAGGGAGCAGCTTGGAGCCATATCCAGGAGATTTGGTTCATAGTGGACAAGTCTTTGATTCATGGGCCAGTCAGAGAAGGATACATACTATAATGAACTTTATTCTGATTGTGTTTAATCATTTGATAAATGTTCATAATCAAAGATTTGAGCAAGATTCTTGGGCCAGTCAGAGAAGGATACATACTATAATAAACTTTATTCTGATTGTGTTTAATCATTTAATGAATGGTCATAATCAAAGACTTGAGCAAGTCTAACATGTCTGTACTGTGAACTTATCAGTGTTGATCATGAGCAGTGTGATTGAGGATGACGCTAGGTGGCAGCACCACTCAGTGTGTACAATGAACATTTCCATGAGTAAATATTCCATGAACGAGTAGGAATAAGTCTGGGTTGTGTCATAATATTGTGGTATCCTCTGGCCGGGAAAATATCCATTTTAATTTTTTTCTAATTTCTTTATTTATCTTGGGTCATTGATCAGCGGCTAGCTGGTATGAGCGAACCTCCAAACATGGATGATTTTACATGTTTCACCTTCTTTTATACAAGACTAGGGACCTCAGGCGGTCAGGTATGTATGAAAAACAAAAATTTGCATATAAGAAAATATATCAAAGTTGGTAACAATTAAATAAGTATTCCTATTACATATTATACAACATTTTGCATGAAGTTAATCACATTTTTGCTGTTTTATATGGCATTCATAAAAAATAATATCATTTGTAAACATATGAAATTTATATGGAATACAATAGGTTTTAATTCAGATAGCCATTGTTTAAATTAAGAAAATATAAAAGTCATCACTCATTCAATAGGTCCCTGGAAAGGTGTGTCTATACTCGGCCCTGACCACAGCCTGCCGTCAGTGAGAGTTTGTCACACACGCGTGAAGAGTAGAACATCAATGGTGGCCTCAGAACTCAGCAAACCGCAATATTAAGTAAATAACGGTTCATCTATAGACGTCCGGGCCTGCTATAGTCAGTCTCAATGAGGCAGTGAGTGTCGAGGTACACACAACAGTATCTGCTTCCATACACCGATAGCTGATACAAGTTCTTCTCAGAAACAGCATATTATTAGAGCGTGCTTGCACGCCCTATATACATCGCCTAGGGGTGAGAGTGCCCCATATAGACTTTCAGTGTACTGCATAAAAAGCATCCCTTCACTATCTGTATGCTATTCACTGTGATATTGAAGACAGAGCAGGGAGCCAGGGTCTCAGTGTCTTAGAGGTGTGCCCAGCTGACCATGACCAATCACTCAAGACCCACTGGTACATGATCATGATGTGTTTGGATCTTAGATTAGGCAGTTGCAGAAATGGCAAGTTGACTGGGTGCAAGTGGGTTGCAGAAAACACTCCAATCTCTAACTGAATGTAACTACGCGAATGGAAAATTGAGTTTCATATCTATAATTAGAATAATATATAGACATGATAGCCTTGAAAGAGAGGATTACAAAGATACTTGAATTTTTAAAATCGGTCAAGTAGTTCAAGACTTATGGAGGAAAATCTAGTTAAATCAAGATTGGATTTGAGGAACTCAAGTATGTAGTAAACAGTAGAAGGGCATAGCACCACATAATGATTAGCACAGATAAAAATATTTATTACAATAACTCTCTTGATATTGATGATAGGGACATTATATTTTGCATACAGGGGTATATTCACATGCTGAATCCAATGGAGATATTTATTTTAATGTATATTGATGATGTCATAGTTAATTTGCATATTAAAAGGGAAATCTGTAAAAAGGATGCATAGATTATGCAAAAAAAGACTCAAATAATACTCCTCTCTAATCTAGATCATGTCATACAAGGCAAAACATATCTTTGACTTGTAAATAGGAATTTGGACAGGTAATTTGCATAATTTATCTTGAACCTGAAGTCTTCAAATGGATCAGAGCATTGATAATTCAGTTTTTCAGTGTAGTTATTTCAAGATGCTGACCTTTTACATCTGTCAGACTATGGCATATCATATATCAAATTAATCCTCTCTGTATGCTCTTTGTAATGGCATAGGCACAAAATTGTTTGATTTATTCTTTTTTGTGTGATAAACTTTTCTTTTATTCAAATTGTTGCTTGATCAAGTTATTCTGGTCATAGAAATTTTGTGCTAGTACTAAAATGTAGCCCAATATGTCCTCTTATTGACTGAAAATATGTTTGGCACTTAAAGTGGCAGAAGAACTCAGCAAATGGATGAAATAAACACTGTTTTGACAGAGCAGGTGCCATGGACAAGGGTGTAGGCCCAGGCCAATTACTTTGAAAACAAGTGAAAAATCTAAATGAATTATTCCTCCATTATTCTTATATGTATATCCACAGGGAAGCCCTGAATCTCAGCTCTCAGAAGGTGTATTTTGATCTTAGATATGATAAGCAGGTGCTTGTGGAGAACCATTTAAAAGACAATAAATGAGAGATTTGTTGTTTGGAAATGATTCGCCTGTATTGTTACAATGCGGTCTACCATCATCACCATTGTGCTTTGAAGATAAGAAAGAAATATGTCGCCTTAACGCTAAGCAATTACATTACATCAATATATATATATATATATATATATATATATATATATATATATATATATATATATATATATATACATACATTCATACTGAATGTGGCCCAAACCTTTTAATTGTTATTCATTTTATCGTTGCACGCTCATTTATCAATAATGAACATACTACTTACTCCTAGTTATCTATCATATCCAAAGACCCCATTGAAAATATATAGCTATTCGTCTAGTGTAAACGTAGGTTTACATGCTCTTTTAAGGTTTTGCCACAGGTGGATATAGACAATAATCGATGGTTTTGTGGACGGGCGGCCGTAAACCACGAGAGGTTGACACATAGTAATTCGACGTCAATCTCGAGTGGTTTACAAAGCTGCTTGTCCACAAAATCATCGTTTGTTGCATTTATTATCTTTTCTACTGAATTAATCCAGCAATTACCATAGCATAGGGTATAACAATAGGGACTATTTCTTTGCTCTATAGCACAAAGGGACTATTTTTTCCCGTATACCATGGTTTTGAGGCTGTATACCACAGGTTTGAATCTGTATACCACAGTTATGGTATCTGACAGGTTTTATACAATGGGTCGTGGTTTACTGAGTCCCCATACATTTTCAATGGGGGCTTTGACACAATTATGGTGTCTAACCACGCGTCAGCCGATCGTGGCTTAGGGCTGCCTGTCCAGAAAAAAAAATCGGTTATACTCTTCTACAGAAATTAATGATTTAGATTGGCCTGACCATGCTGTACAAGCTACAAAATGAGATGATCATTACCCCATCCCTGGATAAAAGGAGAAAAAAGGTATTGGGCGAATACAATTTTATTGAATTTTAAATCAAATGAAGTTATAAATTATAAATGAAATTATATTTCAACCTTACTGGACGAGATATGGATAATAAGATCATTGATATCTAGTATGGTAATAAGTATACAATGTAAATTGACAATAGAATTGATGTCAATTAAGATAATGATATATAGTTATGTAATACAATGGTAATACTCTGTATGCGCGTATATGATTTGAAATTAACAATAAGGAGAACTGCATTATAAATATCATCCTGTTCACTTTGTTTATATATCTTTTCATCTGCTGTTGCTGGAAGAGCGATTCATAATGTAATCGAAAGCAATAAAAGCCTTTAAAACAAAACAAGTATGAGTATATCTGGTTATACATTGTATAAAGTATAAAATAGCCCTACGAGAGTAGGACGATGAAGAGAAGAGGTTGTGGGTGGGTGGGACGAAAAAGGAGTACGTGTGGAGGGTATGGAGGGTAGAGCAGAAGTGAGGAGGATGCGAGGGCCGAGGGGGCGCACGTCAGTGCGTGGGTGTTGTGATAGCCGCTAGAGGGCAGGAGGGGTGCACGCGGTGCACGAGAGAGGGGGACACCAGGGGGAGCAATTACCACCCCTGAACAAAGGCCATGAGTTCATACCGAACGAGGCATTTACGCTCACGTCCGTACGAACAAAATTATGAAGTAAATTATCATTGAGTTTTTCATCAGCAACCTATATAGAAAACGTATTTTGCTTTATCCTACCCCTAATATAAAGTCCCATAGGCTTAACATTGAGTTTCCGTATGCCACGCTGACTGGCATACGGAGTTTTATATGCTACTAGTGGCTTACAGGATTTTTATCACATAATATTCCAAAATAGAGGAGACGGGGTAGGATAAAATCAAAACCTGATTCCTTTTAATATTGGCCACCGCATGCCACTCCAGGAGTTTTGGCACCGGACTTCACTCGGCTTCGCCTCATGAAGTCACTATGCCAAACTCCAGTCATGGAATACGGTGGCCAGGATTAAAACTCATCCAGTTTTACGGTAGTACTGAACACTGTTCCGTACGGTATTTTTACGTTATATGGCGAAATGGTGCGTATTTACAGTATATATATACATGTGATTCCTATAGAGATTATGTATTAGGTGGATTAATATTGGGGTTTTACTGTAAACCTGCAGTTGTTTTATGTACCTGCACGTAAAATCGATTTGCCTGATGTAAAATGAAAGCATATCTACCGCAGGGAAGCTACCCTAGAGGTTTGTTTTAAGTGTTTTGTGTTTGCCAGTCATTGATTATTCACAGAATGTAAACAGGGTAGGCGGACGGGCGTGTTTGGGGAGGGTGTTGTGGGGTATATAGGGTAATGTATTATCCTGCCAATGTGTTTTTTCTTCAAATGATTGGCATTGTGTTGTTATGCACTACAAGTGGCGAATTCTATATGTGTAAAAAGCCTAAAGCTGTGAAGGCTCTGCGGAAAAGATTTGCGGTAAATGCGCCACAATTCTAGAGATATATAATTTTAAGTATGATACAGATTTATATATCGTTGTGGTAAAAAACAAATGAAAAGCTCATGTAATAAATCTACATACACTGCACGAAAACCACCGTTTTATCTATATATACGCCATCACGGAAGTGCATGTATTGGCTGAATATTGACTTGTTTTCATATATATACGCCCATGCCTTATATACGACAGACGCGTCTTGGCTGTATTTCACACCCGGCGTATATGAGAGGAAATATCCTCTGCCCCCGCCACCTCCCGCCCTTTGTGTTGGTAGAAGTACAGGTGTCCTCAGTAGGAAACCCTCCCCTCGACCCTGTCATGACCCCTTGTCGCAGCCTGTAGAAAGTGCACACTCCACCTAAATATTCTATCGTAGACCTCTGCGACAACCTCCCGACATGCCATGACACGCCACGACACGGCTCCAAAATAGAACATGTTCGATTTTGTCGTAACCTTGTCGGAAGGCCCCCGACAGGCCCCCGACAAGCTTCATGTCGCAGCCTGTCGTGGCCTTGTCGTAGCCTCTTGTCGGGAACTGTGGTCCACCAACCACGACAAGGCTACGACAAGGTTTCCAATCGTAGAGCTGTCTGGACCCTGTCTGAAAGCCGTTGTCGCAGCCTTGTCGTGGTTGGTGGACGCCCCCTCTTAATAGCGACCGTTTGATGAGCTAGGTGTTTTTCAGACAAGTGTTTTTCACTAACTCAGACACCAGGTGAGATGCGACTGTTTTCGTCGATTTGGGTGTTTTTTCAGTTGCAACGATCTCTAATTATGGAAGGTGAAACGGTCGCCCAAACGGTCTCAAGGAGAGACAGTTTATTCAAATTTGAAAATATTTGGGGCGAAGAAGAAACATTTTTTTGAAAATCTGAAAAATGCAGGCACTGTACCAGCCAGCTAGCGCAAAGCCCATTGCCATGCTCGATTTTATTTGAGCAGGGGAGGACCAAGGTCACTTAATGATATTCAGATAAAACGTGACTGACTTATAGTATACTCAATGGAAAATTATGAAATCTTAGGATTGGATAAAATAGACATGGTCAATTCTTCACTGTAAATATGGTTTGATATAGATAAGTATAAATGTCTAAATAAGACGAGAGGCGCGACGGCAGTTAGGGAATTTATTACGTAGGTAAAAGTAAAACAGGTAGTATAACAAGGTATACTTTGAACATGGAGTATAATAGGATATACTGAGAGACTTGTAGAATAGAAGAATTCTGTAAACATGAGTCCGGAATTTATCCTGGTCGAAGGACCAACAAGAAATGTTTTTGGTGTGGGTGGGCGGGTCAAAGTTCTTCTTTTAAATCCTGGGGCGCGCGTGGCGGCGTGACATCATAGGGATACGTCATCAATGGTAGTATTCCGTCGCGCCGAGAGAGGGCGCCACCCACGTTATCCGGATTTGCCGTCGGCCTCTCGCTGACTTATCCTCGTGTACTCGTCCTAAAAGTATTTCCGATTGCAGAATCTTGAACTAGAGAGGTAATGATCACTGAGAACGATCATTTTGGCGGCGAACACATCAGGAGCTCTGCGACCACACCTGAAAAATACTTGCCACCATTGATCTGCAAAACGACCGCACAATCGCTCTCTGATCTTTATTTATCTTGACAATCGATCACTGCTATTGAAAAACACCTTCCAGTTCACACACCACTATTGCGGCCAAGTAATGTTGGTTTCTATGAGAAGAAAGTAATCATCAAAATTGTCCTTAATTATTAGCAAGCAAAAATAGACTGAATTGGAACAGTCGCCATCTTGCCTCCCATCTCCCGCCTCCCAGTGGAAAATGACTTTAACAGTTATGTGGTACGACTAAAGCCATGCTTTGAGAAGTCAAACCTACCACAGCTGCACGAGCATCATGAATATATAGATATCAAATTTGATGAGGGGATCAAAAAATAAAATTAAAAATAAGTAGACCAAAACGAGAAAAATATAGACAATCACCGTTATATGTAGGTTTGTTATTTTGGGATAAGTCAAAATTAGAAACACAAATTTTAAGATGAAAGTAAAAGAGGAGATACAAAATATAATGTAAAAGATCATATAGACCAATACTGGAACTGGTCAGAAGACTAGCAAGTGGGATATATAAATGTAGTAATGTATATGATATAATGATGTAATGTTCAACCCTAGGGGCAAATGTGTGAGTGAATGATTGTATATGTCTAGTCTAGTCTTGTATATTTATATGTCTTGTCCTTTGTGTCGACGCCAGCGTGGAAGATCGTCTGGAAGCGGATGAACGTCTGTAGCGTCTTTAAATATTTTGAATAAAAAAAAATTAAAAGAATGTCTATGATAGAAAATTTGGATGTTTGAAGTAAACGTAATAGCAGAACCAGCAGTCAATATCAAGTAGTTAAATGGACAGGAACCTTTTATATCACTGCGCAAAAACCACCAGTTTATTGAGCGCGGGAAATCGCGCTCATAAACGTCATCTAGAGAGGTTAGAATGCTCACACAGGCTTTCAGCTTACTGCAGAGAATCTAACACTTTGCTATCAATGTCCCAACTATAAAGGCCTGGGTAAATGAGCAGGGGTCCAGTATCCCAGTCTGACCATACCCATGCCCCACTAATGACTTGGTTCCTAAAAATAAAATTTTTATTTTAGTCTTTTTGGAGACAAAATATTAACTATATCAATCCTGTCATTAAATAACAGACACTTAGTTATGGATATTGTCATCTGCTACTAGAAAAGGAAACTATTAGATGATAATAATGACTAAATACGTATATACATGTTCAAATCTGATGGGACACACCAACCCCCTCCCCTGCCCACTCCCACCCCAGTTATTCACCCTTGTGCTTTTGGTGACTACAGACCAACCCCTCCCCCTGCCCACTCCCACCCCCACCCCCACCCTCACCCCCACCCCCACACCTACTCACTGACTTCTTCATCTTCAACTAACAATCAGAAACTGATGGGACAGATTCCCCTACATGGCACAGCGCCAGCAAACCTGTTTCACCAGTTATTCACCCTTGTGTTTTTAGTGACTACACCAACCCCCTCCCCCTGCCCACTCCCACCCCCACCCCCACCCCTACTTACTGACTTCTTCTACTAACAATCAGAAACTGATGGGACAGATTCCCCTACATGGCACAGAGCCAGCAAACCTGTTTGACGAGTTATTCACCCTTGTGCTTTTAGTGACTACAGACCAACCCCCTCCCCCTGCCCACTCCCACCCCCACACCTACTCACTGACTTCTTCAACTAACAATCAGAAACTGATGGGACAGATTCCCCTACATGGCACAGAGCCAGCAAACCTGTTTCACCAGTTATTCACCCTTGTCCTTTTAGTGACTACAGACCAACCCCCTCCCCCTGCCCACTCCCACCCCCACCCCCACACTGACTCTCTGACCTCTTCTACTCACAATCAGAAACTACATCATTTATGTATGTTAGAAACAATGTTTGCAAATAGTTGTATTATCAAGGTTTTTATTATGTGAGAGTTTATTGTACTTAAGAAGTATCGCGCTCATCCATTGTAAATGGAAATATCATTAGCTCCTAGTTCATATATACGCCATTACGTAAGTGCATGTATCGGCTCTATATTAACACGTTTTACTCTTCTATACGTCAGCGTAATGGCTGTATATGCAGCAAAGCGTATATGAAGAGAAATATTGTGTGCCAGACATGTATACGCGGGTCGTATACATTTTACATGGCTATATAGATGAGGTGTATACACAACGGAAAATAGGACTACCTTGTATAAGCAAAATGATACGCTGGGTGTATACTAGACTGGCCTCAGTCCCTGTATCCTTCCCGCCACCACACGGCCTCTACCCCTCCACCCGCTTGATACAGGGACTGGTAGAATCCGTAAACGGCTGTGTAGGCTGGTGCGATTTTGCACCACACTCCCCAAGCAGAGGTCTGGCTACTGGTCAGGATATCTGCTTGGAGATTGATACCCTCTCACTTTGATCTCAATCGAGATATAGTCAGGAGGAGGCGAAATATATTGCTATGACAACACAGGCAGGCAGGGAACTGGAGGAGGGGAGGGGGAGGGGTAGAGGCAGGTATAGGGTTACAGGGAGGGGCTTTGGGTCATAAACAGGAGATTCTAGTCATAGTGGACAAGTCTTTGATTCATGGGCCAGTGAGAAAAGGACACATGCTATAATGAATTTTATTCCGATTTTCTTTAATCATTTAATGAATGTTCGTAATCAAAGACTTGAGCAAGTCCAGGTGTATACATATATAAACTGGTGGTTTTCGCGCAGTTTATTTATAGAATAAACACGGCTATAAGAACCAACAATAAGATAAGATTATGTAAAGAGTAAAGAAATAATACAATCACAGGAGTTATTTTATAAGTGATGGCATTTAATTCATCATTTATTTCAAAATAGATCAGGTTTGATGTCTATCACACAAATTTGCTAGAATATGTAAAACCATTTCCGATTGGACTTTCCGCCATACAGGGAAAAGCTTGTAGTATGTCGAGCTACGCTATGTCATAAAAAAAGACATAGCGTCATAGGGGCCATCAGAACCAAACTCCAAAACCCTATGGTGCACCCCTCTCATAAGATTTCACACTCTCCAAGTCATATTTTGTACTCTCACTATGCTCTATAGGAGAAGAATATTTAACGAACTAGGCTTAGAGCCTTGAGAATCCACCGGCCTGCCTCCCGTGCTAAAGACGTACATCAATGCAACCAAAGATTCCTATAATCTAAATGATGCCACCTAGTGGGAATACTGTGTGCCAGTGGATTCTAAAGGCTCTAAGCCTGGTTCTTTAAGAATTCTTCTCCCATAGAGAGCAGTGAGAATCTCTAGCAGATTACGACTTAGAGAGTGTTAGATCTTATGAGAGGGGTGCTACATTTGATGTGTATGACATCGAAACTATAGACATATTATGATATGGTTAAATGTGTATGAATAATGCAGTGCCTTCGACCTGTGACCCTCGTTCATGTTAAAGTTAAAGCCAATGCCCATCTACCGATTTAGGAACATTCATTTACGTTTGTCGGCGACAAACGGGCGGTACTTTGTCGCAGGCAATCCATCCTAACGGAGTCGGTAGATGTAGCATAGCTAGGCAAGGCTTCCCACCGATTAGTGAACCACCGCCTTCAGACGTCCTTTTGTCGCTGACAAGTTGTGGTTAAAAAGTTCCAAAATCGGTGGGGATCAGTTTATCAACATGTTGATAAATGTTGTCGGCGACAACGGAATGTTGAAGGCACTGTTCCCAAATCCTAACTCAGTCGGCGGGGTGCATAATCGTATCTCTGTCGGTAGGTGTAGACTGATTTGCTTAGGACTAATACCCTCTGCCCCCTCTCCTCGAGGGTCGCGGGTTGAGCGAGGTATTACGTAAATTGCCTGCGACAAGGTGACCGACTCGTATACGATTTGGGAACTAATCGTTCATACCGAAATCGGTAGATGGACATCCGGCATTAGCTGACATAGTCAACGGATGTCACAATCCAGATATTGACCAGATAATTGCAGTTTCATCTCAGCAAACAAAGGAACACCAACAGAGGCAGTAGATTATCAATAATGGAGGATCCAACTTGGAAGATGTAAGTCACACAAGATCAACAACTCCTTCAACCGGCTAGCACCTTGGGTTTATTTTACATAATTTACTTTCGAATATTCACAGAATCCCCTCAGAGTTAATGGGCCCCGATGAAAATCAATGTATGTATCACTGACAGACGGGCCACATTTATTGTTCATCTTAAAATGTAGAAACCTAACTTTGCAATAAAACCAGATCTGATTAATAAAAGAAATGTGACCAAAAAAGTTGTTATACGGTTAGCATTGTGATTACTTTGATTTGGAGCAAAATATTTGAAAATGATATTTTTTTTGATATAGTAAATCTAATGTTGTCATTATACTGATCATTTGTTATTAGGTACCATGTTTAAAGGCCCATATACACTGCACGATTTCGGAACATGAATGTTCCTTTCTCGGCGACAAAAGAACAATCGTAAGCTCAGGCGAGGCCTAGAAATTGAGTAGGCCAGTTTGGCACCCCCCTCCAGAACTTTGCCTAAGATTTCGAAATCCCCGACATGGTGATGTACCTTTGTCGCCGATAAATTGCAGTCTAATGTTCCGAAATCGGGACTGATAATTAAGGAACCTGTTCCTTCCTGTTGTCGGCGACAATTGAGTTCAAGAAATACCCCCTGTGGTGCCTACCATTTTTGGCCCATAATTAGTCGCTGGGTGAGCAGAAATGGCCCTGCCACACACAGACTGAGCCCCCTCACCGATGTAGCCCCCATATACTAAGATTTATTGCTTGTTCCTTTATCTGTGGCCTCAAATCTCTGAGAAATTCGGAAGTAAGTCGTCCAGTGTGAACAGAATTTGCTTACGATTTATTCCCCAAAATTACCACCACCCCCATCCATAAATCCTGCTGTGATGGTCGATGCCAAGCGCAAATTCGCCTGAGACAAGTTAAAATGCCCTTACGATTTAGGGAGTTAATCGGTGGGAACGAAATCGTACAGTGTGTTTCCTTCTTTAGGTTCATCAAGTAATCAGTGACTCAATCTCATATCTATGTGAAAAGTCCTTGAGTTCAAATGAACTATAATAGGTATTTTTTAATATGTTTGTAGCAATTCACTCGGAATAGGATAGAGATACTTAGGAGAAATATTACACAGAAAATATTTTTTCTTATTACCAAAAGTTGTTATCACATGATTCAGTTATGGTAATAAATCTGGATCGAGGAATAACTTCAGGCCAGTACTTATAAGCTAAGTTTTCCAAAAGTATATTTTGTTATTTCCTTCCTAATAGATACCGATTTGACTTGCCCCTTAAATGTTTTCCAGACAGTTTATTATGTAATGCATCGTTATTATCTCTTTTCTGTATCCTAATACTATCATAGGCATCGGAGGAACCTGAAATAGAACCATGCATTAAAACATTACAAAAATCACATGCGATAATTACCTACAATAAATCTATATCGGATTGACTACAGATATCTGTGCTTTTACCTAGATGGCATATTGACGTGTCAATTCCTCTCCATCCAAGACTTACGATGACTCATTTAAGCCCAATGCACATCTACCGATTCTGTGTTGAACGATTAATTCCCAAATCATATAGGAGTCGATGAACTATTTTTTTTTTATTGTACTGTAAAAGGGTACATACAATGGTCTCTGCATAGCAGTTATTCTGACCATTGAACACAAACAATTATATCTGTTCCTTCGGTAACATTGTACACCTTATAATGTATATACAATATAATATGGGTTAATGATAATGAAGTTAATGAGAGAGGAACTCGTACTATAAACAACAACAAGGTTAGATTACGGCAAACCCAACATGGTTGTGTCTAGTCTTGTCTCAGGCAAATTACGGATCCCATTTTTCGACCAGCAGCCCTCACAGCAGGATACCAGAGAGAGGGAGGAGGGTATTAGTCCTAAGCAAATCAGTCTACACTAGCCAACATAGATATGATTATGTACACTAAACGACTGAATACGATTTCTGAAGGACAGAAGGCCATCGATAAAGGAACCACTAAAGGCCACTAATCGCTGTGGGCGCGCAACCAACACCCAAACTGTGGCACCCCCGACAAGTATCACTAAGCGATTAGTGTAGGTACTCTGTCTGCCCCTGTTCATTTGTCACCGACTGGATTTATCAACATGTTGATAAACTTTTGGTCACTGATTTAGGAACATAGAAACCACAACTTGTCAGCGCCAAAATAACATCTGAAGGAGGTGGTTCGCTAATCGTTGGCTGACCCTTGCCTAGTTGTCCTACATCTACCGACTACGGCCGACTCCGTTAGGATGGTTCGCCTGAGACAAATAAAGCCCAATGCCCATCTACCGATTTCGGAACATTTATGTACGTTTGTCGGAGACAAACGGAGGGTAATTTGTCTCGGCCAAGCCATCCTAACGGAGTCGGTAGATGTAGAACAGCTAGGCAAGGCTACCCAGCGATTAGTGAACACTCGGTTTCTTTAGTTTTTGCCCTGCCACAGGGTGCAGGTCGAGCAAGGGGTTACGTAATTTGCCTGCGACAAAGTGACCGATTCCTATACGATATGGGAACTAATCGTTCAACCCTAAATCGGTAGATGGGCATCCGGGTTTACCGTCCGTTTGTCACCGACAAAGGTACATGAATGTTCCGAAATCGGTAGATGTGTATTGAGCTTAAGGTCTTACCTGTCCTCCAATCACCCAATGAGTTTCTCTCTCCCTCCTTAAGTGAATAAAAGCTTTGGAGAGCCCAGAGTAGACATTAACCTCAAATCGACATCAAAATCCCAAGTGTGTTACCAACATGTTGATGACAACTTTTCATGATGCCAAGGTTTCCCTTAAGTCTAGTGCACACCGACTGATTCGGGATTGAACGATTAGTTCCCAAATTATATAGTTGTTGGGGAACTTGTCTCAGGCAAAATGCACTCAACAGGCGGCCATCCAAACGGGATACCAGACAGGGGGTGGTGGGAGTTAGTCCTAAGGGAAATCAGTCTACACTAAAGGCCAATGCCCATCTACCGATTTCGGAACATTTATGTACGTTTGTCGGCGACAAACAGAGGGTAATTTGGTTTAGGCGAGGTATCCTAACTGAGTCGGTAGATGTAGGACAGCTAGGCAAGGCTACCCAGCGATTAGTGAACCACCTCCTTCAGACGTCGGTTTGTCGCCGACAAGTTGTGGTTTTTGCCCTCCCACAGCGATAAGTGGACCATACACCGATTTTATCAGTGTGGGTATATATGTCGGTAGGTGTAGACTGATTCCTTAGGACTAATACCCACCAACCCCTCTCCTCAAAGGCCGCGGGTCGAGCATGGGTTACGTAATTTGCCTGCGACAAGGTGACCGATTCCTATACGATTTGGGAACTAATCGTTCAACCCTAAATCGGTAGATGGGCATCCGGCTTTACTGACAGAGATACGATGTTCTACTCCACCGACTGCCTTACGATTCTTGGGGGAACTGATCGGTGAGGGACCACATCTGACCATTTATCTGTGTGTGGCACTCTCCAAATCTCATCACCCTGTGACTAATTATGTTAATTATGGAGCAATATCATGGGGGTATTTTCAATGTTCCATTGCCGCCGACTGGATTTATCAACATGTTGATAAACGTTTGGCAAGCGATTTATGAATATTGACTGACAATTCGTCAGTGACAAGAGAACATCTCAAAGGGGGTTCACTAATCGTTGGCTGACCCTTACCAAGGTACCCCACATCTATCGACTAGGGCCGACTCTATTAGGATGCCTCGCCTGAAACAAAGTAACGTTCCTTTGTCGCCGAATTTGGTACATCAATGTTCCGAAGTAGGTAGATGTGCATAGACTTCACTCCCACCATCCCCGCACCAGTATCCCACTATGATGACTGCATATTGGTCATCCGGAAGTACATTTTGCCTGAGACAAGTTCCACGACTCATATACGATTTGAGAACTAATCATTGAACCCCAAATCGGTTGGTGTGCATTAAGCCCAATACACATCTACTGACTTAAAAAATTTGATGTATCTTTGTCGGCAATAAAAGAACAGTAATTTGTCTCAGGTCAGCCATCCTAAAAGAGTCGGCCAACGATTAGTAGACCAATTTGCTTAGGACTAATATCCACAACCCCATCTCCTCAATGTCTGCCGGTCGAGAGAAGGTTACATAATTTGCCTGCGACAAGTTCACAGACTCCTATACGATTTGGGAACTAATCGCTCAACCCTGAATCGGTAGATGGGCATCAGGCTTAATCAGTGGCTCACCCTTGCCTAGCTGTCCTACATCTACTGACTACAGCCGACTCCGTTAGGATACCTTTGCTGAGAGAAATTACCGTCCGTTTGTCGCTGACAAAGATACATCAATATTCCTCAATCGGTAGATGTGCATTGGCCTTAAGCCGGATTCGGTCACCTTGTCGCAGGCAAATTACGTAACCCCTCGCTTGACCCGCACACTGATAAAATCGGTGTATGGTCCACTAATCGCTTGGGGAGGGCAAAAACCAAAGAAACCGAGTGTTCACTAATCGCTTGGTAGCTTTGCCTAGCTGTCCTACATCTACCGACTCCATTAGGATGACTCGGCTGAGACAAATTAACCTCCGTTTGTCGCCGACAAACGTACATAAATGTTCCGAAATCGGCAGATGGGCATTAGGCTTTAATCTCACTTGTTTATTCCGAAATCAAAGGTGTTCACAAAAAGCAGACGACAATTTTCCATCAAGGACCTTGCCGCGCGTCTCACGGCACACTTGTTTAGATGCTTAATTGACTGACGCCAGTCGATCCATTCATTATGTGCTCTACTCTCAGCCACCTGGAGAAAGAAGAGCGGCACAATGAATGGGTTTTATACATCACTACAGACCCACCATTGATTAAAGGCATATCCTACAATACACAGTGGCGCCATCGGGTGATTTTCAAATGCTGACAATTATCAATTATCAATTAGATTTTTTTTGTCTTATTCTAATACCGAATGATTGAAGTATCACATATTAGAGAGTTTGATCAAACCCAATAGGTAAATTAAGTCAATTTATAGTTGACTGATTTATTCAGGAATGTACCGAATGTCTTCCGCAATTCATTCAAATACAAGGACGGTGACCTATGATTTTTTAAAATTTATTGTTTAGTACTTTACATATCCTATAATCTGTGAAAGTTTTAAGAAACTGTCAATGATTTTACTCTGTGAAAAAAAAACCTTTTAGGAATCCAATATATTCTATCATGATATAACCATGATATTGATTCAAAAACAAACAAACTCTCAATTTTAAAGTCAGGTTTTTATTCTATAACACTTAGGGATCATCGTATATTCACTTTTAAGGTAATTGACACGGGTTTTAATGTTCAAGGTAAATTTCCCGATATGCCTTTAACATCTGTGAGATATCAGGCTTCCCTCTACACCTGATGCTGCACCTTACCTCATCCAATATTCCCACGCCTCACCTGCCTCTCCCGCCCCGCCCGCCAGACTCAGCCACGTCCGGAGCAGCTCAGCTCCCGTCCCGCCGACCATCATTCTGCCGTTACCAGTCACCGCGGGAAGCCGACGTCTACGTCTCCCCGGCCCTTCCTTCTCACTGGCCGTCTCCACTGGCAAATTCACCCCTGGTCCATTCGACCCTGGTCCATTCGACCCTGGTTCATTCGGCACTGGTATATCCGGCCCTAGCTAGTTCTGCTCTGGCTAATTCGGCCCAGGCTCATTCAACCATGGGAAATTAGGCCTTGGTAAATTTGGCTCTGCCGCTGACTTATTCGGCCCTGGCCAATCCGGCCCTGGCTTATTCGGCTCTGGCTACTTTGGCCCTGGCTTATTCCATCCTGGCTCATTCAGCCCTGGCTTATTCGGCACTGGCTAGTTCGGCCCTAGCATTTTCATAGGACATCTCCCAAAAGGTGTCTCCCGGAGCAGTCTCTCGTTTTCCCAGGCCATCACCACATCTCCTTAGACTCCTCCTAAGGACAGTCTCCATGGACTTTCACTACACTTATATCTCAAGGCATCTCCCTGGACCACCTTCTTGAGCTGTCACTAGGCGCTGTCTCCCAGGACTCTCTGCCCAGATGGCCCAGCCTCGGCTGTCTCCTCCCGACAGCTTCCCTCAGATTCCCCTCTCATCTCCCTGAACTGCCTCCAGGACAGGTTTTCTCAACTGTTTGTTCAACTGTTATCTCGGGCATTCTCCCCATTTCCCTAGACCACCTCCCCATCTCCCACATCTCCCTGGACCATCTGCTCATCCTCCTGGACCATCTCGACATCTCCCTGGACCATCTCGCAATCTCCCTGGACCATTCCCCCATCTCCCACATCTCCCTGGACCATTTCCCTGGTTTCCCTGCACCATCTCACTGGACCACCCCCCCATCCCTGGACTCCCTAATTAGGCAGCTTCTTTCCTCTCTCTGGATCTCCCTGGTCTCTCTAACTAGTCTCTAGAGGCTCTTATCTCTCCCTGGACCATCGCCCCAGCTCCCTGGACCATCGTCCCAGCTCCCTGGACCATCGTCCCAGCTCCCTGGACCATTGCCCAGCTCCCTGGACCATTGTCCCTATCTCCCTGGACTCTTTAGCTAGGCTATCTCTGCAGGCTCTTTCATTTCCCTGGACCATCACCCCAGCTCCCTGGACCATCGCCCCAGCTCCGTGGCCTCTCTTACTAGGCTGTCTCAGAAGACTCTTTCCTCTCCCTGGACTACTCACTGTCTCCGTGGATCAACTCCTATTGCCCGGGACCATCCTCCCTGGACTCTAACTAGGCTGTCCCTGCAGATTTTTTCCTCTCCTCCCCCTTTCCCTGGACCGTTTCCCTGGATCCTCTCCCACATATCTCTGGACGACTCCCTGACCTCTCTGGACCCTCTAACTAGGCTGTCCCTGCAGGCTTTTTCCTCTCCCCCCCTTTCCCTGGACCATTTCCCTGGACCCTCTCCCACATCTCTCTGGACCTTTTCCCTGGACCCTCTCCCACATCTCTCTGGACCATTTCCCTGGACCCTCTAACTAGGCTGTCACTGCAGGCTCTTTCCTCTCTCGCTGCACCATCTCCCACATATCCCTGGACCATCTACCCATCTCCCTGGCCTCTCTAACTAGGCTGTTTCTAGTGGCTCTGTCCTCTCCCTGCACCCTCTCCCTTGCCTCTCTAGCCTCCCTTGTCTTTCTCGCTAGGCTGTCTTTCGACCATCTCCCCTGTCCCTGCACCCTTTCCCTTGACCAAGTCCCCGCCCCCTTACATCCACCATGGACAGCCTCTCCTTCACCAACGTGGTCGTGGAGGCCGTCATCGCCCTGGTCTCCATCATCGGAAACTCCGTCGTGCTCGTAGCCCTGGCCCGGAACAAGTCCCTGCACACCGTCACCAACTGCCTGATCGCCAGCCTGGCCGTGGCCGACCTGCTGGTGGGCGTGGGCATCCCCTTCTACATCCTGCCGCTGTTCGGACTGCCGCACGAGTTCTACAGCTGCCTCTTCGTCAACTGCCTCATCGTCATCCTCACAGGGACGTCCGTCCTCAACCTGCTGGCTGTCACTGTGGAGCGCTTCATCGCCATCAAGTTTCCATTCTGGTACCATGCTAATTTTACCACCAACGTCGCTGTACTCCTAGGTGAGTGTTTTTATATACAATAATGACTGGTTGTGTAATTTCTTAGTGGTTGATGCATAGTAATGTCCGAGCGACAGCAATCATGTTGCCCTTCTGGTGCCATGCTAGCTTTACCATGAACATTGCGGTGCTCCTAGGTGAGTGTTTTTATATATAATAATGACTGGTTGTATGTATGAGTGGCGATAATTTCCGAGTAGTTCACGCATATTTATATCCAAGCGACAGCCATCAGGTTCCCATTCTGGTACCATGCTAATTTTACCACCAATATAGCTGTCCTCCTAGGTGAGTGTTTTTATATATAATAATGACTGGTTGTATGTATGAGTGGCGATAATTTCCGAGTAGTTCACGCATATTTATATCCAAGCGACAGCCATCAGGTTCCCATTCTGGTACCATGCTAATTTTACCACCAATATAGCTGTCCTCCTAGGTGAGTGTTTTTATATATAATAATGACTGGTTGCCTAATTGCTGAGTGGTTGATGCATAGTAATGTCCGAGCAGCAGCAATCATGTTGCCCTTCTGGTACCACAGTCCTTCTACCTTCTAAGTGAGTGTTTGTATACAAAATAATAATTTCTGAGTAGTTGATGCGTAGTAATATCTGAGTGACAGCCATTAAGTTCTCCTTCTGGTACCATGCTAACTTTACCACCAACGTCGCTGTGCTCCTAGGTGAGCGTTTTTATTTACAGTAGAACCCCGCCTAATGGACACCCTGTGTAAGCGGACACCCAGCGTAAACGGACACCTTCGTTCGGAACCGTTCCCTCTATTAGATGTTTATTTTAACCTTGTGTAAGCGGACACCCTGCATAAGCGGACACTTTGGCCCAGAACGCAGGGTGTCTGCTTACGCGGGGTTCTACTGTATAATAATGACTGGTTGTATGTATGAGTGGCTATAATTTCCAAGTAGTTCACGCGTATTTATATCCAAGCGACGGCCATCAGGTTCCCATTCTGGTACCATATCAATTTTACCACCAATATAGCTGTGCTCCTAGGTGAGTGTTTTTATATATAAAAATGACTGGTTGCGTTATTCCCGAGTAGTTGACGCGTAGTAATATCCGAGCAGCAGCAATCAAGTTCCCATCCTGGTACCATGCTAATTTTACCACCAACGTTGCTGTACTCTTAGGTGAGTGATTTTATATACAATAATGACTGGTTGTACGTATGAGTGGCCATAATTTCCGAGTAGTTCACGCGTATTTATATCCAAGCGACAGCCATCAGGTTTCCATTCTGGTACCATGCTAATTTTACCACCAACATAGCAGTGCTCCTAGGTGAGTGTTTTTATATATAATAATGACTGGTTGTATGTATGAGTGGCCATAATTTCCGAGTAGTTCACGCGTATTTATATCCAAGCGACAGCCATCAGGTTTCCATTCTGGTACCATGCTAATTTTACCACCAACGTTGCTGTAGTCTTAGGTGAGTGTTTTTATATATAATAATGACTGGTTGTATGTATGAGTGGCCATAATTTCCGAGTAGTTCACGCGTATTTATATCCAAGCGACAGCCATCAGGTTTCCATTCTGGTACCATGCTAATTTTACCACCAACGTTGCTGTAGTCTTAGGTGAGTGATTTTATATATAATAATGACTGGTTGTATGTATGAGTGGCCATAATTTCCGAGTAGTTCACGCGTATCTATATCCAAGCGACAGCCATCAGGTTTTCATTCTGGTACCATGCTAATTTTACCACCAACATAGCGGTACTCCTAGGTGAGTGTTTCTATATAAAATAATGACTGGTTGTGTAATTGCTGAGTGGTTGATACATAGTTATATCCGAGCAATTGCCATCATGTTGCCCTTCTGGTACCACAGTCCCTCTACCTTTTAAGTGAGTTTTTGTATACACAAAAATAATTTCCGAGTAGTTGATGCATCATAATATCCGAGCGACAGCCATCAAGTTCCCCTTCTGGTACCACGCTAATTTTACCACCAACATCGCTGTGCTCCTAGGTGAGTGTTTTTATATATAATAATGACTGGTTGTATGTATGAGTGGCCATAATTTCCGAGTAGTTCACACGTATTTATATCCAAGCGACAGCCATCAGGTTCCCATTCTGGTACCATATTAATTTTACAACCAACGTCGCTGTACTCTTAGGTGAGTGATTTTATATATAATAATGACTGGTTGTATGTATGAGTGGCGATAATTTCCGAGTAGTTCACGCGTATTTATACCCAAGCGACAGCCATCAGGTTCCCATTCTACCGGATTCCAAAAACACCAATTGTTCTTGATTGCTCCAAGCTGTATCTAGATATAATGTTCAACAACGTTCTATCCTGTAAAATTTGGGGGAAGTTGCTTCCACAGTGTAAAGCTATCTAGCACAACCTCTCATGAGTTCGGTGTAGGTTCTGTATTACCAAAGGGTTTTCTCCTTTTACCCACGTTAAAACTTTCCCATATTCTATGTATGTCTTTTCCTAAAAAAAAAACAAGCACGGATAATTTTCTGTTGTATTGAATGTTAGTTCCATGTACGTTTTAGATGTGCCAATAAACTGCTTTAAAAAAAATTCTGAAAGGAAATGGCCCTGATACTGTGTCTGTTCTTATAACACCTATTTAGAGGAGGTTTCTTTTCTGTCTCCACCCCCTTTCCCGAATCTCTCCCCCTTTCTTCTCGAATCTCTTTAATCCCAAAAGTTCCCATTTTGTTAAGATTTCAATATTTCTGGGAGATTTTTATTATTCGATCATCAAAAATATCCCCCCTCCCCCTTATCCGTTTAATTTTTGTTATGCTTTGTCCATATTTTTTAGAATGGGGAAATGTTGAACCAGACTGCACTAAAAGAGACATTGAAATGTGTACCCCTAAACGTATACAGTTGACAATGAACATTAATATGTATTAAACATTAACCTAAGGTTTTCTCTTATTGTTATATACCTGTGTGCGAATGTCTAACAAATACTGCCTGCTGCAAAGGGTGCAGTAATAATAATGTTCGTGCCCGCTGTGACTGTGACTTGATAAGTCATTAAAGTAGCATTCTTTCATCGATTTGAAGTATATAATAATAAACAAACATCCTTACTGTGGACGGTTCTCGTTCTCAGTCAGTCATCGATTTCATACCTCCCTCCGCCGATGGCGTCAGGCAGTATGAAATTGATAACTGACCTCGAACAGGAATCCTTTCATCCACAGTAAGGACGTTTCCTAATATTATATACCTGTGTCCGAATGTCTATGAAATACTGCCCGCTGATAGGGGTGCAGTAATAATAGTATTCGTGCCCGCTGCGAGAGTGACTTAATAAGTCATTAAAATTTCGTTTTTTCCGTTATTTTAAGGTATATAATAATATTAGGAAACGTCCTTACTGTGGACGAAACGGTTTCTGTTCGAGGTCAGTCGTCGATATCATACTGCCTGACGCCATAGGCGGAAGGCAGTATGAAATCGATGACTGACCGAGAACGAGAACCATTTCGTCTACAGTCAGGACGTTTGCATATTATTGTATACCTTAAATTGATGAAAAAACACCATTTTAATGACTTATTAAGTCACTTTCACAGCGGGCACGAACATTATTATTACTGCACCCCTAGCAGTGGGCAGTATTTCATAGACATTCGGACACAGGTATATAATAATAAGCAAACGTCCTCACTGTGGACAAAACGATTCTCATTCTCGGCCAGTCATCGATTCCATACCACCCTCCGCCTATGGCGTCAGGCAGTATGAAATTGACAACTGACCTCGAACAGGAACCCTCACGTCCTCACTGTGGACGAAAAGATTCCCATTCTCGGCCAGTCATCGATTTCATACCACCCTCCGCCTATGGCGTCAGGCAGTATGAAATCGACAACTGACCTCGAACAGGAACCCTTTCATACACATTAAGGACGTTTCCTAATAATCCTGTACTCTGTGTTGCTTGTCAGGTTTGTCGGGCTGGGCACTGGGTATCCTGCTGGGCCTCGTGCCCATGATGGGGTGGAACAACGGGTGGAACGAGGACGACATCTGCGGCTTCGTGCTGATTATCAGCCTGGAGCAGCATGTCTACTTCACCTTCTTCGGCACCATCGTCCTCCCCCTCTTCCTCATGCTCCTCATCTATATCTCCATCTTCGTGGAGGTCAAGAGGTCATCCCGACAGATAGCGGCACTCACCGTGACCGACAACAATGAGGGAGACAAAGGACAGGCCAGCGACAAGAGGTCAACGGTCAGCCACTCAGATTCTCACTTAAGGCCCGGCGTCCACCTACTACGATAGAATCGTAGACCTCCTGATATGGCACCGATACAAAATGTCAAAATCGGTGCCATATCGGGAAGGTGCAAAATCGTAGACACATGTCTTGACAAGCCAATCCACCATGCGTTGTATGGGTTTTTTATCGGTGTCTAATCGCAGAAACGTGGTCTACTGCCCCGATATCAGGTAACCTTCCAACGCGATTTAGATTTTTTATCGGGAGGTGCATCGTAGACCATATCGGTGCCATATCGTAGTAGGTGGACGCCGGGCCTAACCATTTATTGTCCATCGTATACTAAATAGACAATAATCGATGGTTTTGTGGATAGGCGGCCGTAAACCACGAGGCTGGACGCGTAGTAATACACGAGCGCGAGCGAGTGTATTACGACGTCAACCTCGAGTGGTTTACAGAGCCGCCTATCCACATAATCATCGTTTGTTGTATTTATTATCCATTATTTCGAATAAATTAAACCCAGTAATTGCCATATCAAAGGGTATAGCAATAGGGACTATTTCTTTGCTCTATAGCAAAAGGGACTATTTTTCCCGTATACCATGGTTTTGAGGCCGTATACCACAGGTTTAAATCCGTATCCCACAGTTATGGTATCTGGCAGGTTTTATACAATGGGTGGTGGTTTACTGAGTCCCCATACATTTTCAATGGGGACTTTGTATACGATGGATAATAAAAAATATCCATAGAAAAGACATAGGGAGCGAGTATGGACATACCCGGTGCATACGGAAAAATAGTGCCAACAGAGAAATAGTGCATAACTAAAACAAACTGTCCACATGCCACTTGTCAAGAAAAGGTGGATAATAAATATGATATAGACTGGTTTCAGATAAAAGTGGTCTTATGCTCCTCAGACTCATATATTGTGTATTTATTAACCATTGTATACAGAGACCCCATTAGAAATGTATGGGGACTCAGTAAACCACGACCCATTATATGAAAGCTATCAGACTGTCTGCTCCATCTTCTCTTGCAACTGTAAGAAACTCCACAACTCCAAGAAAAGTTTATTTCTTTTTGTAAAACCCCTATCGCTGATCATATACCACCGCCTATTCATTTGAATCATTGGGACCTTCGGTCAACGTTTCACAGATCTCACCTCCTTTAGGACTAAGCCGATACTTTTTTTTAAAATTTGATTTTAGCTCTCTATATTATCAATATTTCATCGAAGCTTGTGTTATACAGGTGGCTTTCCCTCGTAGTCTACATGTGACTCTCCCTCGTAGTTTACATGTGACTCTCCCTCGTAGTTTACATGTGACTATTCTTTGCAGTTTATATGTGACCATCCATCGTAGTCTACATGTGACTATCCCTTGTAGTCTACATGTGACTATTCTTTATAGTTTATATGTGACCATCCATCGTAGTTTACAAGTGACTATCCCCCATAGTTTGCATGTGACTATTCTTCATGGTTTGCATGCGACCATACCTCATAGTTTGCATGTGACTATTCTTCATGGTTTGCATGTGACTATCCCTCATAGTTTGCATGTGACCATCCCTCATAGTTTACATGTGACTATCCCCCGTAGTTTGCATGTAACTATTCTTTATGGTTTGCATGCGACTATTCCTCGTAGTTTATGTGTGAATATTCTTTGTGGTTTACATGTGACTATCCCTCATAGTTTGCATGTGACTATTCTTCGTGGCTTACATGTGACTATCCCTTGTAGTTTACATGTGACTATTCTTCGTGGTTTACATGTGACTATCCCTCGTAGTTTACATGTGACTATCCCTCATAGTTTGCATGTGACTATTCTTCGTAATTTACATGTGACTATCCCTTGTAGATTACATGTGACTATCCCTCATAGTTTGCATGTGACTATTCTTCGTGGTTTACATGTGACTATCCCTCGTAGTTTACATGTGACTATTCTTCGTGGTTTACATGTGACTATGCCTCGTAGTTTACATGTGTCAATCCCACATAGTTCAAGTACGAGATCATCCATTAATGATTTCTCTATTCCTTAGTATTTCAGTTCAAATAGAAAGTCTAGCTGAGTTTTCAATATGATGATAACCTAAGATTGTGTCTTATCATTGTATTTGTTATTTATCCTTTCACTGGTATTTGATATGGACTACATAATTACCTTGCTTTTAGTGTAGGAGCTTGATCTATGTTTGTATTTTTTTGTTTTAATAACATCACAATCACACTTATATAGCATGAATAACACGACCGACCAAGTCGATTCTTAGATATTTTCTCCCCAGAATGTACCCTCAAGTTAGGCATATCAACAAGTTTAGGAAATATTAGATTATTAGTTTAAAATTACGTTGAAAATCCGTATGAATAATTGAGAAATTGTAAATAGTCATGGTGTTGATGGCAGTTAGATAAACAAAATTCTGTTTTTACTCTGCATATTACTTGACTCACTCGTATGGATAGACAGAATAGCCCATGAAATTACAACAAAAATTGTTCTTGTATTATCTCATGAATAAGTCAAGGTCAGCGACAGATCAATCCCGCATTATAAATAAAGTAATTTGAGCGCAGTATCTCATATTTTCTCCAAAACTAGCAAAATCACACAGGCGCCACCTGGTGATTTGGAAATATCGTCAATTATCAGCCAAAACTGGTTTCTTGCGACTCATTCTAATTCCAAATGAGTAAATTTAATGTTTTGTCCAGTTTATCCAATTTTGATAGGTATTATAGGCTAATATACATTTGCGTGATTTACATAGGAAATGTACTGAAAAATATGATTTTCTTTAATTCTTTCAAAAACAAGGAGGGTGACCGTTGCTTGTTAAAACTTAAATGTCTAGTATTATACATTAAATCTGTTTGCTAAGACAATTTCTCCGTCCATAAGGTCGTCAATAGGTGTTGAATAAAGTTGACCCACATCGTCCCTGGGTCTCTATGGCTTCCCGCTGGCTCCAGGTTTCCACCAGCTTCCATCTGTATATAAGTAGATGATCTGTATGTGATTAAACAATCTGTTCTAGCCCTTTCAACTACACCTCAAGAGTTTTCACGGAACATCATTATTTTACATATGGATGCGTCCGGCGTATATAAGAAGGTATTTTGCGTATACAAGGTCGTCCAATTCCCCGTGTGTATACACCTCATCTGTAGGCGTATATAATCATCCAGTGAAGAGGGCTTCACTGAGAGCGGGCGGGGGGAGGTGGGGGAGGTGGGCGGGGGGGAGGGCTTCCTACTGAGGACACCTGTACCTCTTCTACCAACACAAACGGGCGGGAGGCAGGGGGGGGAGAGGATATTTCCTCTCCTATACGCCGGGTGTGAAATACAGCCAAGACGCGTCCATATATAAGGCCTGGGCGTATATATATACATATATATGAAAACAAGTTAATATTCAGCCAATACTATGGAGAAACCAAACAAGAGTTAGTCATGTTGTTGTTTATCGCACGACGGCAAGAGCGCGATATTACTGCACGAGGCGAAGCCGAGGGCAGTAATACTCGATCTTGCCGGAGTGCGATGAACAAGAATATGACTAATTCGAGTTTGGTTTAGAATTTATCCTACCCCGCCTGTCTAAATTACTTCTACATTAACAAATGACGTCATTTGTCAAGTGTATCCCACTAGAGCGATATTTTTCATTTTTCTGAACTCCAGACCGAATACAGTGACCCAATGTATAGCCTATGGAGTTTTTTATTAGGGGTAGGATAAATGCAATTCCGCGATGGCGTATATATTAATAAAATAGTGGTTTAGTTTATTACTTAAAGGTTTTATATTTATGTATATATTACATTCTTTTCTTTTTAGACGACAGCAGCCGAGATTAAGGCGGCCAAGAAGTTCGCCCTCGTCATTGGTATCTTCACCATCTGCTGGCTGCCCTTGGAGTTGATGAACTGTATCAGTGTGTGGTACAGCAAGACGTGTATTCCCTGCGTCATCGTGGCCGTGTGGTTCACGCAGCTCAACTCCGCCGTCAACCCCGTCCTCTACGCGTACGGAAACAGCGCCCTGCGGCACGCCATGAAGAACGTCATCCTCTGTCGTCACGCCGCTTCCGGTTCCGGTCACGACGGAAGTGGTCATTCCGATTCGACCCAGATGTCAGCATAAAGCCCAATGCCCATCTACCGATTAATGGTTGAATGTATACACAATAATGACTGGTTTTGTATACGAGTGGCCGTAATCTCCGAGTAGTTGACGCGTAGTAATATCCGAGCTATTAGCGAGGATATTACGTCGTCAACTACGAGGCGTGGGAGTAATTCGGTGTAGACTTACACCAATAATATGGTTCGCCATTAACCTGTACTTTTTGCATGCAAAGTGTATTATTACAATGATTTCTGATGATAAATGAGATTATTATGATTGCTTCTAGATAACTAACATTGAATGAACATTCAAGAAACTTATTTCGAAGTTGATGATGATTTGACCTCATTATGGACAGGACTATTTTTCCGGAATCTCCTGCAGGAGATTCTGACATGCCAGAATCTCCGGGTAGGTGTTTCCAGGTGCCCTATACATTTCCTATGGAGACTCCGTAATCGGTGGGTAATAAACGATTAGTTCCCAAATCGTATAAAAGTTGCTGGACTTATCGCAGGCAAATTACATAACCCTTTGCTCGACTGGCGGACATCGAGGAGAGGGGGTGGTGGGCTTTAGTCCTAAGCAAATCAGTCTACACTTACTGACAGATATACGATTATGCACCCCTACAGAGTTAGGATTTGGAAACAAGTGCCATTAACTAATATTCCTTTTTCGGAGACCAGATTTATCAATATGTTGATAAACTTTTGGCCACCGATTTAGGAACATAGAAACCACAACTTGTAGGCAACAATATAACATCTGAAGGAGGTGGTTTACTGATCCTTGCCTGACCATTGCCTAGCTGTGCTACATCTACCGACTAGGGCCGACATGGTTATTATTATCCATCGTATACAAAGCCCCCATTGAAAATGTATGGGGACTCAGTAAACCACTACCCATTGTATACCCTTTTGCTATAGAGGAAAGAAATAGTTCCTACTGTTATACCCATTGACATGGCAATCTTAACTTTATAGTTGATAATTGTTTTGGTTTTAACTTGGAGAAGGATAAGCATATGATAGCTAGGCCTGCCAATGTATTATTGTGTATTCAATTTCAGTGATCCTATGTTATCTATGCCATATCTAAAGTATTATGAAGGCAATATGCATGTATAACGTACAAGATTTGAGCTGGAATATCATAGAATACGATGCAATCGTTATTATTTCTTTGTATATAATGTACATGGGTATCATAAACGTATTACTTTCATGCACTCAGTGCTTCAATGCTAAAGAATACCTTGCCAGGGGTGTGTTTGGCTGCAGGCATTGCGTAACCAGGCAGATGATGTGCGAAGCTAGCCTATTGAAAATTGTCTATTCCACTGCAGCGATTCAACTAGATATTCTCACACGATTCATACCGACCTAATGAGTCCACAAATCGGCTATGATCGGCATATATCACACTTCCTGGTGGTATCGCTCCTTTGAGGGCAAAATCCACCAGGCCGATTTCTCACCTGATCAATTGTTCCTGGGCCCTTAAGAGGAAGCTAACGTATTGTAATTTATTTAATTCTGATAATAATAGTTTAATAAATGACAATTTTCAAAGATTTGAGAAATTCTAGGGCATCCGATAATAATCGGCGATTGTCTGGCAACGGAATCGGCTACTGTCGGTCCAGTAGATGATGTCAAATATACTTGTAAAGCCTGCTTGGTACATTTCATGCCTGAAGATTTCTTCGTTAAATGTGACTCATGGATTCATTAGTTTTGTAAAGGTTTGTATCATAGTTGTATACCATAGCAACGTAGCAGAGGAGGTGTGAAGCGCAGCGCCCCCTATACCGACCCGACTCATATATGCGATCGTGGCAGGGTTCAAGGCGCCACTTTCAAACCTGCCAGCATCGGGGAAGGAGCTCTAGACAATGGACTGTGTGTGGCTAGCAAGCCCTAGCCTATGAGAAATAAGGCTGTATTCCACAACACCAAACTGCCATAAAACGTAGAGCTCTATTGAGCTCTATTGTGGTTTGGAGTACATTAGATGTCACTCTATCAATATCTGAAAAGATTTTTGATAGAGCTCTAACAGTTTGTATGTAGTAGATGTTACTAGTTAGCCTACTTTTGCTATATTTTCGCATAGGAATCTGCATAAGCTGTCATTTGAGTCAATGCCAAAATGATAGGGGGCGCTGCGCTTCACACCTCCTCTGGCAACGTAGGTATCACTACAGGTATTGACATAGACGATATCAGCTCAGTGGACGCCGGGCCTTAAACTCTGCTCAAAGGATGCCCCGTGAAAGGGGTTTAGGGACCCCGCGTTAGGGGTTCCTAATCAGTGTCTGGATGGAAGAATTCAAAAGAGATTAAAATAAAGATATGCAATTTGAACACAAGTTGTTAAGATGAAAACATTTGATCGAATGTATTTAGAAATATATGACATCATCAAATAAAAATGTTATATAATGTTTCATATGAAGCCCATACACACAGGTTCTTTTATTTACAAAACAGAAACATTATACATAGAATAAGCTTGAGGAGTACTGACACCAACAATAATATAAACACTGTATCAAACAGTCAAAGTATGGGACAAAATACCCAAAGAAATTCAACTAAAAAATGTAGGGTCCACCTTGTATAAATACAAACTGAAGGTTATTATACCTAATCTCATGACAGATATTGTATATAATTAACTAGGACGACTCTGTAATTTATATATGTATGTGTTATACTTGTGCTTGTATTTTTTGTGTGACTCTACATGAAAGATTGTCGCTTACGACGAATGTCTAGTCGTTAAAGTTTATGAAATAAAAGAAATATTAAAATAAACATAGTGTACAAGAGGTGTACGGGCACCAGCAGTTTTTTCAATCAAAAGACCAAGTATTACATGACTTGTAGTTTGAACGTAAGGCTTTCTTTATTTAAAAAAACTTATTTTTAAGAGAAGTGACAGTATTGCTACCTTCAAACATTCAAAATCATTACAGCCTCATCTGTTTGTTAGATCTATGCCAATCATTAAATAGTGGTTTTGATAATAATACAATACTTACAGTACATACTTAGCAACATGATGGTATAGGAAAAATACACTGAGCTATAAAGACTAGTGAGATTACGGAGCCAACACAATGAGTGACATAAATAAACTCAAACAAGTGGCATCTTGATTTTATTCCATCCCGTTTCCTCTTTTTTTTTAGTATTAGAAAGTAGTGACATAAACAACATTTTATGTCACACCCGATAACATGAACAAATCCATTGGTAAAGCCTATGGCTTATGGGTAGGATAAAATTGACAACTGATATTTTCTTGTTCTTCTAGCTACACTATGCATTAGTGCATCCAATGTATCTTCACTCCATCCTTTAACCAATTGCTTGGTAATCACTAGACTTGCTCAAGTCCTTCATTAGGAACATTCATTAAATGATTAAAGAAAATCGAAATACAATTCATTATAGCATGTGTCCTTCTCTGACTGGCCCATGAATCAAAGACTTGTCCACTCTGACCAGAATCTCCTGTTTATGACCCCAAGCCACTCCCTGTAACCCTACACCTCCCTCTACCCCTCCCCCTCCCCTCCTCCAGTTCCCTGGCCGCCTGTGTTTTCATAGCAATATATTTCGCCTACTCCAGACCATGTCTCGATTGAGATCAAAGTGAGAGGGTATCAATCTCCAAGCAGATATCCTGACCAGTAGCCAGACCTCTGCTTGGGGAGTGTGGCGCTACATCGCGCCAGTCTATACGGCCGTTTATAGATGATACCAGTCCCTGTGTCACTCAGAAGGGGTGGAAGGGTAGGATAATATCGTAAAACTGGATGAGTTCTAATCTTGGCCACCATATGCCATGATTGGAGCTTGGCATAGTGACTTCATGAGGCGTAGCCGACTGAAGTTCGGAGCCAAAACTCCAGGAGTGGCATGCGGTGGTCAAGATTAAAACGTATCAGGTTTTGATTTTATCCTAACCCATCTCCTCGATTTTGGAATATTACGTGATTACAATTCTGTATGCCACTAGTGGCATATAAAACTCTGTATGCCAGTCAGCGTGGCATACGGAAACTCAATGTTAAGCCTATGGGATTTTATATTAGGGGTAGGATAAAGGGACTGAGACCAGTCTAGGTAAGCACCTACCTGACTCCGGGAATCCTGAAGCCTGCCGCCTGGAATGATACGATAATTAGTAGAAACCGAACGAGAGTTAGACTTGACAATGTTTATGCCACGACGGGAAGGTCGTGTATTACTACACGAGGCGTACCCGAGTGTAGTGAGGAGCAGACATGACCAGAGTGGCATAGACATTGACAAGTCTAACTCGAGTTCGGTTTCGTATTTATCCTACCCCGTCTATGCTTTTGTATAATTGTTAAAAAGAGAAATACCGAGTCAAAAACCAACAGAACTTTTTTCATAGTAGCAGACATCCTGCTTTCTGATTGGTCAATATTGTTATTACTCTAGTGGCATAAAAAACACTTTATGTCACGGCCTGCCACATAAAACTTCCCTATGTTAAGTCTATGGTGGTTTTTTATTAGGGGTAGGATAATTTACCAGAAGTCCAACGAGAGACCCCACTGGAGGTCGCAATCTCATCACATCTCAACAAATGAGCTGAACAATATCTTCATTGGACAGTGGTCTATGGCCCTGTACCTAGTTGGTACAACAAATACCTGGACTTTAATGAGAGACCCCTTTGGAGGTCATAATCTCAAACTAAGAACTGAACTTGGGATTACCCCAGTATGCGATGTACAACTGATGAACTATATCTCTGTAAGAAGCTTGTCTTCGTGGAGCTGTTGTTTCCCTTTTGTGTACTAGGTACACCGTGTTGTCGCTATGTAATGTATTCACTCATTGGACAGTTATGTTGAAAATCATATATTGAATGTATGAACTTACTGTCAATAAAATTATTCCCCAAAAAAAAAGAACAAAAAAAAGATCAAGTGACTTGCTCCACTTATCATCAAAGGTCTTATTTTGCATATTTCATAAAGTTCATCCAGGTGCAAATCTGTTGATTTCTTCCACCTATTGCTACTCTTCGAGCATTGTTAACTATTACCTGTGGTTTGTTTCCGTAACTATTTACTCATATAATGGCTCCACCGAGAATAGATTCCTCTAAACTAGCATTCCTGACTGTCAAATCCTTCAAACGTCTCTCTAGACAGCTGATTTCGTCCTCTTCAGCAAGTTTCCTGGATAAATCCTCTTGTTGATGAATTTTTAACAACAGTGTTTCCTTACGAGACAATTCGTCTGAGCTTTTTCCCTCCTCAGGTACACCGGTCGAGGCACGTGGCAATAAACTTTTGCAGTAACGGCCGAATGGTGGAAGATGTTTCTGTCCACAACCTGAGCAATTCTTCTGCGAAGACGCGTCTTCTTCTTGGTCTGACATTTTAACGTGTACTGTGACAAACGTGTGAAAACCCAAAGAAAAATAAAAAATATCTGGCACGCAGGCCCACGTCTGCTCTGAAGGCCCGGTGGCTGAGGAGTGACTGAGCCAGGTGGCTTGTGTGTGCAGCGACCCCAGCCGGAGTGTCAGGTGGCACCCTCTTTCATTCATACATTTAACTATAGTATAGTTCATAACCATAATGAACTTAAATATCATTATACGATAGCCCTTGTATGAGGTACAGACAAGGGTCATCATGTACGATCTTAGATTGTTAAACAGGCCCCAGGTTCCAGACTGAGAGCAATGAGGTGACCTGTCCCTTTCTCTATCTATTGAAATATGAACTATTGAACTATGGGGCACCTACGTTGGTACTTATTGGAAATACAGTTCGACACATGAGTGCTACTTCAGTTTCATATAAAAAATTTGGAGCAAATAGAACGTTCATCATTGATAAATCAGCGTGCACTTACAAATGGATGACAATTAAAGGTTTTGGGCTGTATTCAGTCTATGGGTAGTTTTCTGTAGCCCACTTGCACCCAGTCAACTTGTCATTTCTGCAACTGCCTATCATGGATCCAAATGTATCAAGCACCAGTGGGTCTTGAGTTATTTTGGTATTGTGATTGGTCATGGTCAGCTGGGCACACCTCTAAGACCTTGAAATACTGCAGATAGTGAAGGGATAGTTTTTATGCAGTATGCTGGAAGTCTATATGTGACCCCTCTAACCTTTAGGCGATGTATATAGGACGTGCAAGCATGCTCTAAAAGGGAATAATCCTAGTAATAAAAAGCTGAGCAAATATGGTTTTCTTTAAATGGCTTTTATTAATACTGTTATATAAAAAAAGAACCATTTGCACAGACAACAATAAAAATATTCTGTTCTACTAAAATAAAACTTCTTTCGATGAAGCCCAGTCATTTTTCTCGAGTATCCAACCAGACGAAGCTACTAAGACTTGACTACATATCGTACATTGCAACCACAGCCAGTGTGATGTACCTATAATATACCCCCTTTTCTATCCTCAATTTCAGCAATATATCCATATATAATATTCAATGATCGACATCTACTGTTTAACAACGATTTTGCGTATACTTTAAGATTAACTCGGACTAGGTTGACCACAAAAGCACCATAATGATACCACATACCATCACACATACGCATTATATATATACATATATATATATATATATATATGTGTATTTATATATATATATATATGTATATATATATATATATATATATATATATATATATATATATATATATATATATATATATATATATAGGTGTCACATCATCTTTAGCACCATATCACTACACCAGTAAAACTACAGGCATCGCCGAACTATTTATCTTGGATCATACCAACGATCTGCGTCTAAGTACATCTTCATAAATTAGGAATCTAGATATCCATAGACACAATATTGCTACCTAAATATGCGTGCTTTCGGTTGAACTACAGCCCATTTGTCCAATAGATGATTACAGATTCGAATCCCTATAATTAAAGTACATCCATGATGATTGTTAATGATACCATTTCAATATATGTAGGTAATATAGGACACATAGCTATTGCGGTATGAAGGTGGCCATCTTGTTCCCCGACCCCCAATACACCAGGTGGCAGGTCCAGTTATCAATGGAGTTGATTAAAAATAGATTTATAAAAATTTGCCTCATACGCTTACGCATATTTTCATTGACATTTTTTTTTTTTTGATTCATTGATTTTTGTTGATTATTTTGTTGAATAAAAATAGGTTTTGGGCTTGCCATAGAGGGGTTTTCTCCTCGTCTCATGATTATCTATAGATTATGACAGCAGATGATGATGGTTGTTCCCAGACTACAGTAGTATTAACGGGCCTGTTCCATCTAGACAACAGCATGTTCGTAATCGTCGGCCTGGGTCTGGCCAAATCGGCAACAATCTTTTGCTGATTATTGGTGAAAAAAGGCTTAAAGCGTCACCCAGGCAGTATTTGGTAACAACTGTTCTGATGCTGACACCCCGCCAATGGTACCTGGAAATGTTAGGGTTCTCTGACTTCGCCCGATCGTAAGTCCAGACGCGTTCCACAGTGCTGGTCCTGTAGACTGTAATTCAACTTGATTATAGTTAGAATCCTATTCTTTTTCAAGGTAATCACCATACACAATGTTTATTTACCTCAAGAACACCCCCTACCTTCAAACGGACACTCTCAGTTAACATGCCACGGGTCAAGGTCGCAGCTCTTAGTTCCTAGTTTGGACACCAGTAGACACCACCAGTAAAAAAATCCTAGTGGAATACGGGTGCACTAGTATCGGCGTGTGTCGGACATATGGGACAAGGCACCCAAGAGCAGCCGCAATGGCCGACGATAGCCATCGGATCCGATCTTACCAGATTATGGTATTTCATTATACCAATGGTAGCCGAATAATAAATCAGACACTGTCAGAATCATCATTCGCCTGAGAATTCAGCCAGATGGAACAGCCCCTTCACTTATTTGTGATAACTTTTTCGTTCGTGCTTCCCTTGCGGGAGACGTTAGAAAAAATTTTGACGAATAATAACCGCTCCCGCCGGCCTCGGAGGGGAGGGAGAAAGAACAGCCAACGCGCGCCACATTACGGAGGGACGAAAAAAGAACAGTGACTTGCGCGAACCGACACGGGGAGGGAGAAATACTCGCCCGCCGCACTACAGGGGTACAAAAAAGAACAGCCGACGTCTCAGCCAATGGGAATCCAGGAAACGGGGTCGATAGGAGAAACGCCAAAACAAGGCGCCAAACCCGTATACTCTTTTCAATGTGGTCGTGGAAGCGGTAGGGGTAAGCCAACAGCCTAGTCACACCCTCAGCCCCTTCACTTATGATTTCCTGGTTGATGATGGCAGAACTAGCAATCACTCTGTGCCCTATACAGTTTCAACAAAATGATGATCACATATTTATCCTATTTCAACACAGTCACTTGTTTGGATTATATCCAGTAGGCTCTATTGGATTTCTATGGTCCTAATCACCAGCTGTTACATTTTCTAAGTGATACTGGACAATAACATATTCTGACATCAAACTGTTTTCTCTAAACAAGTGAATGCCTCTATAAATTGATGTGTAACAATATGCAGGACATGCTTTGTAAATCTATAAGTGACCAAAATGAAGTAGGAATGTAACTAGATATATATTCTGAGTAAAAAGTATCATGATCATATTTATATCTATTTTACAGATATTGACTATAGTATTCGTCACGATATGATATGACAAACAATATCCAACTTATCATAGACTTTTTTTCATACACGGCATTTCAGAACTGCAGTGTGGGTGACTGTTGCATCCTACTCAATTAATCATGGTAATAGTAATCTGAGATACATCAGAAAACATAGCTACATCGTGAGCATTTCTTAAACTATGAGGTCATGTTGTTGAAAATTACCACCCGAGGAAGTAATTATAGGCAGAAGGGAGTACCTTTAACAACCCTGGAAGAGTATCTTAGCAAATACTCAAAAATACTCATAAATTACATGATTTATCTTGCTCTAAGGGGCCATCCATTCAGTAAATAAAAATAAAAAAAGATGAACGTACGCATTGAGGGGGTGGGAGTGGGGCAGGGGGACAACAATTTCGGAAATTTCGCATATGCTCCTCCTTTGTTCTATTGTGTACAAAATTGGGAGGAGGGTGGAGGAGGTCAAAATTCCAGAAATTCTGCGTACATACTTTAAGGATGGCCCCTAAGCTAAAAACTTATTTGTCAAGCAGTCATCTTCCCGAAAATTCAGTGAAACTGTGCATTGTACGACGTAACTGACCCATTGATTGTCAAGAACAAATTTCCAATGTTATTGGAGCTTTGCAGATACATGTAGTTCTATTGATGTGTCTGAAAAACTCGGCACCTGCTGAGAGACACTAGTTCTAAAAAAAAAAAAATAATAAAATAAAATAAATGAAATAAAGACAAAAACACTACTATCATACATAATGATCAAACATGCCATAATTCCAGTTGTACAATCTATATTATTATCTTGTTTGCCTTGTATCTATAGCAGACCATGTTTTTGCGATATATGGAGCTTGCAATAAATGGAAGGGCAAGACTCTTCTATGTGTTCATAAGCTTGCACGATGAAATATATTCTGAATACTGAACTTCTTGTCTCTTTGGGTAATCCTGAGCTCATTAAATGCAGGCCTTTTTATGGAGAATTCCCGTTTCTAGATGTCTTAGTTGAGTAAAGTGCCTCTACATTTGCCCAAGTCGTTAGTTTCAGCATATTCCGTTTAGATATGTTTCATCCCCTTTATGTCAACTAGTGAGCTATGAGGGTCTTGCCTACCATCTCAAAGATTAAACAGGCAATTTATCAAAAATAAATTGCTACCACATATATCAAACTATACGATTTGTGCTGTTCTTCACTTTGCACAAGAGATCAACTTATCAAGATATTTACCAATCGTGACACATATATATATACTATTATTTGGATACACAGAATGATATTATATGCACATCCATGATTAATATCTATGTACCTTTCGAGACTCAAATCCGCAAATAATAATACGCCAAGATAAATAACGAAGTACATACCTGTCCTTTTTTGTGAATTTTTTCGTTCCGCTAGGGTCTATATTTAGATCCTTGGATAGGAAAAAATCCTTTTCTCATTTGTAATTTCCTGCCTTCATTTCTAGTATATGTAACTCATATCCTTGTATGCCTATTTGGACATGTACTGTTTATAAGTTGGTAATGCCAATGATTGCACATATATAGGCTAGGCAATGAAAACCAGTTAATCTAACTTGCCTGATTGCAGGACTTCCTTCTTGATGGTTATCAATAAGAAAAGAATAATACAACCATGTGTAATTGTCTTCCCTTCAATGAAAGAATTTATGAAAAGGTTGAAATATTTTGAATAATGAAAGAGTACCGTTGTCAGGTGTTTGAAATTCAGTTTTGACTATTTTTTTTTAAATAGGAGAGAGTATTAAGTAATGGGGCCTGCTGGATAATTTAGGCTCGTATATAGAGACCTTTTCCTGCACCTCGTACAAGGGTTATCGTTCAGGTTTGTAGGCCAAGACAGTATTAACCATCCATAAGGTCGTCCATAAGTGTTGACTAAAGTTGACTCATATCAGCCCTCGGTTTCCTTGGCGTACAGAAAAGGGTGCAATATGCAGGTGTTTATATCGATATGTAGGGGAGATAGAGGCGATTATAGATTTGAAATCATTTTATCAATATCTTAATTGGGTCTGAAGTTATTAAACTTTGAATAACAAAAATTATTTTCCATGAATATACTCACGCACATTTATAATAAAACTAAAATTAATCAATTTTTGTTCGGGTGTCCGTCAGGGGTGCTCGCTTACACGGGGTATTAGGCCTTTTCGTACCGAAATAACTGTCCGCTTACGTGGGGTGTCCACTTACGTGGGGTGTCCGCTTTTGCGGGGTTAATTTAAACATCTAATAAAGGGGGAAATTTCCGTTCCGACTCTGCTGTTTAAAAATCTATACTCATACATGAACACCCTTTTCTGGGCATTGTTACAGTTTAAATAAATGATTTAAAAAAAAAACTTAAAAAAAAACAGCCCCCTGATTCTCCCAGGCACATGATCTCAGCTGAACTGTTGACTCACTACATCAGAATGAATCGCATGAGGCTGCCTCGCCGTATCGCAACGGCGGAAGACCCCCCTGTGAGCGATAATAGGGGTTCACACAAAGGTTTCATAAGTACAATCCTGGGACCTGTTTCACTAGTCTCGTGACATGTCTAGATGGCGTCTAGATGGTGTGTCAGGTTTCGTAAGAACTAGAAATCAGACTTTGCTTTGTCCGTTCTTGCTTGCACTGTTGATGCCGCTTTTCATATCTGTCTAACACTTTTGTCACGAATCTAGTGAAACAGGTCCATGATGTGAAGATTTGTCTAATCTTTATGTTTGGGGTCTGTCTTTTCCTAAGGGCAGCTACTTGTGTTGTCACGAAACTAGACAACCCCAATGTCTGTATGGTGTCACAGACATGTCACAAAACTAGTGAAACAGGTCCCTGGAGCCTGTTGACTAATCTTGGCTCGAACAAGAAGACTTTTTTCTGTACGCCAAGGAGACCTAAGGATGATGTGGGTCAACTTTATTTAATACTTATGGATGACCTTATGGACGGCTAAGACTTAGTGAACGAACTTCAATATCATTAAATGATAACCCCTGTACAAGGTACAGAAAAGCGTTGTCATATATCATTATGACAGCAGGCCCCAGAAAGTTGCAGCTAAATATGGGGTGCCATTTGTTACATTAACATTTGGTCTATATTTTGTATTTTTCTTCTAAAAAATATAGTCGCTCATATATTCTAAAACGAAAATACACGTTATTTCTTCTACGAAATCACAGCAACACACGATTTTGTCTACAAAAGCAAAAACACATATCGTTGCATCTACTAATTCACTGTCACTTCTCATTTCGTAGACAAAAGCGATACCACATATGATTCCGTCCACGAAATCATGCCCAGCACTGATTCTGTGTACGAAAAAGTTTTTGTAAGTATGTTTTTGTCAACGAAAGCAAAACCTCCACTGCTTTGGTCAACAAAATCATAACCGGCACTGATTTCGATTACGAAAGAGTTTTTGTCATTCCGCTTTCATCTACAAAATGGCTACAAAAAACCAACGAAATCTGTGGTGGTTTTGATTTCATGGACAAAATCAGTTGTAGCACTGATTTCGTAGACTCAATGGACGAACGCAGTTGTGACACTGCTCTCATAGATAGGGAGCCAAAGTGAACCCAATAAAATGGCAGATACCCGCGTTCAAAACACCATTTCCGGTGGCCAGTAAGAACGAGGCTAAGGGTTTTAGATTAGAATTTTGTTTTTGGTCTCCTTTGTTACTTTTGAAGTGTAGTTTACTACTATCGTCTCTGAATAACTCTGTTTCGAAGCTACGATGACAGTTGTTAAGTTTATAAAATATGGATCTAAAAGATTGGAGAATGACACATATAATCTCGAACCTACACAGTCAAAGTACTGAGCGCCTATATCTGGAAATGGTGTTTTGTAAACGGGTATCTGTTACCTATGAAATTAGTAACGCCACTGATTCCGTGGACGAAAGCAGTTGCGACACTGCTTTCGTAGACAAAAGACACAAAATGGGTACCAAATGGGAATGTTACAAACGACATCCAATAGCTGCATGCTGCAATACACCGTCCAACCCTACCAGAATAAAACAACATTACCTACATTTACCTACAGTGGAAGAACTAACCTTCGTGTTAGAACTAAATAAAAATGTACAAAAAAACAACATTGTGCTAGTGGAGGCAGCATTTTACAGGGAGGTCTCATTTTTGGCGTGCTTTTCATTGGCTACCCTCACCACCTTCCCACTCCCCCTCCCCTCATCCCCACTCCCCACTCTCTTCCAATTCTCAATATCCTCAATAGTATCCGGCAGGGGGCGGTTGAGTGTCTCCGGAAGTAGCAGCGCCAGGATACCCGTGCTTATGGAGACCAGAGTGAAAACGAGACCCGGTAACCAGGGGATTCTCTTGCCGATGTAGGTGGAGAACGGAGCCAACATGGCGGCCAGACGCCCGGCCACGGACGCCAGCCCGAAACCGAGGTTGCGCAGGTTGGTCGGGTAGATCTCCGGCGCGTAGAGGACGACCGTTCCGAACGCCGCTGTCATGGCGAACTTGCCGATCATAGTGAGCGTGATGATGAGCGGCGTCAGGTCCGTGCCATCTGACGTCACTTCCGGTATGAAGATGTTGGCGAAGAGGACGACGCCGGCGACCATGTGGAACAGGCACAGCGGCCACCGCCGACCGAACCTGTGGACGACAACAACATGTATGTACACAGGTCAACCATAGTGGGCATGTGGAACAGGCAGAGCGACCACCGCCGACCGAACCTGTGGACGACAACAACATGTATGTACACAGGTCAACCATAGTGGGCATGTGGAACATGCAGAGTGGCCACCGCCGACCGAACCTGCACAAACATCAACATACACAGGTCAACCATAGTGGGCATGTGGAACAGGCAGAGCGGCCACCGCCGACCGAACCTGTGGACGACAACAACATGTATGTATACAGGTCTACCATAGTGGGCATGTGGAACAGGCAGAGCGGCCACCGCCGACCAAACCTGTGGACCGCCGACCGAACCTGCACAAACATCAACATACACAGGTCAACCATAGTGGGCATGTGGAACAGGCAGAGCGGCCACCGCCGACCGAACCTGTGGACGACAACAACATGTGTACACAGGTCAACCATAGTGGGCATGTGGAACAGGCAGAGCGACCACCGCCGACCGAACCTGTGGACGACAACATGTATGTACACAGGTCAACCATAGTGGGCATGTGGAACAGCCAGAGCGGCCACCGCCGACCGAACCTGTGGACGACAACAACATGTATGTACACAGGTCAACCATAGTGGGCATGTGGAACAGGCAGAGCGGCCACCGCCGACCGAACCTGTGGACGACAACAACATGTATGTACACAGGTCAACCATAGTGGGCATGTGGAACAGGCACAGCGACCACCGCCGACCGAACCTGTGGACGACAACAACATGTATGTACACAGGTCAACCATAGTGGGCATGTGGAACATGCAGAGCGGCCACCGCCGACCGAACCTGTGGAGCACAACAACATGTATACACAGGTCAACCATAGTGGGCATGTGGAACAGGCACAGCGACCACCGCCGACCGAACCTGTGGACGACAACATGTATACACAGGTCAACCATAGTGGGCATGTGGAACAGGCACAGCGACCACCGCCGACCGAACCTGTGGACGACAACAACATGTATACACAGGTCAACCATAGTGGGCATGTGGAACAGGCAGAGCGACCACCGCCGACCGAACCTGTGGACGACAACAACATGTATGTACACAGGTCAACCATAGTGGGCATGTGGAACAGGCAGAGCGACCACCGCCGACCGAACCTGTGGACGACAACAACATGTATGTACACAGGTCAACCATAGTGGGCATGTGGAACAGGCACAGCGGCCACCGCCGACCGAACCTGTGGACGACAACATGTGTACACAGGTCAACCATAGTGGGCATGTGGAACAGGCACGGCGACCACCGCCGACCGAACCTGTGGACGACAACATGTATGTACACAGGTCAACCATAGTGGGCATGTGGAACAGGCAGAGCGACCACCGCCGACCGAACCTGTGGACGACAACATGTATGTACACAGGTCAACCATAGTGGGCATGTGGAACAGGCAGAGCGGCCACCGCCGACCGAACCTGTGGACGACAACAACATGTATGTACACAGGTCAACCATAGTGGGCATGTGGAACAGGCAGAGCGGCCACCGCCGACCGAACCTGTGGACGACAACAACATGTATGTACACAGGTCAACCATAGTGGGCATGTGGAACAGGCACAGCGACCACCGCCGACCGAACCTGTGGACGACGACAACATGTATACACAGGTCAACCATAGTGGGCATGTGGAACAGGCAGAGCGGCCACCGCCGACCGAACCTGCAAAAACATCAACATACACAGGTCAATCATAGTGGGCATGTGGAACAGGCACAGCGACCACCGCCGACCGAACCTGTAGACGACAACAACATGTATACACAGGTCAACCATAGTGGGCATGTGGAACAGGCACAGCGGCCACCGCCGACCGAACCTGTGACCGACAACAACATGTATGTACACAGGTCAACCATAGTGGGCATGTGGAACAGGCAGAGCGACCACCGCCGACCGAACCTGTGGACGACAACAACATGTATACACAGGTCAACCATAGTGGGCATGTGGAACAGGCACAGCGACCACCGCCGACCGAACCTGTAGACGACGACAACATGTATACACAGGTCAACCATAGTGGGCATGTGGAACAGGCACAGCGACCACCGCCGACCGAACCTGTGGACGACAACAACATGTATGTACACAGGTCAACCATAGTGGGCATGTGGAACAGGCACAGCGGCCACCGCCGACCGAACCTGTGGACGACAACAACATGTATGTACACAGGTCAACCATAGTGGGCATGTGGAACAGGCACAGCGGCCACCGCCGACCGAACCTGTGGACGACAACAACATGTATGTACACAGGTCAACCATAGTGGGTATGTGGAACAGGCAGAGCGGCCACCGCCGACCGAACCTGCACAAACATCAAAATACACAGGTCAACCATAGTGGGTATGTGGAACAGGCAGAGCGGCCACCGCCGACCAACCTGCACAAACATCAACATACACAGGTCAACCATAGTGGGCATGTGGAACAGGCACAGCGACCACCGCCGACCGAACCTGTGGACGACAACAACATAAACAGGTCAACCATAGTGGGCATGTGGAACAGGCACAGCGGCCACCGCCGACCGAACCTGCACAAACATCAACATACACAGGTCAATCATAGTGGGCATGTGGAACAGGCACAGCGACCACCGCCGACCGAACCTGTAGACGACAACAACATGTATACACAGGTCAACAATAGTGGGCATGTGGAACAGGCAGAGCGGCCACCGCCGACCGAACCTGTGGACGACAACATGTATACACAGGTCAACCATAGTGGGCATGTGGAACAGGCAGAGCGGCCACCGCCGACCGAACCTGTGGATGACAACAACATGTATGTACACAGGTCAACCATAGTGGGCATGTGGAACAGGCAGAGCGGCCACCGCCGACCGAACCTGTGGACGACAACAACATGTATGTACACAGGTCAACCATAGTGGGCATGTGGAACAGGCAGAGCGGTCACCGCCGACCGAACCTGTGGAGCACAACAACATGTATACACAGGTCAACCATAGTGGGTATGTGGAACAGGCAGAGCGGCCACCGCCGACCGAACCTGCACAAACACCAACATACACAGGTCAACCATAGTGAGCATGTGGAACAGGCAGAGCGGCCACCGCCGACCGAACCTGTGGACGACAACAACATGTATACACAGGTCAACCATAGTGGGCATGTGGAACAGGCAGAGTGGTCACCGCCGACCGAACCTGTGGACGACAACAACATGTGTACACAGGTCAACCATAGTGGGCATATGGAACAGGCAGAGCGGCCACCGACGACCAAACCTGTGGACGACAACAACATGTATGTACACAGGTCAACCATAGTGGGCATGTGGAACATGCAGAGCGGCCACCGCCGACCAAACCTGTGTACAACAACAACATGTATGTACACAGGTCAACCATAGTGGGCATGTGGAACAGGCAGAGCGACCACCGCCGACCGAACCTGTGGAGCACAACAACACGTATACACAGGTCAACCATAGTGGGCATGTGGAACAGGCACAGCGACCACCGCCGACCGAACCTGTGGACGACAACAATATGTATACACAGGTCAACCATAGTGGGCATGTGGAACATGCAGAGCGGCCACCGCCGACCGAACCTGTAGACGACAACAACATGTATGTACACAGGTCAACCATAGTGGGCATGTGGAACATGCAGAGTGGCCACCGCCGACCGAACCTGCACAAACATCAACATACACAGGTCAACCATAGTGGGCATGTGGAACAGGCAGAGCGGCCACCGCCGACCGAACCTGTGGACGACAACAACATGTATGTATACAGGTCTACCATAGTGGGCATGTGGAACAGGCAGAGCGGCCACCGCCGACCAAACCTGTGGACCGCCGACCGAACCTGCACAAACATCAACATACACAGGTCAACCATAGTGGGCATGTGGAACAGGCAGAGCGGCCACCGCCGACCGAACCTGTGGACGACAACAACATGTGTACACAGGTCAACCATAGTGGGCATGTGGAACAGGCAGAGCGACCACCGCCGACCGAACCTGTGGACGACAACATGTATGTACACAGGTCAACCATAGTGGGCATGTGGAACAGGCAGAGCGGCCACCGCCGACCGAACCTGTGGACGACAACAACATGTATGTACACAGGTCAACCATAGTGGGCATGTGGAACAGGCAGAGCGGCCACCGCCGACCGAACCTGTGGACGACAACAACATGTATGTACACAGGTCAACCATAGTGGGCATGTGGAACAGGCACAGCGACCACCGCCGACCGAACCTGTGGACGACAACAACATGTATGTACACAGGTCAACCATAGTGGGCATGTGGAACATGCAGAGCGGCCACCGCCGACCGAACCTGTGGAGCACAACAACATGTATACACAGGTCAACCATAGTGGGCATGTGGAACAGGCACAGCGACCACCGCCGACCGAACCTGTGGACGACAACATGTATACACAGGTCAACCATAGTGGGCATGTGGAACAGGCACAGCGACCACCGCCGACCGAACCTGTGGACGACAACAACATGTATACACAGGTCAACCATAGTGGGCATGTGGAACAGGCAGAGCGACCACCGCCGACCGAACCTGTGGACGACAACAACATGTATGTACACAGGTCAACCATAGTGGGCATGTGGAACAGGCAGAGCGACCACCGCCGACCGAACCTGTGGACGACAACAACATGTATGTACACAGGTCAACCATAGTGGGCATGTGGAACAGGCACAGCGGCCACCGCCGACCGAACCTGTGGACGACAACATGTGTACACAGGTCAACCATAGTGGGCATGTGGAACAGGCACGGCGACCACCGCCGACCGAACCTGTGGACGACAACATGTATGTACACAGGTCAACCATAGTGGGCATGTGGAACAGGCAGAGCGACCACCGCCGACCGAACCTGTGGACGACAACATGTATGTACAGAGGTCAACCATAGTGGGCATGTGGAACAGGCAGAGCGGCCACCGCCGACCGAACCTGTGGACGACAACAACATGTATGTACACAGGTCAACCATAGTGGGCATGTGGAACAGGCAGAGCGGCCACCGCCGACCGAACCTGTGGACGACAACAACATGTATGTACACAGGTCAACCATAGTGGGCATGTGGAACAGGCACAGCGACCACCGCCGACCGAACCTGTGGACGACGACAACATGTATACACAGGTCAACCATAGTGGGCATGTGGAACAGGCAGAGCGGCCACCGCCGACCGAACCTGCAAAAACATCAACATACACAGGTCAATCATAGTGGGCATGTGGAACAGGCACAGCGACCACCGCCGACCGAACCTGTAGACGACAACAACATGTATACACAGGTCAACCATAGTGGGCATGTGGAACAGGCACAGCGGCCACCGCCGACCGAACCTGTGACCGACAACAACATGTATGTACACAGGTCAACCATAGTGGGCATGTGGAACAGGCAGAGCGACCACCGCCGACCGAACCTGTGGACGACAACAACATGTATACACAGGTCAACCATAGTGGGCATGTGGAACAGGCACAGCGACCACCGCCGACCGAACCTGTAGACGACGACAACATGTATACACAGGTCAACCATAGTGGGCATGTGGAACAGGCACAGCGACCACCGCCGACCGAACCTGTGGACGACAACAACATGTATGTACACAGGTCAACCATAGTGGGCATGTGGAACAGGCACAGCGGCCACCGCCGACCGAACCTGTGGACGACAACAACATGTATGTACACAGGTCAACCATAGTGGGCATGTGGAACAGGCACAGCGGCCACCGCCGACCGAACCTGTGGACGACAACAACATGTATGTACACAGGTCAACCATAGTGGGTATGTGGAACAGGCAGAGCGGCCACCGCCGACCGAACCTGCACAAACATCAAAATACACAGGTCAACCATAGTGGGTATGTGGAACAGGCAGAGCGGCCACCGCCGACCAACCTGCACAAACATCAACATACACAGGTCAACCATAGTGGGCATGTGGAACAGGCACAGCGACCACCGCCGACCGAACCTGTGGACGACAACAACATAAACAGGTCAACCATAGTGGGCATGTGGAACAGGCACAGCGGCCACCGCCGACCGAACCTGCACAAACATCAACATACACAGGTCAATCATAGTGGGCATGTGGAACAGGCACAGCGACCACCGCCGACCGAACCTGTAGACGACAACAACATGTATACACAGGTCAACAATAGTGGGCATGTGGAACAGGCAGAGCGGCCACCGCCGACCGAACCTGTGGACGACAACATGTATACACAGGTCAACCATAGTGGGCATGTGGAACAGGCAGAGAGGCCACCGCCGACCGAACCTGTGGATGACAACAACATGTATGTACACAGGTCAACCATAGTGGGCATGTGGAACAGGCACAGCGGCCACCGCCGACCGAACCTGTGGACGACAACAACATGTATACACAGGTCAACCATAGTGGGCATGTGGAACAGGCACAGCGACCACCGCCGACCGAACCTGTGGACGACAACAACATGTATACACAGGTCAACCATAGTGGGCATGTGGAACAGGCACAGCGACCACCGCCGACCGAACCTGTGGACGACAACAACATGTATACACAGGTCAACCATAGTGGGCATGTGGAACAGGCACAGCGACCACCGCCGACCGAACCTGTAGACGACGACAACATGTATACACAGGTCAACCATAGTGGGCATGTGGAACAGGCACAGCGACCACCGCCGACCGAACCTGTGGACGACAACAACATGTATGTACACAGGTCAACCATAGTGGGCATGTGGAACAGGCACAGCGGCCACCGCCGACCGAACCTGTGGACGACAACAACATGTATGTACACAGGTCAACCATAGTGGGCATGTGGAACAGGCACAGCGGCCACCGCCGACCGAACCTGTGGACGACAACAACATGTATGTACACAGGTCAACCATAGTGGGTATGTGGAACAGGCAGAGCGGCCACCGCCGACCGAACCTGCACAAACATCAAAATACACAGGTCAACCATAGTGGGTATGTGGAACAGGCAGAGCGGCCACCGCCGACCAACCTGCACAAACATCAACATACACAGGTCAACCATAGTGGGCATGTGGAACAGGCACAGCGACCACCGCCGACCGAACCTGTGGACGACAACAACATAAACAGGTCAACCATAGTGGGCATGTGGAACAGGCACAGCGGCCACCGCCGACCGAACCTGCACAAACATCAACATACACAGGTCAATCATAGTGGGCATGTGGAACAGGCACAGCGACCACCGCCGACCGAACCTGTAGACGACAACAACATGTATACACAGGTCAACAATAGTGGGCATGTGGAACAGGCAGAGCGGCCACCGCCGACCGAACCTGTGGACGACAACATGTATACACAGGTCAACCATAGTGGGCATGTGGAACAGGCAGAGAGGCCACCGCCGACCGAACCTGTGGATGACAACAACATGTATGTACACAGGTCAACCATAGTGGGCATGTGGAACAGGCAGAGCGGCCACCGCCGACCGAACCTGTGGACGACAACAACATGTATGTACACAGGTCAACCATAGTGGGCATGTGGAACAGGCAGAGCGGTCACCGCCGACCGAACCTGTGGAGCACAACAACATGTATACACAGGTCAACCATAGTGGGTATGTGGAACAGGCAGAGCAGCCACCGCCGACCGAACCTGCACAAACACCAACATACACAGGTCAACCATAGTGAGCATGTGGAACAGGCAGAGCGGCCACCGCCGACCGAACCTGTGGACGACAACAACATGTATACACAGGTCAACCATAGTGGGCATGTGGAACAGGCAGAGTGGTCACCGCCGACCGAACCTGTGGACGACAACAACATGTGTACACAGGTCAACCATAGTGGGCATATGGAACAGGCAGAGCGGCCACCGACGACCAAACCTGTGGACGACAACAACATGTATGTACACAGGTCAACCATAGTGGGCATGTGGAACATGCAGAGCGGCCACCGCCGACCAAACCTGTGTACAACAACAACATGTATGTACACAGGTCAACCATAGTGGGCATGTGGAACAGGCAGAGCGACCACCGCCGACCGAACCTGTGGAGCACAACAACACGTATACACAGGTCAACCATAGTGGGCATGTGGAACAGGCACAGCGACCACCGCCGACCGAACCTGTGGACGACAACAATATGTATACACAGGTCAACCATAGTGGGCATGTGGAACATGCAGAGCGGCCACAGCCGACCGAACCTGTAGACGACAACAACATGTATGTACACAGGTCAACCATAGTGGGCATGTGGAACAGGCACAGCGACCACCGCCGACCGAACCTGTGGACGACAACAATATGAATACACAGGTCAACCATAGTGGGTATGTGGAACATGCAGAGCGGCCACCGCCGACCGAACCTGTTGACCACAACAACATGTATACACAGGTCAACCATAGTGGGCATGTGGAACAGGCAGAGGGGCCACCGCCGACCGAACCTGTGGACGACAACAACATGTATGTACACAGGTCAACCATAGTGGGCATGTGGAACAGGCACAGCGGTCACCGCCGACCGAACCTGTGGAGCTCAACAACATGTATACACAGGTCAACCATAGTGGGTATGTGGAACAGGCACAGCGGCCACCGTCGATCGAACCTGCACAAACACCAACATACACAGGTCAACCATAGTGGGCATGTGGAACAGGCAGAGCGGCCACCGCCGACCGAACCTGTGGACGACGACAACATGTATACACAGGTCAACCATAGTGGGCATGTGGAACAGGCAGAGCGGCCACCGCCGACCGAACCTGCAAAAACATCAACATACACAGGTCAATCATAGTGGGCATGTGGAACAGGCACAGCGACCACCGCCGACCGAACCTGTAGACGACAACAACATGTATACACAGGTCAACCATAGTGGGCATGTGGAACATGCAGAGCGGCCACCGCCGACCGAACCTGTGACCGACAACAACATGTATGTACACAGGTCAACCATAGTGGGCATGTGGAACAGGCAGAGCGACCACCGCCGACCGAACCTGTGGACGACAACAACATGTATACACAGGTCAACCATAGTGGGCATGTGGAACAGGCACAGCGACCACCGCCGATCGAACCTGTAGACGACGACAACATGTATACACAGGTCAACAATAGTGGGCATGTGGAACAGGCACAGCGACCACCGCCGACCGAACCTGTGGACGACAACAACATGTATGTACACAGGTCAACCATAGTGGGCATGTGGAACAGGCACAGCGGCCACCGCCGACCGAACCTGTGGACGACAACAACATGTATGTACACAGGTCAACCATAGTGGGTATGTGGAACAGGCAGAGCGGCCACCGCCGACCGAACCTGCACAAACATCAACATACACAGGTCAACCATAGTGGGTATGTGGAACAGGCAGAGCGGCCACCGCCGACCGAACCTGCACAAACATCAACATACACAGGTCAACCATAGTGGGCATGTGGAACAGGCACAGCGACCACCGCCGACCGAACCTGTGGACGACAACAACATAAACAGGTCAACCATAGTGGGCATGTGGAACAGGCACAGCGGCCACCGCCGACCGAACCTGCACAAACATCAACATACACAGGTCAATCATAGTGGGCATGTGGAACAGGCACAGCGACCACCGCCGACCGAACCTGTAGACGACAACAACATGTATACACAGGTCAACAATAGTGGGCATGTGGAACAGGCTGAGCGGCCACCGCCGACCGAACCTGTGGACGACAACATGTATACACAGGTCAACCATAGTGGGCATGTGGAACAGGCAGAGCGGCCACCGCCGACCGAACCTGTGGATGACAACAACATGTATGTACACAGGTCAACCATAGTGGGCATGTGGAACAGGCAGAGCGACCACCGCCAACCGAACCTGTAGACGACAACAACATGTATACACAGGTCAACCATAGTGGGCATGTGGAACAGGCAGAGCGGCCACCGCCGACCGAACCTGTAGACGACAACAACATGTATACACAGGTCAACCATAGTGGGCATGTGGAACAGGCAGAGCGACCACCGCCGACCGAACCTGTAGACGACAACAACATGTATACACAGGTCAACCATAGTGGGCATGTGGAACAGGCACAGCGACCACCGCCGACCAAACCTGCACAAACACCAACATACACAGGTCAACCATAGTGGGCATGTGGAACAGGCAGAGCGGCCACCGCCGACCGAACCTGTGGACGACAACAACATGTATGTACACAGGTCAACCATAGTGGGCATGTGGAACAGGCAGAGCGGTCACCGCCGACCGAACCTGTGAAGCACAACAACATGTATACACAGGTCAACCATAGTGGGTATGTGGAACAGGCAGAGCGGCCACCGCCGACCGAACCTGCACAAACACCAACATACACAGGTCAACCATAGTGAGCATGTGGAACAGGCAGAGCGGCCACCGCCGACCGAACCTGTGGACGACAACAACATGTATACACAGGTCAACCATAGTGGGCATGTGGAACAGGCAGAGTGGTCACCGCCGACCGAACCTGTGGACGACAACAACATGTGTACACAGGTCAACCATAGTGGGCATATGGAACAGGCAGAGCGGCCACCGACGACCAAACCTGTGGACGACAACAACATGTATGTACACAGGTCAACCATAGTGGGCATGTGGAACAGGCAGAGCGACCACCGCCGACCGAACCTGTGGAGCACAACAACATGTATACACAGGTCAACCATAGTGGGCATGTGGAACAGGCACAGCGACCACCGCCGACCGAACCTGTGGACGACAACAATATGTATACACAGGTCAACCATAGTGGGTATGTGGAACATGCAGAGCGGCCACTGCCGACCGAACCTGTAGACGACAACAACATGTATGTACACAGGTCAACCATAGTGGGCATGTGGAACAGGCACAGCGACCACCGCCGACCGAACCTGTGGACGACAACAATATGAATACACAGGTCAACCATAGTGGGCATGTGGAACAGGCAGAGCGACCACCGCCGACCGAACCTGTGACCGACAACAACATGTATGTACACAGGTCAACCATAGTGGGCATATGGAACAGGCAGAGCGGCCACCGCCGACCGAACCTGTGGAGCACAACAACATGTATACACAGGTCAACCATAGTGGGCATATGGAACAGGCAGAGCGGCCACCGCCGACCGAACCTGTGGACGACAACAACATGTATGTACACAGGTCAACCATAGTGGGCATGTGGAACAGGCAGAGCGGCCACCGCCGACCGAACCTGTGGACGACAACAACATGTATGTACACAGGTCAACCATAGTGGGCATGTGGAACAGGCAGAGCGGCCACCGCCGACCGAACCTGTGGACGACAACAACATACACAGGTCAACCATAGTGGGCATGTGGAACAGGCAGAGCGGCCACCGCCGACCGAACCTGTGGACGACAACAACATGTATGTACACAGGTCAACCATAGTGGGCATGTGGAACAGGCACAGCGACCACCGCCGACCGAACCTGTGAACGACAACAACATGTATGTACACAGGTCAACCATAGTGGGCATGTGGAACAGGCAGAGCGGCCACCGCCGACCGAACCTGCACAAACAACAACATAAACAGGTCAACCATAGTGGGTATGTGGAACAGGCAGAGCGGCCACCGCCGACCGAACCTGTGGACGACAACAACATGTATGTACACAGGTCAACCATAGTGGGCATGTGGAACAGGCAGAGCGGCCACCGCCGACCGAACCTGCAAAAACATCAACATACACAGGTCAACCATAGTGGGCATGTGGAACAGGCAGAGCGACCACCGCCGACCGAACCTGCATGCACATCAACATACACAGGTCAACCATAGTGGGCATGTGGAACAGGCACAGCGACCACCGCCGACCGAACCTGTGGACGACAACAACATGTATGTACACAGGTCAACCATAGTGGGCATGTGGAACAGGCACAGCGACCACCGCCGACCGAACCTGTGGACGACAACATATATACACAAGTCAACCATAGTGGGCATGTCGAACAGGCAGAGCGGCCATCGCCGACCGAACCTGTGGACGACAACAACATGTATGTACACAGGTCAACCATAGTGGGCATGTGGAACAGGCACAGCGACCACCGCCGACCGAACCTGCACAAACACCAACATACACAGGTCAACCATAGTGGGCATGTGGAACAGGCACAGCGACCACCGCCGACCGAACCTGTGGATGACAACAACATGTATACACAGGTCAACCATAGTGGGCATGTGGAACAGGCACAGCGACCACCGCCGACCAAACCTGCACAAACACCAACATACACAGGTCAACCATAGTGGGCATGTGGAACAGGCACAGCGACCACCGCCGACCGAACCTGTGAACGACAACAACATGTATACACAGGTCAACCATAGTGGGCATGTGGAACAGGCACAGCGACCACCGCCGACCGAACCTGCACAAACACCAACATACACAGGTCAACCATAGTGGGCATGTGGAACATGCAGAGCGGCCACCGCCGACCGAACCTGTGGACCACAACAACATGTATGTACACAGGTCAACCATAGTGGGCATGTGGAACAGGCACAGCGACCACTGCCGACTGAACCTGTAGACGACAACAACATGTATACACAGGTCAACCATAGTGGGCATATGGAACAGGCAGAGCGGCCACCGCCGACCGAACCTGTGGACGACAACAACATGTATACACAGGTCAACCATAGTGGGCATGTGGAACAGGCAGAGCGGCCACCGCCGACCGAACCTACCGACCACAACAACATGACAGGGGTCAGGCGTTATTTTGTGTATTTCACAAAAAGAGAGGCCGTCTATATAGTATGTACGCAGCAAGAGGGTGAATATGGAGGTCGGTAAGTGAGGAACATGTGTATCATGTAGAGCGGCCATCGCCGACCGAACCTGTGGAGGCCAACAGCAGAGTGCGTCGACAAGAAATACTCCAACCTTGAAAATCCTTCAAGAGCTTAACAAAAACTTTAATGCATAGTAAAGTACCAGAGGTTCTGCATTAAGCATAAGCGTGTCTGACTTCAAATAAAAGGCAGACCTAAGGCCTGGCGTCCACCTACTACGATAAAAATTTAAACCTACCTATATGGCACCAATACAAAAAGCAAACATCGGAGACATATCGGGAAGGTGCAAAATCGTAGATATATGCTTAGACATCCCATTTTGCCATGCATCTTAAAGGTTTTTTTTCGGTGACTAATCGCAGAAACGTGGTCAACTGCCCCGATATTAGGTGACCTTCCGACGCGATTTTTATTTTTTTATTGGAAGGTGCATCCTAGACCATATATCGGAGCCATATCGTGGTAGGTGGAATTAGTAGTGTGAGTGTTTATCGCATGACAGACAGGTCGTGTTACTCGTTGAAATAAAATCTCATGAGATTCTGTAACTGGCTAGGGGTAATTATCGCCGCTGATTGTAGGGAAATAACTTGTCTCAGGGAAATGGAACCTCCAGTATAGGATCTCAGCAGGATCTGTCTGAGACAAACACCTGTGAGATACATGAATCCCTCTGTGTGAATTCTACTTCATATATCTGGCAAGACGGTGCATATTTACAGTCCATACGGCATGGGTATAAGGTAGTGATTATGGCGACTCCCTTTGAGATCTGGGACCTGTTTCACTAGTTTCGTGGCATGTCTGTGACACTACACAGACATTGGGGTTGTCTAGTTTCGTGACAACACAAGTAGCTGCCCTTAGGAAAAGACAGACCCCAAGCTTAAGAATTAGACAAATCTACACATCATGGGACCTGTTTCATTAGTCTCGTGACGAAAGTGTTAGACAGACATGAAAACGGCATCAACAGTGCAAGCAAGAACGGACAAAACAAAGTCTAATGTCTAATTCTTATGAAACCGGACACACCATCTAGACGCCATCTAGACATGTCACACCATCTAGACATGTCACGAAACTAGTGAAACAGGTCCCAGATACCTCCACAGGACTTACCTCTGCAGCACGAAGACGGTGAGGAGGTAAGCCGGAGCCTCGACCGCCCCACTCAGGAAGAAGTTGAGGTATTTATCACCGGCCAGATTAGACGTGCCTAGTGACAGCCCGAAGTACACAATGCCGCTCGCGAACCTGGAATAAAGTACCAATAGTCAGTCATTATGTACAAACTTTAGTCAAAGTCGTTGTTCTCCATGAGTTGGAAGTGGAGTGATATAGAGAAACAGGCTTACTGTCTCCGTACGGATAAAATATACGCGGTAAAATCGGCGATCAGATGAACCGATGCCGATTTTACCAAGTATTTTATCCGTACGGAGACAGTCAGCCTGTTTCTCTATTGTTATATACCTTAAAATATCCAATTTTTAACCTTGCTTCTGGGGGAGTTTTTGGATTTTGCCGCCGTACATGCCCCGTACGCCACATACATACCCCGTACGTCACCTAGGTGTCGTACGGATATGAATATGACATGGTGGCAGCGGGCAGTATGTGTGGGTCATACGACCATAGGTATAATATGCACAAGGTGACAGCCAAGTGAATATTACTTTGCATTCAAGCAAGTTGGAGAAATAATTTTTTGACCAAAAGAATTGTCTTATAGCTTCTTAATTGATAATTATCAGAGCATCGCTTGGTACCTCACACTCCATCCAACCAGAGGTAAAACATGAGATGATGAACCTTGACAATTCTTTTAATGAACTTCTTTCAATCGACAGGATTTAACAAGATTAGCTAAAAGCTATCAGATCTAGAAGCAACGAGTCATATTTTAAACTATTTTCAGTAGCAATTCGTTTCCTCTAGTTATCAATGTCATTCACATAATCAACTTTTGAAGAATTCAAACCTTTATGTCCCATTATCATAAAATCCCAGTCCTAATAAATGATGTTGAATTCATAATTCTTAGATTTTTCTAGTCACTCTCCATTGCTCACAAGATTAATGATGTTCATACCTCACATAACCTACCAATAATTAGTCTTTACATACTAAAGGGACTAGAGAAGAAACCAACAAGTTTTGGTCAAAGTAGTTGTTCTCCACGAGTTTGATGTGGCGTGATAAGAACAATGTGACAGCCGAGTGAATATTATGTAGCTTTTAAATGAGTTGGAGAAAGATTACTACGCGTCAACTACTCGGAGATTACGGCCATTCCAGGGGCGTCAGAACGTTTTGAAAGTGGGGGGGCGAACTGAAAAATTGCTGACTTTTTTCTTGGTATGAAGTCAGACTTCAACATTTGCCTGTTCCTCTGGATTTACTGTGAATCTGCGAAAAGTCTGCGAAAAGTCAGGGGTTAGCCATCATTGCACGCTAAAAAGTCAGACTTTGACAAGTCAGGACTTAGCCATCATTGCACGCTAAAAAGTCAGACTTTGACACTTTTCCATGGTGAAAAGTCAGGGCTTAGCCATAAATGCACGCTAAAAAGTCGGCCGTTGACACTTTTCCATGGTGAAAAGTCAGGGCTTAGCCATAAATGCATGCTAAAAAGTCAGACTTTGACACTTTTCCACGGTGAAAAGTCAGGGCTGAGCCATCATTGCACTAAAAAGTCAGACTTAGACATTTTTCTATGCTGAAAAGTCAAGACAGGTTTTACACATGTTCGAGTAAAATTTGAAGCTGCTGACATTTTTGGGCTGGCAAAAAAGTGGGGGGGGGGGGGGCGGTCGCCCCCCCTGCCCCCCCTATTCTGACGCCACTGCCCTGACACTGCTGTCCCGACACTGCTCTTCTCACGACAAGGCTACGACAATGCGCCGATAGTAACTTTCTTGTCTGCTATTGTGGTAGCCTTGTCGTAGTTGGTGTACGCCTCCCTTAACTTTAAGTAGTAGAATATTGAGGGCTATCTAGCATGCTGGGTGCTCGGGTGACTTGGACTTGGACACGGTGGGTGTTTGGGTTGGGTGAGTGGTTGGATTAGATGGGATGTAGGTGGGTGGATGGGTGGTAGGGTTGGTGGGTGGATGGGTGGCGTGGGTGGGGGGATTCCCGGATGTCTCGGCCCCTTTGGCATCCTGGACCCCCTACGGCATATCGGACCCATCGGCACCTCGCCCCCCCCCCCCCCCGCTTTCACAGCTTTCACGCCTTCATGCGCGAAAACGGTGAATGTCTTAAATGTGATTACTTACCCAAAATACAAATTCTCAGCTTTGCTGTATTATATTATTTGTCTATTATCCACAATAAAGAATCTTACAAAACAAAAGCATATCTTACAAAACATGTGTGATAACCCTATCCAAAACCTTAACCCTAACCCTAACCCTGACCCTATCCCTAACCCTATCCCAAACCTTAACCCTATCCCTAACCCTAACCCTATCCAAAACCTTAACCTTAACCCTAACTTTATCCCTATCCCTAATCCTTTCCCTAACATTAACCCTATCCTTAACCTGCAAAGGCGGGAGTGCGAAACGCGGCCGCGAGGGGGCCGAGATGACCGCACAAAAAGGGGTCCGAGATGTCGAGGGGGCCGAGATGACCGCACAAAAAGGGGTCCGAGATGTCGAGGGGGCCGAGATGACCGTGTACCGGGTGGGGGTGTGGTGGGTGGATAGGTGGGGCATACGGCACATATCCATTGTGTTATGGAGGCGGCCATCCTGACAAAACATCATGTGGCGGGTCCAGTTATCAATGAATTTTACTAAAAAAACAATTTGGGGCTTGCCATTTATAAATACACAATATTACCATGATTTCGATCTGAGTGGCCGTATTCTCCGGGTAGTTGATGCGTAGTAAAACTCCGAGCGACAGCGAGTAGTATTACGTAGTGTCAACTACAAGGAGAATACAGCCACACAGATTGAAATCATAGTAATGTTGTATTTACTAGTCACCTTTCCACTAATTATTGGGAAAACAATCTTGTAAATAATTAGAAATTCGACGCAAGCGCCGTGCATTATTTATATGAATAATTCCTATAATGCCCGTCAGCTGGTCATAAAAGCAGTATTCTCCTAGGAGAATACGGCTTTTCTTATTCTACTCAGTAGCGATCTGTAGGCTCCATAGGCTTAGTATGGAGACTCCGCATTGGGTGGGTAATAAATACACAATATTGACTTGTTTCAGATACAAGCGGCCGTATGCTCCGAGGATTTGACGCGTAGTAATATCCAAGCGTATGTGAGGATATTGCGCAGCATCAACTCCGAGGAGCATACAACCGCTTTTATCTGAAGCCAGTCTATATTGTATTTACTTACAATGTTATCCAAAAAAAATTTAAAAGGTAATTCATAGTAGGGTCCTAGAGGACCTGATGTCCAAGGAAATAATTTTCAACCATCAATATGGATTTTTGCCGGAAAAATCAACTGCTCTAGCTTTATTTGTAGTAATTTTTAAGAATCTAAATAACAAGCATATTACATTCGTGGCATTCCTTGATTTTCGGAAAGCTTTTGATAGTGTAAACCATATTATTTTAATTGAACAATTAAAAGAAAGGTAATAAACGAAATCTAAATAAAGAAAAACAAATAACAGTGGAAGAAAATCAAATAAAAGCAGTGAGTATTTATAAGTACCTGGGAGTATACTTAGACAATAAACTAAATTTTAATGAGCAAGTGCAAAAGGTAAGTAGAGAAGTAAATAGAAGGTTGTTTAAGTTTAGGAAAATTAGATATCTATTAAACATTGAGGCAAGTATTAAGATTGCTAAACAGATGATTCTACCTATATTAGAATATTCAGATTTTATTTATTATAGTACTTCAATAAGGAATAATGAATGAATACAAATTCTACTAAATAAATCGTTAAGGGTGGCTTTAGGGATAAACAAAACAAGGGATATACATTTGGATCAACTATATGAAAGATGCAAAGCGAGAAATCTACAAATAAGGAGAGCAGGACATTTACTAACAATGATGAAATGGTGGTCGAAGGATCGCGATCATATTTTTGAGGATAGTGATGGTAGAACACGAGGGGCAACAAAGATACGCTTCAAAATGTATAGACCAAACATTGAGAAATTTAGACACTATGTTGGTGATACTTTATGGAATGGACTAAAGAAAGAAACTCAGCAGATGGATTATGGGTACGCATTTAAGAACCGCGTAAAAATGGAAATACAAAACCTGATAGAGTTGTAATATACCAGGTCAAAAGACCTAGATGAAATATAAAAGGTCAAGAGACTGGTTATTATGAAAAATGTCTTTCTATTACTCTCAGGGGAACTACTATGGTTGAAATACAGATAACAATGAAAGACTGTGTGAATGAGTTGTGGCGTTATGTGTAGTTTGATGTATACTTGTCCTGTACTATTGTCAAATACTTGTATCTATGTGACAATCCCGTGGAGGATCGTTGGGCGACCAATGAACGAGATCTGTCGTAAATTATCTTGAATAAAAAAAAAAAATGTATTATCCTCCTTTTCCTGACAAGTGGCATACCGATATCAGTTCATTTTAGTTTTGCACTATTTTTCCGTACGCACTATTTTTCCGTATGCGCCACCCGGAGCATACAACATATCCGTATGGGCCGGGTATGTCCATACACACTCCCTATGTGTTTTCTACGGACACTTTGTATTAGGTAGATAATAAAAGTGGTTGTTCATCAACTGCAGTGCTGATATCTCAGAACATCCTGGTGGATGATGACAGAACTAGGAATCACTCTGTGCCCTACAGGTAGGTGGTCAGGTTCAGACGGGGGACAAGGCGAGGCAGTCTGATAAGGTATTAGGTGATAACAGTTTGGGTTCTGCTGATTATCTCTGTCTGTATCTCGTAATATCTCTCCAGACCGTGCACGAGCTCTAGTCCTTAATCTGGTTTGACCTTTCAGTACATCAATACCTAGGGTATAGGCCTGTATCTTACATTGGCTGCTTCATTCTCATCTCTGGGCTCGTTGACATTATAGCATCCACACTGGTTGTAGGACTGAAGGCTAGCGGCTACCATCAGACACCTAGGTGATCAGATTGACATAAGAGGACAACATTCAGGGCTGGGATGAGAGCTGTTAAAGTTCCTACCAAGGTGGTGCAGTGGCCTGTGGATAGCAAAGCCCTGTTGGCTATGGCTACTTTGGAAGTTGAGGTCAAGCATTCTTTTGAGACTCCAAATATACCCTGGAGAATAGAGTAGTCTTGGTAAACAATAAACAGGTGTATACATCCTACAACTACTATGAGAAAGGGGACTGTGTGGGGTAAGTTATTATTATTATTATTATCATTATCTTTATATTATTGTCATTATTATTGGTATTATTATCATTGTTATTATCATTGTTATCATTGTTATCATAATTATCATTATTATCATTATTATCATTATTTTTATTTTCATCATCACCATCATCATTATTATCATTATTATCATTATTATTATCATCATAATTATAATCATTATCATTATCATTATTATTATTATTATTATTATTATTATTATTATTATCATTATCATCACTATTATTATTATCATTATTATTATCATTATTATTATCGTTATTTATACTGCATGATCGTCAGCTACTGCTGGTTTTGAACAATCAAACAGTGCTTACAAGTAAAAGAGATATGTGTTTGATCAGTCAGTTCCTTAGAATGTTCCTATGCTTGTGCTATGAGTCGTCGCACTCTCTTAGTCTTCTGTAGTAAACACATAATGATACAAAGCATATACTGTTTGCTCTTCGCCGAACTCATACTCCAGTATTAGTGCACCAACTTGCCTTAAACATTTACAAAGGAAAGGTATAATAAAATTAACATAGAAATGTAGTTGACTATATTATGCATATCTATCGTTATGTGTTAGATAAAAAGGTCATGTATACAGGGATGAAAGTTGCCAGGCTTTTGACTGATTTCCATGCTATTAGATAAATGTAAAATTAGGAAAATGCATTATCTAGAAGTAACAAACACACAGCACATCAGCAGTAAAATACCAAGGTACTTCTGGCCCCACCAAGACATCATTAGAATTGGGGATGTGCATTTACCTCATAGTTTGACATGAACAAGTGGTGCATGAACAATTCATCAATATCTGAAAATATGTCTTTTTCAGGGTATTTATTCTTGAAAATAATGATGTATCATTTTCAGTTTTTAGTTCATCCCCAACGTTCCTCCCTGTGTATAGCATTTGTCTCAGTTAGAATGCTCATAGCTGTATCTGTATCAATGGTAGCATTATTCCAGGTATCCGTCTACAATATTTTATGATGAATGCGCTCAAATGTGCAAATTGCTAGTTTCACTCACATAAATCATGCTCTAACTGCCAGTGTTTTGTTGTTTACTATATCCGAACCTTGTATATTTCTTCAATTTATCCTATTGTTAATAACTAGTTATCTTATAAATGCAGGTGGTAATTAGAGTATGACCATAATGACAATGAATTGTTCTCCGAGAAAATCCTCACAAAATGGGTTAGATGGCAGAGCGCGGTTTTTTAATAACAAATCCTGCCAATAAAAAAAACCCCCAAAAACTTCTCATAATATATTAATGATATTTATATATTTCAGGAGGCTTTGCATTCGGATTCTGGAAAGTGAGTTGGATCAGGGACCTGTTTCAGTAGTTTCGTGACATGTCTAGATGGTGTCTGTGACGCTATACGGACAGATCACAAGATTGCAATCGATGACACGCCGAGTTTCACTCACTTCTCGAAGGAATTAAGCAATGACACTTTAACATGAGTAGGGGATACATATAACCTATAATCGTCCCAAATATGAAGAAGATTGGCCACTCCGATTCTCTGATATTTGCTGGTCTTTTTCCGCTGTTGCTTGCACTGTTGGTGCCGTTGTTGATGTCTGTCTCGGTCTAATGTCACGAGCCTACTGAAACAGGTCCCTGATAGATCTTACTGAAATCTAGTCTGATGGAACATCATCTGACATGAGGTTTGTTAATATTCCTTTGGGTTATCTGCCTCCTACAGTAACTTCGCCTCTCGGTACTGCAGTGGGTGGCCCCTGCTCTCACCGCTGTGGCATCACCTCCTGTGTTGGGTGTGTGGCCTCCTCCCACGGTGGGGCCTTCTCCTTCTGTTGCTGCTGCTCCTGCTCCTACTCCCGGGACTTCCACTGTTCCTGTCTGTGATCGAACTGGTACAGAGCTAGATTGGCCACCACCTCTGTCTCCGACTTAGAAGTTGGTCATGTCCGACCGCTTTCTCCTAGTCCCGGGACTTCCACTGCTCTTGTCTGTGATCGAACTGGTACAGAGCTAGATTGTCCACCACCTCTGTCTCCGACTTAGAAGTTGGTCATGTCCGACCGCTTTCTCCTACTCCCGGGACTTCCACTGCTCTTGTCTGTGATCGAACTGGCACAGAGCTAGATATGCCACCACCTCTGTCTCCGACTTAGAAGTTGGTCATGTCCGACCGCTTTCTCCTACTCCCAGGACTTCCACTGCTCCTGTCTGTGATCGAACTGGTACAGAGCTAGATATGCCACCACCTCTGTCTCCGACTTAGAAGTTGGTCATGTCCGACCGCTTTCTCCTACTCCCGGGACTTCCACTGCTCTTGTCTGAGATCGAACTGGGACATAGCTAGATATGCCACCACCTCTGTCTCCGACTTAGAAGTTGGTCATGTCCGACCGCTTTCTCCTACTCCCAGGACTTCCACTGCTCCTGTCTGTGATCGAACTGGTACAGAGCTAGATATGCCACCACCTCTGTCTCCGACTTAGAAGTTGGTCATGTCCGACCGCTTTCTCCTACTCCCAGGACTTCCACTGCTCTTGTCTGAGATCGAACTGGTACAGAGCTAGATTGGCCACCACCTCTGTCTCCGACTTAGAAGTTGGTCATGTCCGACCGCTTTCTCCTACTCCCGGGACTTCCACTGCTCCTGTCTGAGATCGAACTGGCACAGAGCTAGATTGGCCACCACCTCTGTCTCCGACTATCTATTAAGCGTTCAAAATTATACGCACCAGTTATGACCAAGAAGTAGAAGCTGAAGACCAAGATGATAAAACATAACAAATTTACTTCTCAATTTTAGTACTTCAGAACAGATGTAATAGTCTTAAGAACACCTGATGAAGGCCACAAACCTATAGGTCGAAACGTTGTGTCGTTAGGATTCACAGCTTATTGTTTACAAACCTAAGTGAAAATAAAATATATCTACAAACTTGAAACTTCAAGCTGGTGTTTGTTGGTTATGTGAATCTTTCAATTGGAGTTCCATTTATTATCCACGGTATACAAAGTCCTCACTGAGAATGAATGGGGACTCCCATACCAAGACTCCATTATATAAAACCTGTCAGATACCATAACTGTGGTATACGGATTGAAAGCCATGGTATATGGCTTGAAAGCCATGGTGTACGGGAAAGTAGTCCATTTGTGCTATAGATCAAAACGAATAAACGGGTAAATGTCGTCAACAATTACAGGGGAAAACATATCTCAGGGAAATGGAACCCTACAATTTAGATGAAGAGATTGTGTTTAAGCACATAATCTCAGCAGGATTTGTCTCAGAAAAACACCCTGTGAGGTACATGAATCCCATCGTGTGAATTCCACTTAACAAACGATAGTTTTATGGACAGGCGGCTTTGTAGACCACCCACATACCCACTCCATCAACCCACCCACAGAAACACCCACCGGGTCCGGGTCCAAGTCGGCCGGGCGCCCACCATGCCAGATAGCCCTCAATATCCACTACTACTCACCGAGTCGGGCCGATTTGGTTGCATTCGGATGATAAGAGCAAAACTACGACTTGAGTTCTATCCAGCCATGCTGTCTCAATAACAAGCCACTTTAAATCGATATTTGACAGTTAGGCGTAAGGAGTCCCTAAGAAACCCCAAGATATTCCTGGGTACTATAAAGATTATGAATTTACCTTTTTATGCTGCATATTATTGACCTAAATGTTTGCATTTGTATAAGAATTACCCAAGATTTTGAATAGGCACAGCTGGCTATATAAATGAGATACAATACAATAAACTACAATAATGTATACAAATATTCTAGAGAAATGATGGCTTGAGGAATCATTTACCCAGGCACGGTTAAGGCCCGGCGTCCACCTACTACGATATGGCTCCGATATGGTCTACGATGCACCTCCCGATACAAAATCAAAATCGCGTCGGAAGGTCACCTAATATTGGGGCAGTTGACCACGTTTCTGCGATTAGACACCGATAAAAACCCATACAATGCGTGGTGGATTGGCATGTCTAGACATATGTCTACGATTTTGCACCTTCCCGATATGTCTCCGATATTTGCTTTTTGTATCGGAGCCATATCGGTAGGTCTAAATTTTCTATCGTAGTAGGTGGACGCCAGGCCTAATGCTTAAAGGCATCGTCTGTCCTTAAAGGGTTAGAAAAAAGGTAAACTGTACTGAGATGAGGGCCCACTTTCAGCAGTCATATGGACTGAAACTGTTTTATTTATATCCACTCCACCCATGCTATTCAGGTAGTTTAAACATGACTGTACCATGAACTTTTCACTGTTGATCATGAGCAGTGTGATTGAGGATGACGCTAGGTGGCAGCACCACTCAGTGTGTACAATGAACATTTCCATGATTAAATATTCCATGAACGAGTAGGAATAAGTCTGGGTAGTGTCATAATATTGTGGTATCCTCTGGCCGGGAAAATATCCATTTTAATTTTTTTCTAATTTCTTTATTTATCTTGGGTCATTGCTCAGCGGCTAGCTGGTATGAGCGAACCTCCAAACATGGACGATTTTACATGTTTCACCTTCTTTTATACAAGACTAGGGACCTCAGGCGGTCAGGTATGTATGAAAAACAAAAATTTGCATATAAGAAAATATATCAAAGTTGGTAACAATTAAATAACAATTGTATTCCTATTACATATTATACAACATTTTGCATGAAGTTAATCACATTTTTGCTGTTTTATATGGCATTCATAAAAAATAATATAATTTGTAAACATATGAAATTTATACGGAATACAAAAGGTTTTAATTCAGATAGGAATTGTTTAAATTAAGAAAATATAAAAGTCATCACTTATCCAATAGGCCCCTGGAAAGGTGTGTCTATACTCGGCCCTGACCACAGCCTGCCGTCAGCGAGAGTTTGTCACACACGCGTGAAGAGTAGAACATCAATGGTGGCCTCAGAACTCAGCAAACCGCAATATTAAGTAAATAACCGTTCATCTATAGACGTCCGGGCCTGCTACAGTCAGTCTCAATGAGGCAGTGAGCGTCGAGGTACACACAACAGTATCTGCTACCATAGACTGGCTCCAGTCCCTGCATCCTATGGCTACCCTCCTCGCTGGGATACTGGCTCCAGTCCCTGCATCCTATGGCTACCCTCCTCGCTGGGATACAGGGACTGGTACGATCCGTAATGGTGTTGGATTTCTGGCGCTGTTTAGCTCCAGTATTCCCAACACTCTCCATACAGATATCATGGCTACTGGCCAGACATCTGCTGGGAGATTGATACGCTCTCACTTTGATCTCAATCAGGTCACAGTCAGGAGAAGGTGAACTTTATTGCTATGACAAAACAGTATCTGCTACCATAGACCGAAAGCTGATACAAGTTCTTCTCAGAAACAGCATATTATTAGAGTGTGCTTGCACGCCCTATATACATCGCCTAGAGGTTAGAGTTGCCCCATATAGACTTTCAGGGTACTGCATAAAAAGCATCCCTTCACTATCTGTATGCTATTAACTGTGATATTGAAGACAGAGCAGGGAGCCAGTGTCTCAGTGTTTTAGAGGTGTGCCCAGCTGACCATGACCAATCACTCAAGACCCACTGGTACATGATCATGATGTGTTTGGATCTTAGATTAGGCAGTTGCAGAAATGGCAAGTTGACTGGGTGCAAGTGGGTTGCAGAAAACACTCCAATCTCTAACTGAATGTAGCTACGCGAATGGAAAATTGAGTTTCATATCTATAATTAGAATAATATATAGACATGATAGCATTGAAAGGGAGGATTACAAAGATACTTGAATTTTTAAAATCGGTAAAGTAGTTCAAGACTTATGGAGGAAAATCTAGTTAAATTAAGATTGAATTTGAGGAACTCAAGTATGTAGAAAACAGTAGAAGGGCATGGCACCACACAGATAAAAAGATTTATTACAATAACTCTCTAGATATTGATGATAGGGACATGATATTTAGCATACAGGGGTATATTCATATGCTGAATCCAATGGAGATATTTATTTTCATGTATATTGATGATGTCATAGTTAATTTGCATATTAAAAGGGGAATCTGTAAAAAGGATGCATAGATTATGCAAAAAAAAAGACTCAAATAATACTCCTCTCTAATCTAGATCATGTCATACAAGGCAAAACAAATCTTTGACTTGTAAATAGGAATTTGGACAGCTAATTTGCATAATTTATCCTGAACCTGAAGCCTTGAAATGGATCAGAGAATTGATAATTCAGTTTTTCAGTGTAGTTATTTCAAGATGCTGACCTTTTACATCTGTCAGACTATGGCATATCATATATCAAATTAATCCTCTCTGTATGCTCTTTGTAATGGCATAGGCACAAAATTGTTTGATTTATTCATTTTTGTGTGATAAACTTTTCTTTTATTCAAATTGTTGCTTGATCAAGTTATTCTGGTCATAGAAATTTTGTGCTAGTACTAAAATGAAGCCCAATATGTCCTCTTATTGACTGAAAATGCGTTTGGCACTGAAAGTGGCAGAAGAACTCAGCAAATGGAGGAAATAAACACTGTTTTGACAGAGCAGGTGCCATGGACAAGGGTGTAGGCCCAGGACAATTACTTTAAAAACAAGTGAAAAATCTAAATGAATTATTCCTCCATTATTCTTAATGTATATTCACAGGGAAGCCCTGAATCTCAGCTTTCAGAAGGTGTATTTTGATCTTAGATATGATAAGCAGGTGATTGTGGAGAACCATTTAAATGACAATAAATGAGAGAGTTGTTGTTTGTCGCACTGAGTGACGGCCGTGCGCGCGTCGCTACTGAATGTGGCCCAAACCTTTTAATTGTTATTCATTTTATTGTTGCACGCTCATTTATAAATAATGAACATACTACTTACTCCTAGTTATCTATCATATCCAAAGACCCCATTGAAAATATATAGCTATTCGTCTAGTGTAAACGTAGGTTTACATGCTCTTTTAAGGTTTTGCCACAGGTGGATATAGACAATAATCGATGGTTTTGTGGACGGGCAGCCGTAAACCACGAGAGGTTGACACATAGTAATTCGACGTCAATCTCAAGTGGTAAACAGAGCCGCTTGTCCACAAAATCATCGTTTGTTGCATTTATTATCTTTTCTACTGAATTAATCCAGCAATTACCATATCATAGGGTATAACAATAGGGACTATTTCTTTGCTCTATAGCACAAAGGGACTATTTTTCCCGTATACCATGGTTTTGAGGCTGTATACCACAGGTTTGTATCCGTATACCACAGTTATGGTATCTATCCACGCGTCAGCCGGTCGTGGCTTAGGGCTGCCTGTCCAGAAAAAAAAAATCGTTTATACTCTTCTACAGAAATTAATGATTTAGATTGGCCTGACCATGCTGTACAAGCTACAAAATGAGATGATCATTACCCCATCCCTGGATAAAAGGAGAAAAAAGGTATTGGGCGAATACAATTTTATTGAATTTTAAATCAAATGAAGTTATAAATTATAAATGAAATTATATTTCAACCTTACTGGACGAGATATGGATAATAAGATTATTGATATCTAGTATGGTAATAAGTATACAATGTAAATTGACAATAGAATTGATGTCAATTAGGATAATGATATATAGTTATGTCATACAATGGTATAAGTATATCTGGTTATACATTGTATAAAGTATAAAATAGCCCTACGAGAGTAGGACGATGAAGAGAAGAGGTTGTGGGTGGGTGGGACGAAAAAGGAGTACGTGTGGAGTGTATGGAGGGTCGAGCAGAAGTGAGGAGGATGCGTGGGCCGCGGGTGCGCACGTCGGTGCGTGGGTGTTGTGATTGCCGCTAGAGGGCAGGAGGGGTGCACGCGGTGCACAAGAGATGGGGACACCCATGAACAAATGCCATGAGTTCATACCGAACGAGGCATTTACGCTCACGTCCGTACGAACCAAATTATGAAGTAAATTATCATTGAGTTTTTCATCAGCAACCTATATAGAAAACGTATTTTGCTTTATCCTACCCCTAATATAAAGTCCCATAGGCTTAACATTGAGTTTCCGTATGCCACGCTGACTGGCATACGGAGTTTTATATGCCACTAGTGGCTTACAGGATTTTTATCACATAATATTCCAAAATAGAGGAGATGGGGTAGGATAAAATCAAAACCCGATTCCTTTTAATCTTGGCCACCGCATGCCACTCCAGGAGTTTTGGCACCGGACTTCAATCGGCTTCGCCTCATGAAGTCACTACGCCAAACTCCAGTCGTGGTATACGGTGGCCAAGATTAAAACTCATCCCGTTTTACGATAGTACTGAACACTGTTCCGTACGGTATTTTTACGTTATATGGCGAAATGGTGCGTATTTACAGTATATATACATGTGACTCCTATAGAGATTATGTATTAGGGGGATTAATATTGGGGTTTTACTGTAAACCTGCAGTTGTTTTATGTACCTGCACGTAAAATCGATTTGCCTGATGTAAAATGAAAGCATATCTACCGCAGGGAAGCTACCCTAGAGGTTTGTTTTAAGTGTTTTGTGTTTGCCAGTCATTGATTATTCACAGAATGTAAACAGGGTAGGCGGACGGGCGTGTTTTGGGAGGGTGTTGTGGGGTATATAGGATAATGTATTATGCTGCCAATGTGTTCTTTCTTCAAATGATTGGCATTGTGTTGTTATGCACTACAAGTGGCGAATTCTATATGTGTATAAAGCGTAAAGCTGTGAAGGCTCTGCGGAAAAGATTTGCGGTAAATGCGCCACAATTCTAGAGATATATGATTTGAAGTATGATACAGATTTATATATCGTTGTGGGAAAAACAAATGAAAAGGGTAGCTCCTGTATTAAATCTACATACACTGCACGAAAACCACCGTTTTATCTATATATATACGCCATCACGGAAGTGCATGTATTGGCTGAATATTGACTTGTTTTCATATATATACGCCCATGCCTTATATACGACAGATGCGTCTTGGCTGTATTTCACACCCGGCGTATTTGAGAGGAAATATCCTCTGCCCCCGCCACCTCCCGCCCTTTGTGTTGGTAGAAGTACAGGTGTCCTCAGTAGGAAACCCTCCCCTCGACCCAACACCCCCCAACCCCCGCCACCTCCCCCCACCCACTCCCAGTGAAGCGCTCTTCACTGGACGCTTATATATACGCCGACAGATGAGGTGTATATACACGGGGACTAGGACGACCTTGTAGACGCAAATTACCTACTTATATACGCTGGGCGCATTCATATGTAAAAGGATGGTTTTGTTGCAGTCATATGGGCTTGCCTTTTCCTTCAATTTGGATGGTGGCCAGACTATTGTAGGTCCTGTTCTTTGGTCGCGATGATCCTTAGAGGGAGCGTCCACCAACCATGACAGGGCTGCGACACGCGCCGACAAGAAAGTTCCAATCGGTGCCTTGTCGCAGTATTGTCATGAGGAGGGGAGCTGTCGTGACCCCTTGTCGCAGCCTGTCGGGAAGTGCACACTCCACCTAAATATTCTATCGTAGACCTCTGCGACAACCTCCCGACACGCCACGACACGGCTCCAAAATCGAACATGTTCTATTTTGTCGTAACCTTGTCAGAAGTCCCCCGACAGGCCCCCGACAAGCTTCATGTCGCAGCCTGTCGTGGCCTTGTCGTAGCCTCTTGTCGGGAACTGTGGTCCACCAACCACGACAAGGCTACGACAAGGTTTCCAATCGTAGAGCTGTCGTTGACCCTGTCGGAAAGCCGTTGTCGCAGCCTTATCGTGGTTGGTGGACGCCCCCTCTTAATAGCGACCGTTTGATGAGCTAGGTGTTTTTCAGACAAGTGTTTTTCACTAACTCAGACACCAGGTGAGATGCGACCGTTTTCGTCGATTTGGGTGTTTTTCAGTTGCAACAATCTCTAATTATGGAAGGTGAAACGGTCGCCCAAACGGTCTCAAGGAGAGACAGTTTATTCAAATTTGAAAATATTTGGGGCGAAGGAGAAACATTTTTCTGAAAATCTGAAAAATGCAGGCACTGTACCAGCCAGCCAGCTAGCGCAAAGCCCATTGCAGTGCTCGACCAAGGTCACTTAATGATATTTAAATAAAACGTGACTGACTTATAGTATACTCAATGGAAAATTATGAAATCTTAGGATTGGATAAAATAGACATGGTCAATTCTTCACTGTAAATATGGTTTGATATAGATAAGTATAAATGTCTAAATACGACGTGAGGCGCGACGGCAGTTAGGAAATTTATTACGAAGGTAAAAGTAAAACAGGTAGTACAACAAGGTATACTTTGAACATGGAGTATGGTAGGATATACTGAGAGACCTATAAAATGGAAGAATTCTGTAAACATGAGTCCGGAATTTGTCCTGCTCGAAGGACCAACAAGAAATTTTTTTGGTGTGGGTGGGCGGGTCAAAGTTCTTCTTTTAAATCCTGGGGCGCGCGTGGCGGCGTGACGTCATAGGGATACGTCATCAATGGTAGTATCCCGTCGCGCCGAGAGAGGGCGCCACCCACGTTATCCGGATTTGCCGTCGGCCTCTCGCTGACTTATCCTCGTGTACTCGTCCTAAAAGTATTTCCGATTGCAGAATCTTGTACTAGAGAGGTAATGATCACTGAAAGCGATCATTTTGGCGGCGAACACATCAGGCGCTCTGCGACCACACCTGAAAAACACTTGCCACTATTGATCTGCAAAACGATCGCACAATCGCTCTCTGATCTTTATTTATCTTGACAATCGATCGCTGCTATTGAAAAACACCTTCCAGTTCACACATCCCTATTGCGGCCAAGTAATGTTGGTTTCTATGAGAAGAAAGTAATCATCAAAATTGTCCTTAATTATTAGGAGGGAAAATTAGACTGAATTGAAACAGTCGCCATCTTGCCTCCCATCTCCCGCCTCCCAGTGGAAAATGACTTTAACAATTATTAAGGGAAACTAGTTAACCTAATTGGGATGGGTCCTCGTCCCGCGTTACTTTCACTAAACCTACCGCATGAGCTCGTAGAGCGAAAGTAACAAGGGACGAGGACCTATCCCTATTAGGTTAACAAGTTTCACTTGTACTATACACCTCTAAATATCTGTAAATATTTAAAAACTCGCCAAAATGTGTTAATGTTTAAGTGCTAAACAAAGTCGTCTGGGCAGGCGGAAGAGACTTTCTGCTATGCGACTTTCTCACAATGTTCATAGCCATGATTTCGTAAATGAAATTCAAACTATTAGAAAATTCTTTTCTTTGGGAATAATAGTGTCAAAATATTATTCATAAATTTCCTGTATATTTTTTTCTCCAGATATGGTATTTCCGATAATACACATACTCACGTTTCAGATTAAGTGTTCAAAGTGAAGTGGTATGGCGCCATACCAGCACAGTATAGTGGTATGCCTCAGCTACCACTTGGGTATCAGAGGTTGGTATTTGGAGTATTTTGGGGCATAGGTGTATAGTATTGTGGTACGACTAACGCCATACTTTGAGAAGTCAAACCTACCACAGCTGCAAGAGCATCATGAATATAAAAATATCAAATTTGATGTCTATGATAGAAAATTTGGATGTTTGAAGAAAACGTAATAGCAGAACCAGCAGTCCATATCAAGTAGTTCAATGGACAGGAACCTTTTATATCACTGCGCAAAAACCACCAGTTTATTCATATATACGCCATCACGTAAGTGCGTGTATCGGCTGTATATTAACACGTTTCCTCTTCTATACGTCAGCGTAATGGCTGTATTTGCCGGAAAGCATATATGAAGAGAAATAGCGTGTGCGGGACATGTATATGTGGGTCGTATACATTTTACATGGCTATAGATGAGGCGTATACACAACGGAAAATAGGACTACCTTGTATAAGCAAAATGATACGCTGGGTGTATACTAGACTGGCCTCAGTCCCTGTATCCTACCGCCACCGCACCGCCTCTACCCCTCCACCCGCTTGATACAGGGACTGGTAGAATCCGTAAACGGCCATGTAGGCTGGTGCGATTTTGCACCACACTCCCCAAGCAGAGGTCTGGCTACTGGTCAGGATATCTGCTTGGAGATTGCTGACAACACAGGCAGGTAGGGAACTGGAGGAGGGTGGGGGAGGGTTAGAGGGAGGTATAGGGTTACAGGGAGTGGCTTTGGGTCATAAACAGGAGATTCTAGTCATAGTGGACAAGTCTTTGATTCATGGGCCAGTCAGAGAAGGACACATGCTATAATGAATTGTATTCCGATTTTCTTTAATCATTTAATGAATGAACGTAATCAAAGACTTGAGCAAGTCTAGGTGTATACATATATAAACAGGTGGTTTTCGCGCAGTGTATTTATAGAATAAATACGGCTGTAAGAACCAACAATAAGATAAGATTATCTAAAGAGTAAAGAAATGATTCAATCACAGGAGTTTTTTTTATAAGTGATGGCATTTAATTCATCATTTATTTCAAAATAGATCAAGTTTGATGTCTATCACACAAATTTGCTAGAATATGTAAAACCATTTCCGACTGGACTTTCCGTCATACAGGGAAAAGCTTGTAGTATGTCGAACTACGCTATGTCATCAAAAAAGACATAGCTATGGTGCACCCCTCTCATAAGATTTCACACTCTCCAAGTCATATTTTGTACTCTCACTATGCTCTATAGGAGAAGAATATTTAACGAACTAGGCTTAGGGCCTTGAGAATCCACCGGCCTGCCTCCCGTGCTAAAGACATACATCAATGCAACCAAAGATTCCTATAATCTCAAAGATGCCCCCTAGTGGGAATACTGTGTGCCAGTGGATTCTAAAGGCTCTAAGCCTGGTTCGTTCAGAATTCTTCTCCCATAGAGAGCAGTGAGAACCTTGTACAGATTACGACTTAGAGAGTGTGAGATCGTATGAGAGGGGTGCTACATTTCATGTGTATGACATCGAAACTATAGACGTATTATGATATGGTTAAATGTGTATGAATAATGCAGTGCCTTTGACCTGCGACCCTCGTTCATGTTAAAGTTAAAGCCAATGCCCATCTACCGATTTAGGAACATTTATTTACGTTTGTCGGCGACAAACGGACGGTAATTTGTCGCAGGCAACCCATCCTAACGGAGTCGGTAGATGTAGCATAGCTAGGCAAGGCTTCCCACCGATTAGTGAACAACCGCCTTCAGACGTCCTTTTGTCACCGACAAGTTGTGGTTTAAAAGTTCCAAAATCGGTGGGGATCAGTTTATCAACATGTTGATAAATGTTGTCGGTGACAACGGAACGTTGAAGGCACTGTTCCCAGATCCTAACTCAGTCGGCGTATAATCATAATCGTATCTCTGTCGGTAGGTGTAGACTGATTTGCTTAGGACTAATACCCTCTACCCCCTCTCCTCGAGGGTCGCGGGTTGAGCGAGGTATTACGTAAATTGCCTGCGACAAGGTGACCGACTCGTATACGATTTGGGAACTAATCGTTCATACCGAAATCGGTAGATGGACATCCGGCATTAGCTGACATAGTCAACGGATGTCACAATCCAGATATTGACCAGATAATTGCAGTTTCATCTCAGCAAACAAAGGAACGCCAACAGAGGCAGTAGATTATCAATAATGGAGGATCCAACTTGGAATATGTAAGTCACACAAGATCAACAACTCCTTCAACCGGCTAGCACCTCGGGTTTATTTTACATAATTTACTTTCGAATATTCACAGAATCCCCTCAGAGTTAATGGGCCCCGATGAAAACCAATGTATGTATCACTGACAGACAGCCCACTTTTATTGTTCATCTTAAAATATAGAAACCTAACTTTGCAGTAAAACCAGGGACCTGTTTCAGTAGTCTCGTGACATTAGGCCTATACAGACATCAACAGCGGCGCCAACAGTGCAAGCAACAGCGGAAAAAGACTAGCAAGTATCAGAAAATCGGAGTGGCCAATCCTCTTCATATTTGGAACGATTATAGATTATATGTATCCCCTACTCATGTTAAAGTGTCATTGCTTAATTCCTACGAGAAGTGAGTGAAACTCTGTGTGTCATCGACTGCAATCTTGTGATCTGTCCATATGGTGTCACAGACGCCATCTAGACATGTCACGAAACTACTGAAACAGGTCCCAGGTCTGATTAATAAAAGAAATGTGACCAAAAAAGGTCTTATACGGTTAGCATCGTGATTACTTTTATTTGGAGCAAAACATTTGAAAATGATATTTTTTTTGATATAGTAAATCTAATGTTGTCATTATATTGATCATTTGTTATTAGGTACCATGTTTAAAGGCCCATACACACTGTACGATTTCGGAAGATGAATGTTCCTTTCTCGGCGACAAAAAAACAATCGTAAGCTCAGGCGAGGCCTACAAATTGGAACAATTTAATTGCTGATGTAAGAAATATAGAAAACTACAAATACTTTAAAGCTCTGACTAAGGACCTAATGATGGAAGGACTACAGATTCGATGAGCTACTGTGTAACTGCAATCTCGAGAGTCTATTACTATACAGAAACTATTGGTGTAAAGATATAACGGCAGTGAGAGGTCTGAGGTAAGGGGTCTGGATAGAGCGAATAAGTCACAGATGATAAGCAGTATAAAGGGAGAAGGCCGAATATGAAAAACAGGCTTATAAGGCCTGATATTCAGCCTGCTTTATTGTCAAATAACCTTGTATACTATGTAAATTACTTGATAAATGGTGCCAGTAATGATGTATTACTATTTATGGAGAGCATACAATACACAGTTCTTAAATGAACTGAATTTATGTAAAACGTAACTGTAAACCAAGACCAAGTACATTGATGACAATAAAGAAAATTGTTCTGAAAAAAGAACTTTGCCTAAGATTTTAAAATCCCCCCATAGTGACGTAACTTTGTCGCCGATAAATTGCAGTCTAATGTTCCGAAATCGGGACTGATAATTAAGGAACCTGTTCCTTCCTGTTGTCGGCGACAATTGAGTTCAAGAAATACCCCCTGTGGTGCCTACCATTTTTGGCCCATAATTAGTCGCCGGGTGAGCAGAAATGTCCCTGCCACACACAGACTGAGCACCGCTCACCGATGTAGCCCCCATATACAAAGATTTATTGCTTGTTCCTTTATCTGTGGCCTCAAATCTCTGAGAAATTCGGAAGTAAGTCGTCCAGTGTGAACAGAATTTGCTTACGATTTATTCCCCAAAATTACCACCACCCCCATCTATAAATCCTGCTGTAATGGTCGATGCCAAGCGCAAATTCGCCTGAGACTAGTTAAAATGCCCTTGCGATTTAGGGAGTTAATCGGTGAGAACGAAATCGTACAGCGTGTTTGCCACTTTAGGTTCATCAAGTAATCAGTGAGTCATTCTCATATCTATGTGAAAAGTCCTTGAGTTCAAATGAACTATAATAGGTATTTTTTTTATATGTTTGTAGCAATTCACTCGGAATAGGATAGAGATACATGAAAAATATTACACAGAAAATATTTTTTCTTATTACCAAAAGTTTTTATCACATGATTCAGTTATGGTAATAAATCTGGATCGAGGAATAACTTCAGGCCAGTACTTATAAGCAAAGTTTTCCAAAAGTATATTTTGTCATTCCCTTCCTAATAGATATCAATTCGACTTGCCCCTTAAATCTTTTCCAGACATTCTATTATCTAATGCATCAATATTATCTCTTATTAATACTTATCCGCAAAGTTTTCCAAAAGTATATTTTGTCATTCCCTTCCTAATAGATATCAATTCGACTTGCCCCTTAAATCTTTTCCAGACATTTTATTATGTAATGCATCATTATTATCTCTTTTCTGTATCCTAATACAATCATAGGCATCGGAGGAACCTGAAATAGAACCATGCATTAAAACATTACAAAAATCACATGCGATAATTACCTACAATAAATCTATATCGGATTGACTACAGATACCTGTGCTTTTACCTAGATGGCATATTGACGTGTCAATTCCTCTCCATCCAAGACTTACGATGATTCATTTAAGCCCAATGCACATCTACCGATTCTGGGTTGAACGATCAATTCCCAAATCATATAGGAGTCGATGAACTTGTCTCAGGCAAATTACGTATCCCATTTTTCGACCAGCGGCCATCACAGCAGGATAGCAGAGAGGGAGAGGAGGGTATTAGTCCTAAGCAAATCAGTCTACACTAACTGACAGAGATACGATTATGTACACTAAACGACTGAATACGATTTCTGAAGGACAGAAGGCCATCGATAAAGGAACCACTAAAGGCCACTAATCGCTGTGGGCGCGCAACCAACACCCAAACTTTGGCACCCCCCGACAAGTATCACTAAGCGATTACTGTAGGTACTCTGTCTGCCCATGTTCATTTGTCACCGACTGGATTTATCAACATGTTGATAAACTTTTGGTCACTGATTTAGGAACATAGAAACCACAACTTGTCAGCGCCAAAATAACATCTGAAGGAGGTGGTTCGCTAATCGTTGGCTGACCCTTGCCTAGTTGTCCTACATCTACCGACTACGGCCGACTCCGTTAGGATGGTTCGCCTGAGACAAATAAAGCCCAAGGCCCATCTACCGATTTCGGAACATTTATGTAGGTTTGTCGGAGACAAACGGAGGGTTATTTGTTTCGGCCAAGCCATCCTAACGGAGTCGGTAGATGTAGAACAGCTAGGCAAGGCTACCCAGCGATTAGTGAACACTCGGTTTCTTTGGTTTTTGCCCTACCGCAGGGTGCAGGTCGAGCAAGGGGTTACGTAATTTGCCTGCGACAAAGTGACCGATTCCTATAAGATTTGGGAACTAATCGTTCAACCCTAAATCGGTAGATGGGCATCCGGCTTTACCGTCCATTTGTCACCGACAAAGTTACATAAATGTTCCGAAATCGGTAGATGTGTATTGAGCTTAAGGTCTCACCTGTCCTCCAATCACCCAATGAGTTTCTCTCTCCCTCCTTAAGTGAATAAAAGCTTTGGAGGGCCCAGAGTAGACATTAACCTCAAATCGACATCAAAATCCCAAGTGTGTTACCAACATGTTGATGACAACTTTTTATGATGGCAAGTTTTCCCTTAAGTCTAGTGCACACCGACTGATACGTGATTGAACGATTAGTTCCCAAATTGTATAGTTATAGAGGAACTTGTCATCAGACAAAATGCGCTCGGCCAGCGGCCATCCAAGCGGGATACCAGACAGGGGGTGGTGGGAGTTAGTCCTAAAGCCCAATGCCCATCTACCGATTTCGGAACATTCATGTACCTTTGTCGGCGACAAACGGACAGTAATTTGTCTCAGCCAAAGCATCCTAACGGAGTCGGCCGTAGTCAGTAGATGTAGGACAGCTAGGCAAGGGTGAGCCACCGATTAGAAGACAGATTTGCTTAGGACTAATATCCACCACCCCATCTCCTCAATGTCCAGTGGTCGAGCGAAGAGTTACCTAATTTGCCTGCGACAAGTCGACCGACTCCTATACGATTTGGTAGCTAATCGCTCAACCCTGAATCGGTAGAGGGGCATCAGGCTTTAAGGCCAATGCCCATCTACCGATTTCGGAACATTTATCTACGTTTGTCGGCGACAAACGGAGGGTAATTTGGTTTAGGCGAGGTATCCTAACGGAGTCGGTAGATGTAGGACAGCTAGGCAAGGCTACCCAGCGATTAGTGAACCACCTCCTTCAGACGTCGGTTTGTCGCCGACAAGTTGTGGTTTTTGCCCTCCCCCAGCGATCAGTGGATCATACACCGATTTTATCAGTGTGGGTATATATGTCGGTAGGTGTAGACTGATTCCTTAGGACTAATACCCACCAGCCCCTCTCATCAAAAGCCGTGGGTCGAGCGAGGGTTACGTAATTTGCCTGCGACAAGGTGACCGATTCCTATACGATTTGGGAACTAATCGTTCAACCCTAAATCGGTAGATGGGCATCCGGCTTTACTGACAGATGTTCTACTCCACCGACTGCCTTACGATTCTTGGGGGAACTGATTGGTGAGGGACCACATCTGGCCATTTATCTGTGTGTGGCACCCTCCAAATCTCATCACCCTGTGACTAATTATGTTAATTATGGAGCAATATCATGGGGGTATTTTCAATGTTCCGTTGCCGCCGATTGGGTTTATCAACATGTTGATAAACCTTTGGCAAGCGATTTAGGAATATTGACTGACAATTCGTCGGTGACAAGAGAACATCTCAAAGGGGATTCACTTAAGCCCAATGCCCATCTACCGATTTCGGAACATTTATGAACGTTTGTCAGCGACAAACGGGGGATAATTTGTCTCAGCCGAGCCATCCTAATGGAGTCGGTAGATGTAGGACAGCTAGGCAAGGCTACCCAGCGATTAGTGAACACTCGGTTTCTTTGGTTTTTGCCCTCCCCCAGCGATTAGTGGACCATACACCGATTTTATCAGTGTGCGGGTTACGTAATATGCCTGCGACAAGGTGACCGACTCCTATATGATTTGGGAACTAATCGTTCAACCCTAAATCGGTAGATGGGCATCCGGCTTAATCGTTGGCTGACCCTTACCAAGCTAACCCGCATATACCGACTAGGGCTGACTCTATTAGGATGCCTCACCTGAAACAAAGTAACGTTCCTTTGTCGCTGAAATTGGTACATCAATGTTCCGAAATAGGTAGATGTGCATAGACTTCACTCCCACTATCCCCTCACCAGTATCCCAGTGTGTTGGCAGCATATTGGTCATCCGGAAGTGCATTCTGCCGGAGACAAGTTCCCCGACTCATATACGATTTGAGAACTAATCATTGAACCCCAAATCGGTCAGTGTGCATTAAGCCCAATACACATCTACTGACTTAAAAAAAATTGATGTATCTTTGTCGGCAATAAAAGAACAGTAATTTGTCTCAGGTGAGCCATCCTAAAAGAGTCGGCCCTAGTTGGTATACGTAGAACAGCTAGGCAAGGGTCAGCCAACGATTAGTGAAACCTCCTGCTTGGGATGTTCTTTTGTTACCGATGAGTTGTCATTTGATGTTCCTAAATCAGTCCCCAAAAGTTGTTGATAAATCCAGTCACCGACAATGGAACGTTGGTAAATGGCCTTTGATTGGGGGGCCGACACAGGCCGAGGGGTTGCGTAGTTTGCCTGCGACAAGTTCACCGACTCCTATACAATTTGGGAACTAATTGTTCAACCCTGAATCGGTAGATGTGTATTGGGCTTAAAGGAAATCAGTCTACAAACAGAGATATGATGTTCTAACCCACCGACTGTGTTACGATTCTAGTCGTTGGTCAACTTTGGGGCACTAATGTCCATCTGCCAATTAAGGGTTGAACGATTAGTTTGCAAATCATATAGGAGTCGGTGAACTTGTCGCAGGCAAATTGCGTAACCCTTCGCTCGACCGGCGGACATAAGGAGAAGCGGTGGTGAGTATTAGTCCTAAGCAAATCAGTCTACAATTACAGATTTTGGAACATGGAAACCACAACTTGTCGGCAATAAAAGGACATCTGAAGGAGGTGGTTCATTAATCGGTGGGTCACCCTTGCCTAGCTGTCCTACATCTACCGACTACAGGCGACTCCGTTAGGATACCTTGACTGAGAGAAATTACAGTCCGTTTGTCGCCGACAAAGATACATCAATATTCCTCAATCGGTAGATGTGCATTGGCCTTAATCTCACTGGTTTATTCCGAAGTCAAAGGTATTCACAAAAAGCAGACGACAATTTTCCATCAAGGACCTTGCCGCGCGTCTCACGGCTCACTCGTTTAGATGCTTAATTGACAGACGCTAGTCGATCCATTCATTATGTGCTCTACTCTTAGCCACCTGGAGAAAGAAGAGCGGCGCAATCAATGGGTTTTATACATCACTACCGACCCACCATTGATTAAAGGCATATCCTACAATACACAGTGGCGCCATCTGGTGATCTTCAAATTCTGACAATTATCAATTATCAATTAGATTTTTTTGTTTTATTCTAATACCGAATGCGTGAAGTATAGCATATTATCGAGTTTGATCAAACCCAATAGGTAAATTAAGTTGATTTATAGTTGACTGATTTATTCAGGAATGTACCGAAAAATATTGTTTTCCTCAACTCATTCAAAAACAAACGGCGGCCTATGATTTTTAAAACTTAAATATTTAGTACTATACATATCCTATAATCTGTGAAAGTTTTAAGAAACTGTCATGAGTTTTACTATGTGAAAACAAACCTTTTAGAAACCAATATATTCTATCATGATATAACCATGATATTGATTCAGAAACAAACAAACTCTCAATTTTAGAGTCAGGTTTCACTTTTAAGGTAATTGACGCGGGTTTCAATGTTCAAGGTAAATTTCCCGATATGCCTTTAACATAAATGAGATATCAGGCTTCACTCTACACCTGATGCAGCACCGTACCTCATCCAATATTCCCACGCCTCACCTGCCTCTCCCACCCCGCCCGCCAGACTCCGCCACGTCCGGAGCAGCTCAGCTCCAGTCCCGCCCCCTAGCGGCTCCAGTCCCGCCCCCTAGCGGCCTCAGTGCCGCCCCCTGGTGGACACACACCGCCCGTGTGTTGACACGGTGCGGCGGGCGGGTCCGCCGACCATCATTCTGCCGTCACCAGTCGCCACGGGAAGCCGACGTCTACGTCTCCCCGGCCCTTCCTTCTCCCTGGCCGTCTCCACTGGCAAATTCACCCCTGGTCCATTCGGCCCTGGTAAATTCTGCCCTGGCTTATTCGGCGCTGGCTAATTTGGCCCTGGTTCAATAGGCCCTGGCTTATTCGGCCCAGCTCATTCGGTGCTTGCTAATTCAGCCCTGGCTAATTTGGCCCTGACTAATTCGACCCCGGCTTATTTGGCTCTGGCTAATTCAGCCCTGACTAATTCGATCCCGGCAAATTCCGTGCTGGTTAATTTTGCCCTGGCTTATACGGCACTGGCTTATTCAGCCCTGGCTAATTCTGCTCTGGCTAATTTGGTCATAGCTCATTTGGCCCTGGCTATTTCTGCCATGGTTGATTTGGCTCTGGCCTATTTGGCACAGGCTAATTCGGCCCTGGCAAATTCGGCCCTGGCATTTCCATAGGACAAGGGTTGTCTCACGGAGCAGTCTCTCATTTTCCCAGGTCAGGAACACATCTTCCTAGACTGCTAATTCCTAAGGATAGTTTCCATGGACTTTCACTACACTCATATCCCGAGGCATCTCCCTGGACTACCTTCTAAGGCTGTCTCTAGACTATCTACCAGGGCTGTCTCTAGTCTGTCTCTGCAGGCACTTCCCACATCTCCCTGGACCATCTTCCCATGTCCCTTGACCATATCCCTGTCTCCCTGGACCCTCTAGTCTTTGCAGGCACTTCCCCCTCCCTGGACCACATCCCTTGTCTCTAAACTCTCACTGGACCATCTTTCCATCTCTCTGGAAAATCGAGCTCGGCTGTCTCTGCAGGCTCTTTCCTCTCCCTGGACCATTTCCCTGGTCTCTCTACACTCTCCCTGGACCATCTACCCATCTCCCTGGCCTCTCTAACTAGGCTGTTTCTAGTAGCTCTGTCCTCTCCCTGAACCCTCTCCCTTACCTCTCTAGCCTCCCTTGTCTTTCAAGCTAGGCTGTCTTTGGACCGTCTCCCCTGTCCCTGCACCCTCTCCCTAGCCTCCCTCGTCTTTCTTGCCAGGCTGTCTTTGGACCATCCCCCCTGTCCCTTTCCCTTTCCCTTGACCAAGTCCCCGCCACCCCTTACATCCACCATGGACAGCCTCTCCTTCACCAACGTGGTCGTGGAGGCCGTCATCGCCCTGGTCTCCATCATCGGAAACTCCGTCGTCCTTGTAGCCCTGGCCCGGAACAAGTCCCTGCACACCGTCACCAACTGCCTGATCGCCAGCCTGGCCGTGGCCGACCTGCTGGTGGGCGTGGGCATCCCCTTCTACATCCTGCCGCTGTTCGGACTGCCGCACGAGTTCTACAGCTGCCTCTTCGTCAACTGCCTCATCGTCATCCTCACAGGGACGTCCGTTCTCAACCTGCTGGCTGTCACTGTGGAGCGCTTCATCGCCATCAAGTTTCCATTCTGGTACCATGCTAATTTTACCACCAACGTCGCTGTCCTCCTAGGTGAGTGTTTTTATATATAATAATGACTGGTTGCGTAATTCCCGAGTAGTTGACGCGTAGTAATATCCGAGCATCAGCAATCAAGTTCCCCTTCTGGTATCATGCTAACTTTACCACCAACATTGCGGTACTCCTAGGTGAGTGTTTTTATATATAATAATAACTGGTTGTATGTATGAGTGGCCATAATTTCCGAGTAGTTCACGCGTATTTATATCCAAGCGACAGCCATCAGGTTCCCATTCTGGTACCATGCTAATTTTACCACCAACGTCGCTGTACTCCTAGGTGAGTGTTTTTATATACAATAATGACTGGTTGTGTAATTTCTTAGTGGTTGATGCATAGTAATGTCCGAGCGACAGCAATCATGTTGCCCTTCTGGTGCCATGCTAGCTTTACCATGAACATTGCGGTACTCCTAGGTGAGTGTTTTTATATATAATAATGACTGGTTGTATGTATGAGTGGCCATAATTTCCGAGTAGTTCACGCGTATTTATATCCAAGCGACAGCCATCAGGTTTCCATTCCGGTACCATGCTAATTTTACCACCAACATAGCTGTGCTCCTAGGTGAGTGTTTTTATATATAATAATGACTGGTTGTATGTATGAGTGGCCATAATTTCCGAGTAGTTCACGCGTATTTATATCCAAGCGACAGCCATCAGGTTTCCATTCTGGTACCATGCTAATTTTACCACCAACATAGCGGTACTCCTAGGTGAGTGATTTTATATATAATAATGACTGCTTGTATGTATGAGTGGCCATAATTTCCGAGTAGTTCAGGCTGTTTTTATATATAATAATGACTGGTTACCTAATTGCTGAGTGCTTGATGCATAGTAATGTCCGAGCAGCAGCAATCATGTTGCCCTTCTGGTACTACAGTCCTTCTACCTTCTAAGTGAGTGTTTGTATACAAAATAATAATTTCTGAGTAGTTGATGCGTAGTAATATCTGAGTGACAGCCATTAAGTTCTCCTTCTGGTACCATGCTAACTTAACCACCAACGTCGCTGTGCTCCTAGGTGAGTGTTTTTATATACAGTGGAACCCCGCCTAATGGACACCCTGTGTAAGCGGACACCCAGCGTTAACGGACACCTTCGTTCGGAACTGTTCCCTCTATTAGATGTTTATTTTAACCTTGCGTAAGCGGACACCCTGCGTAAGCGGACACTTTGGCCCGGAACGCAGGGTGTCCGCTTACGCGGGGTTCTACTGTATAATAATGACTGGTTGTATGTATGAGTGGCCATAATTTCCAAGTAGTTCACGCGTATTTATATCCAAGCAACAGCCATCAGGTTCCCATTCTGGTACCATATCAATTTTACCACCAATATAGCTGTCCTCCTAGGTGAGTGTTTTAATATATAATAATGACTGGTTGCGTAATTTCCGAGTAGTTGATGCGTAGTAATATCCGAGTGGCAGCAATCATGTTGCCTTTCTGGTTCCACGCTAACTTTACCACCAATATCACCATGCTGCTAGGTGAGTGTTTCTATACACAATAATGACTGGTTGCATGTATGAGTGACCGTAATTTCTGAGAGTTCACGCATAGTAATATCTGAGGAACAGCCATCAAGTTCCCCTTCTGGTACCATGCTGAGTGGTGAGTGTTTTTATATAAAATAATGACTGGTTATGTTATTTCTGAGTAGTTTACGCGTAGTAATATCCGAGCAATTGCCATTATGTTGCCCTTCTGGTAGTACAGTCCCTCTACCTTTTAAGTGAGTTTTTGTATACACAATAATAATTTCCGAGTAGTTGATGCATCATAATATCCGAGCGACAGCCATCAAGTTCCCATTCTGGTACCATGCTAATTTTACCACCAACATAGCTGTCCTCCTAGGTGAGTGATTTTATATATAATAATGACTGGTTGTATGCATGAGTGGCCATAATTTCCGAGTAGTTTACGCATAGTTATATCCAAGCAACAGCCATCAAGTTGCCCTTCTGGTACCATGCTAACTTTACCACCAACATTGCAGTACTCCTAGGTGAGTGTTCTATACAAAATAGAGTAGTTGACATGTAGTAATATCTGAGCGACAGTCATCAAGTTCCCCTCCCGGTACCATGCTAATTTTACCACCAACGTCGCTGACCTCCTAGGTCAGTGTTTCCACAGGGCACAGAGTAATTGCTAGTTCTACCATCATCCACCAGGAAATCGTAATATAGAGCCACTGTAGTTCGGGGGACAACCACTTTTTTCTGCTGTCATAATCTAAAGATAATAGTGAGATGAGGCTATCATAATCTAAAGTTAATCGTGAGATGAAGCTAAAACCCTTTAATGGCAAAACCCCCAAAAGATATTTCAAACAAAACCCATTGATGACAAAACCTGCCACCTGGTGTTTTGTTTAACGTTGGGGGCAAGATGGCTGTTTCCATAACACAATAGCTGTGTGCCCTATACAATAATGACTGGTTTTGTGTATGAGTGGCAGTAATCTCCGAGTAGTTGACTTGTAGTCACTCGGGTATTACTACCCATTTTTATGCAAATCTTAACTAATTCTGAAAGGAAATAAATGTTTGGTTGTATCTAGATATAATGTTCAACAACGTTCTGTCCTGTAAAATTTGGGGGAAGTTGCTCTCATGAGTTTGGTGCAGGTTCTAAATTACGAAAGGGTTTTCTCCTTTTACCCACGTTAAAACTATCCCATATTCTATGTACGTCTTTTCCTCCCAAAAAACAAGCAGCTATGAAATTCCTGATGTTGTGCACGGATAATTTTCCATTGTATTGAATGTTAGTTCCATGTACGTTTGAGATGTGCCAATAAACTGCTTTAAAAAAAATTCTGAAAGGAAATGGCCCTGATACTATGTCTGTTCTTATAACACTCATTTAGAGGAGGCTACTTTCATGTCTTCAGCCCCTTTCCCTAATCTTTCGCCCTTTCTTCTCGAATCTCTTTAATCCCTAAAGTTCCCGTTTTGTTAAGATTTCAATATTTCTGGGCGATTTTTATTATTCGATCATCAAAAATATCCCCCCCCCCCATTATCCGTTTGATTTTTGTTATGCTTTGTCCATATTTTGGACAATGGGGAAACGTTGAACGGGACTGCACTAAAAGAGACATTGAAAAGCGTACCCCTAAACGTATACAGTTGACAATGAACATTAACATGTATTGAAACATTAACCTAAGGTTTTCTCTTATTGTTATATACCTGTGTGTGAATGTCTATCAAATACTGCCTGCTGCTAGGGGTGCAGTATTAATAATGTTCTTGCCCGCTGTGACTGTGACTTGATAAGTCATTAAAGTAGCATTCTTTCATCGATTTGAAGTATATGATAATAAACAAACATCCTTACTGTGGACGGTTCTCGTTCTCAGTCAGTCGTCGGTTTCATACCACCCTCCGCCTATGGCGTCAGGCAGTATGAAATTGACAACTGACCTCGAACAGGAATCCTTTCATCCACAGTAAGGACGTTTCCTAATATTATATACCTGTGTCCGAATGTCTATGAAATACTGCCCGCTGATAGGGGTGCAGTAATAATAATATTCGTGCCCGCTGTGAAAGTGACTTAATAAGTCATTAAAATTTCGTTTTTTTTCGTCATTTTAAGGTATATAATAATAAGCAAACGTCCCCACTGTGGACGAAACGATTCTCATTCTCGGCCAGTCATCGATTTCATACCACCCTCCGCCTATGGCGTCAGGCAGCATGAAATCGACAACTGACCTCGAACAGGAACCCTTTCATCCACAGTAAGGACGTTTCCTAATAATCCTGCACTCTGTGTTGCCTGTCAGGTTTGTCGGGCTGGGCACTGGGTATCCTGCTGGGCCTCGTGCCCATGATGGGGTGGAACAACGGGTGGAACGAGGACGACATCTGCGGCTTCGTGCTCATCATCAGCCTGGAGCAGCATGTCTACTTCACCTTCTTCGGCACCATCGTCCTCCCGCTGTTCCTCATGCTCCTCATCTACATCTCCATCTTCGTGGAGGTCAAGAGGTCATCCCGTCAGATAGCGGCACTCACCGTGACCGACAACAAGGAGGGAGACAAAGGACAGGCCAGCGACAAGAGGTCAACGGTGAGTCACTCAGATTCTCACTTCGGGGCCCCTCCCACCTACTACGATTAAGTCTACGATGAACTCTTTTTCCGTGTCGGCAACAAACTGAAAAAATCGTGGAGGTGTCGCCGACGAACTCGTCAATTAGTCAGGTTTTGTCGCTGACGAACTCGCTGCGCACCAACGCGCTACGACGCACTACAACAAAAAAACGTTAATCGTAGAGGCTCTACGATATTCAAACATGTTTGAATTTCGTAGTGCGTAGTAGTGCGTCGGAAGGTTAATCGCAGAGCGCAGCGGTTTGTCGCCGCAAGGGGGCCCTCCCACCTTCTACGACGCACTACGACGCACTACGATTAAGTCTGCGATGGCAGCGATTGTCGGCGACGCCGTCGGCGACAAGCGCTGCCGTCGCAGAATTAATCGTAGTGCGTCGTAGCGCGTCGTAGTAGGTGGGAGGGCCCCCTTAACCATTTATTGTCCATCGTATACTAAAAGGACAATAATCGATGGTTTTGTGGATAGGCGGCCGTAAACCACGAGAGGGGTTTTTTTTCGTTTTTTTTTTCAAAAAATTTCTTTATTGATACTCAAGTTTTTACAGCAGGAACACTGTTTACATAATATGAATCTGTATCAATGAAGTGGCTGTTGTGTCAGCTCTACAGTTGAGCTGATTTTCATCACATAGCCTCCAGCAAGGTATAAGACAAGATTAATACATCCGATACATTCAAAAAATTGGCCGCAGCCTTTTCCAGACCCTGTGTAACTCTTCCAACCTTTACAGGTTGACGCGTAGTAATACACGAGCGCCAGCGAGTGTATTACGACGTCAACCTCGAGTGGTTTACAGAGCCGCCTATCCACATAATCATCGTTTGTTGTATTTATTATCCATTATTTCGAATAAATTAAACCCAGTAATTGCCATATCAAAGGGTATAGCAATAGGGACTATTTCTTTGCTCTATAGCAAAAGGGACTATTTTTCCCGTATACCATGGTTTTGAGGCCGTATACCACAGGTTTAAATCCGTATACCACAGTTATGGTATCTGGCAGGTTTTATACAATGGGTGGTGGTTTACTGAGTCCCCATACATTTTCAATGGGGACTTTGTATACGATGGATAATAAAAAGTATCCATAGAAAAGACATAGGGAGCGAGTATGGACATACCCGGTGCATACGGAAAAATAGTGCCAACAGAAAAATAGTGCATAACTAAAACAAACTGTCCACATGCCACTTGTCAAGAAAAGGTGGATAATAAATATGATATAGACTGGTTTCAGATAAAAGTGGTCTTATAAATGCTCCTCAGACTCTAATATTGTGTATTTATTAACCATTGTATACAGAGACCCCATTAGAAATGTATGGGGACTCAGTAAACCACGACCCATTATATGAAAGCTATCAGACTGTCTGCTCCATCTTCTCTTGCAACTGTAAGAAACTCCACAACTCCAAGAAAAGTTTATTTCTTTTTGTAAAAGCCCTATCGCTGATCATATACAACAGCCTATTCATTTGAATCATTGGGACCTCTGGTCAACGTTTCGCAGATCTCACCTCCTTCAGGACTAAGCCGATACTTTTTTTTTAAAATTTTATTTTAGCTCTCTTTATTATCAGTATTTCATTGAAGCTTGTGTTATACAGGTGACTATCCCTCGTAGTCTACATGTGACTCTCCCTCATAGTTTGCATGTGACTATTCTTCGTGGTTTATATGTGACTATCCCTCGTAGTTTGCATGTGACTATTCCTCGTAGTTTGCATGTGACTATCATTCATGGCTTACATGTGACTATCCCTCATAGTTTACATGTGACTATCCCTCATAGTTTGCATGTGACTTTTCTTCGTAGTTTACATGTGACTATCCCTTGTAGTTTACATGTGACTATCCCTCATAGTTTACATGTGACTATCCCTCGTAGTTTACATGTGACTATTCTTCATGGTTTACATGTGACTATCCCTTGTAGTTTATATGTGACTATCCCTTGTAGTTTACATGTGACTATCCCTCATAGTTTACATGTGACTATCCCTCGTAGTTTACATGTGACTATTCCTTGTAGTTTACATGTGACTATCCCCCGTAGTTTGCATGTGACTATTCTTCATGGTTTGCATGTGACTATTCCTTGTAGTTTATGTGTGACTATTCTTTGTGGTTTACATGTGGCTATCCCTCATAGTTTGCATGTGACTATTCTTCGTGGTTTACATGTGACTATCCCTTGTAGTTTACATGTGACTATCCCTCGTAGTTTACATGTGACTATTCTTCGTGGTTTATATGTGACTATCCCTCATAGTTTACATGTGACTATCCCTCATAGTTTACATGTGACTTTTCTTCGTGGTTTACATGTGACTCTCCCTCGTAGTTTACATGTGACTATTCTTCATGGCTTACATGTGACTATCCCTCGTAGTTTACATGTGACTATTCTTCGTGGTTTACATGTGACTATTCCTCGTAGTTTACATGTGACTATTCTTCGTGGTTTACATGTGACCATCCATCGTAGTTTAAATGTGTCAATCCTACATAGGTCAAATATGAGATCATCCATTAATGATTTCTCTATTCCTTAGTATTTCAGTTCAAATAGAAAATCTAGCTGAGTTTTCAATATGATGATAACCTAAGATTGTATCTTATCATTGTGTATGATATTAATCCTTTCACTGGTATTTGATATGGACTACATAATTACCTTGCTTTTATTGTAGGAGCTTGCTCTATTTTGTATGTTTTTGTTTTAATAACATCACGATCACACTTATAAAGCATGAATAACACGACCGACCAAGTCGATTCTTAGATATTTTCTCCCCAGAATGTATCCTCAAGGAATCGTTAGGCATATCAACAAGTTTGAAAAATATTAGATTATTAGTTAACAATTACGTTGAAAATCCGTATGAATAATTGAGAAATTGTAAATAGGCATGGTGTTGATGGCAGTTAGATAAACAAAATTCTGTATTTACTCTGCAGATCACTTGACTCACTCGTATGGATAGACAGAATAGCCCATGAAATTACAACTAGAATTGCTCTTGTATTATCTCATGAATAAATCAAGGTCAGCGACAGATCAATCCCGCATTACAAATAAAGCAATTTGAGCGCAGTATCTCATATTTTCTCCAAAACTAGCAACGGGTTTCTTGCGACTCATTCTAATTCCAAATGCGTAAATTTAATGTTTTGTCCAGTTTATCCAATTATGATAGGTATTATAGGCTAATATACAATTGCGTGATTTACATAGGTAATGTACTGAAAAATATGATTTTCTTTAATTCTTTCAAAAATAAGGAGGGTGACCTATGCTTGTTAAAACTTCAATGTCTAGTATTATACATTAAATCTGTTTGCTAAGACAATTTCTCCGTCCATAAGGTCGTCAATAGGTGTTGAATAAAGTTGACCCACATCGTTCCTGGGTCTCTATGGCATACAGAAAAGGGTCCTCATGTACGATCCTAGATTATCAAACAGGCTCCAGGTTTCCACCACCTTCTACCTGTATGCAAGTAGATGATCTGTATGTGATTAAACAATCTGTTCTAGCCCTTTCAACTATACCTCAAGCGTTTTCACTGCACGAACATCATTATTTTCCATATGGATGCGTCCGGCGTATATAAGAAGGTATTTTGCGTATACAAGGTCGTCCAATTCCCCGTGTGTATACACCTCACCTGTAGGCGCATGTAAGCATCCAGTGAAGAGGGCTTCAATGAGAGCGGGCGGGGGGGAGGTGGGGGTAGGGGGGCGGGGGGAGGGCTTCCTACGGAGGACACCTGTACTTCTACTACTTCTACCAACACAAACGGGTGGGAGGTAGTAGGGGGAGAGGATATTTCCTCTCATATACGCCGGGTGTAAAATACAGCCAAGACGGTCCATATATAAGGCCTGGGTGTATATATATACATATATATGAAACCAAGTTAATATTCAGCCAATACATGCAATTCCGCGATGGCGTATATATGAATAAAATAGTGGTTTTCGTGCAGTGTTTAGTTTATTACTTAAAGGGTTTATCTTTAAATTTATAGGGGACAGAGCCATTGTTAGTTTATAAAGCAGTCACAAGGTGGCCAGCAGTATTGTGGGTCCCTTGGGGTGACAGAAGCTGCATTCTGCTCTTTGTTCTTACAAAATTCAACTGCCTTTCAATATTTTACTGTGGTTCACTTGACTGTCTACACCTATCCCAGAGCAAGATAACATAATGATTAAACCAAGGACGTGATGATTTTCACATGGAACACTTTATAAACATTTGTCAGCAAGGCTAGAGTTGTGACACTTCCCAATTATCACTCACTTTTTTCACACCTCCTTTAGTGAAGAACACTTATATTTTCACCTCCATTAGTGAAGAGCACCTACTCGGGGGGCGTCATGGCCGCCCCCATGACTCATAGGCTATATGCCGTATATATTACATACTTTTCTTTTTAGACGACAGCAGCCGAGATTAAGGCGGCCAAGAAGTTCGCCCTCGTCATTGGTATCTTCACCATCTGCTGGCTGCCCTTGGAGTTGATGAACTGTATCAGTGTGTGGTACAGTAAGACGTGTATTCCCTGCGTCATTGTGGCCGTGTGGTTCACGCAGCTCAACTCCGCCGTCAACCCCATTCTCTACGCGTACGGAAACAGCGCCCTGCGGCACGCCATGAAGAACGTCATCCTCTGTCGTCACACTGCTTCCGGTTCCGGTCACGACGGAAGTGGTCATTCCGATTCGACCCAGATGTCAGCATAAAGCCCAATACCCATCTACCGATTAATGGTTGAATGTATACACAATAATGACTGGTTTTGTATACGAGTGGCCGTAATCTCCGAGTAGTTGACGCGTAGTAATATCCGAGCTATTAGCGAGGATATTACGTCGTCAACTACGAGGCGTGGGAGTAATTCGGTGTAGACTTACACCAATAATATAGTTCGCCATTAACCTGTACTTTTAGCATGCAAAGTGTATTATTACAATGATTTCTGATGATAAATGAGATTATTTTGATTGCTTCTAGATAACTAACATTGAATGAACATTCAAGAAACTTATTTCGAAGTTGATGATGATTTGACCTCATTATGGACAGGACTATTTTTCCGGAATCTCCTGCAGGAGATTCTGACATGCCAGAATCTCCGGGTAGTTGTTTCCAGGTGCCCTATACATTTCCTATGGAGACTCCGTAATCGGTGGGTAATAAACGATTAGTTCCCAAATCGTATAAAAGTTGCTGGACTTATCGCAGGCAAATTACATAACCCTTTGCTCGACTGGTGGACATCGAGGAGAGGGGGTGGTGGGCTTTAGTTCTAAGCAAATCAGTCTACACTTACTGACAGATATAAGATTATGCACCCCTACAGAGTTAGGATTTGGAAACAAGTGCCATTAACTAATATTCCTTTTTCGGAGACCAGATTTATCAATATGTTGATAAACTTTTGGCTACCGATTTAGGAACATAGAAACCACAACTTGTAGGCAACAATATAACATCTGAAGGAGGTGGTTTACTGATCCTTGCCTGACCATTGCCTAGCTGTGCTACATCTATCGACTAGGGCCGACATGGTTATTATTATCCATCGTATACAAAGCCCCCATTAAAAATGTATGGGAACTCAGTAAACCACTACCCATTGTATAAAACCTGTCAGATACCATAACTGTGGTATACGGATTCAAACCTGTGGTATACGGCCACAAAACCATGGTATACAGGAAAAATAGTCCCTTTTGCTATAGACCAAAGAAATAGTTCCTAGTGTTATACCCATTGACATGGCAATTACTGGGTTTAATTTATTCGAAAAGATGGATAATAAATGATAATAAAGGTTTAATGTTCCGAAATCAGTAGATGTGTATTGGGTTTAAAGGGCTTATTCCACCCGCACGATTTCTTTTGCCTAGCAAGGTTGGGCTGTGTCTTGATGAATCGTGATACATCTTGGAAGATCTGGTTGGGCACTTACCCCTGCGTGTGTAGCCCCTATTATCGCTCAAAAGGGGGTTATACAGGTGTTTCCGCTCATTTTCTCACCCCAGATATTTTTTCTCCATAGACTTAACATTGGGAACTCGTATCTAACGCCCATGAGATATTTAGGAAAAATATCCAATGGGGGATTATGTCACAAATGTTAGCCCATTTTTCAATGTGAAGGGTGAGATAAATTCAGAAACCCATTCAAGTTTAGGGTCAAAGCTCAATCACATCTCGTTTGAATCGTTACATAATTCACGCGGCTTCGCCTTGTGAATTACTATGCGATTCAAACTCGAAGCTCTGACCCTAAACTTTCATGGGTTTCCTCTATAACACGACCTAACGGTGAGTTACTTAGTTAGGCCGGCGCTTGGACAAACTCGGCCGAGTCTGGCCTCACGCCTATAGAGATACAGCAATCACACCTAAAGTGTGAACAGTGGGTGTGATTGCAGGAGTATTGGTTTGGAAGGTTACATTTCTAGAACAATCAAGGGCTTTGAATTAACGAGTCTGGACTATCTTAACTTTATAGTTGATAATTGTTTTGGTTTTAACTTGGAGAAGGATAAGCATATGATAGCTAGGCCTGCCAATGTATTATTGTGTATTCAATTTCGGTGATCCTATGTTATCTATGCCATATCTAAAGTATTATGAAGGCAATATGCATGTATAACGTACCAGATTTGAGCTGGAATATCATAGAAGAAACGATGCAATCGTTATTATTTCTCTGGATATAATGTACATGGGTATCATAAACGTATTACTTTCATGCACTCAGTGCTTCAATGCTAAAGAATACGTTGCCAGGGGTGTGTTTGACTGCAGGCATTGCGTAACCAGGCAGATGATATGCGAAGTTAGCCTATTGAAAAAGGTCTATTCCACTGCAGCGATTCAACTAGATATTCTCACACGATTCATACCGACCTAATGAGTCCACAAATCGGCTATGATCGGCATATATCACACTTCCTGGTGGTATCGCTCCTTTAAGGGCAAAATCCACCAGGCCGATTTCTCACCTGATCAATTGTTCCTTGGCCCTTAAGAGGAAGCTTACGTATTGTAATTTATTTAATTCTGATAATAATAGTTTAATAAATGACCATTTTCAAAGATTTGAGAAATTCTAGGGCATCCGATAATAAACGGCGATTGTCTGGCAACGGAATCGGCTACTGTCGGTCCAGTGGAACACCCCCTTTATGTAGATGATGTCAAATATACTTGTAAAGCCTGCTCGCTACATTTTGTGCCTGAATATTTCTTCGTTAAATGTGACTCATGTCATTAGTTTTGTAAAGGTTTGTATCATAGTTGTATACCATAGCAACGTAGAAGAAGAGGTGTGACACGCAGCGCCCCCTATACCGACCCGACTCATATATGCGATCGTGGCAGGGTTCAAGGCGCCACTTTCAAACATGCCAGCATTGGGGAAGGAGCTCTAGACAATGGACTGTGTGTGGCTAGCAAGCCCTAGCCTATGAGAAATAAGGCTGTATTCCACAACACCAAACAGCCATAAAACGTGGAGCTCTATTGAGCTCTATTGTGGTTTGGAGTACATAAGATGTCACTATCAATATCTGAAAAGATTTTTGATAGAGCTCTAACAGTTTGTATGTAGTAGCTGTTACTAGTTTTGCTATATTTTCGCATAGGAATCTGCATCAGCTGTCATTTGAGTCCATGCCAAAACGATAGGGGGCGCTGCGCTTCACACCTCCTCTGGCAAAAGTAGATATCACTACAGGTATTGACATAGACGATATCAGCTCAGTGGTTGCTGGGCCTTGAACTCTGCTCAAAGGATGCCCCGTGAAAGGGGATTAGGGACCCCTCGTTAGGGGTCTGGATGGAAGAATTCAAAAGAGATTGAAATAAAGATATGCAATTTGAACACAAATTGTTAAGATGAAAACATTTGATCGAATGTATTTAAGAATATATGACATCATCAAATGAAAATGTTATATAATGTTTTATATGAAGCCCATACACACAGGTTCTTTTATTTACAAAACTGAGACATTATACATAGAATAAGCTTGAGGAGTACTGACACCAACAATGATATAATTACTGTATCAGACAGTCAAAATATGGGACAAAATACCCAAAGAAATTCAACTAAAAAATGTAGGGTCCACCTTGTATAAATACAAACTGAAGGTTATTATACCTAATCTCATGACAGATATTGTATATAATTAACTAGGACGACTCTGTAATTTATATATGTATGTGTTATACTTGTGCTTGTATTTTTTGTGTGACTCTACATGAAAGATTGTCGCTTACGACGAATGTCTAGTCGTTAAAGTTTATGAAATAAAAGAAATATTAAAATAAACATAGTGTACAAGAGGTGTACGGGCACCAGCAGTTTTTTCAATCAAAAGACCAAGTATTACATGACTTGTAGTTTGAACGTAAGGCTTTCTTTATTTAAAAAAACTTATTTTTAAGAGAAGTGACAGTATTGCTACCTTCAAACTTTCAAAATCATTACAGCCTCATCTATTTGTTAGATCTATGCCAATCATTAAATAATGGTTTTGATAATAATACAATACTTACAGTACATACTTAGCAACATGATGATATAGGAAAAATACACGGAGCTATAAAGACTAGTGAGATTACGGAGCCAACACAATGAGTGACATAAATAAACTCAAACCAGTGGCATCTTGATTTGATTCCACCCTGTTTCCCCGTTTTTTGAGTATTAGAAAGTGGTGACATAAACAACACTTTATGTCACACCCGATAACATGAACAAATCCCTTTGTTAAGCCTATGGCTTAGGGGTAGGATAAAATTCACAACTGATATTTTCTTGTTCTTCTAGCTACACTATGCATTAGTGCATCCAATGTATCTTCACTCCATCCTTTAACCAATTGCTCGGTAATCACTAGACTTGCTCAAGTCCTTGATTATGAACATTCATTAAATGATTAAAGAAAATCGGAATACAATTCATTATAGCATGTGTCCTTCTCTGACTGGCCCATGAATCAAAGACTTGTCCACTCTGACCAGAATCTCCTGTTTATGACCCCAAGCCACTCCCTGTAACCATATACCTCCCTGTACCCCTCCCCCCTCCCCTCCTCCAGTTCCCTGTCTGCCTGTGTTTTCATAGCCATATATTTTGCCTACTCCTGACCATGTCTCGATTGAGATCAAAGTGAGAGGGTATCAATCTCCAAGCAGATATCCTGACCAGTAGCAGACCTCTGCTTGGGGAGTGTGGCGCTACATCGCGCCAGTCTATACGGCCGTTTACGGATGAGACCAGTCCCTGTGTCACTCAGAAGGGGTGGAGGGGTAGGATACTATCGTAAAACTGGATAAGTTTTATTCTTGGCCACCGTATGCCATGATTGGAGTTTGGCATAGTGACTTCATGAGGCGTAGCCGAGTGAAGTTCGGAGCTAAAACTCCAGGAGTGGCACGCGGTGGTCAAGATTAAAACGAATCAGGTTTTGATTTTATCCTAACTGAGGCCAGTCTAGGTAATCACCTACCTGACTCCGGGAATCCTGAAGCCTGCCGCCTGGAATGATATGATAATTAACCAGAAGTCCAACGAGAGACTCCACTGGAAGTCGCAATCTCATCACATCTCAACAAATGAGCTGAACAATATCTTCAGTGGACAGTGGTATATGGCCCTTTATCCTACCCCTAATAAAAAACCGCCATAGCCTTAACATAGAGTGTTTTTTATGCCACTAGAGTAATAACAATATTGACCAATCAGAGAGCAGGATGTCAGCTACTATGAAAAAAGTTCTGTTGGTCGTTGACTCAATACTTATCTGTTTAACAGTAATACAAAAGCATAGATGGGGTAGGATAAATACGAAACTGAACTCGAGTTAGACTTGTCAATGTCTATGCCATTCTGGTCAGGTCTGCTCCTCCCTACACTCGGCTACGCCTTGTGTAGTAATACACGACCTTCCCGTCATGGCATAAACATTGTCAAGTCTAACTCTCGTTCGGTTTCTACGAAGTACCCAGTTGGTACAACAAATACCTGGACTTTAATGAGAGACCCCTTTGGAGGTCATAATCTCAAACTGAGAACTGGACTTGGGATTACCCCAGTACACAATGTACAACTGATGAACTATATCTCTGTAAGAAGCTTGTCTTCATGGAACTGTTGTTTCCCTTCTGTGTACTACGTACACCGTGTTGTCGCTACGTAATGTATTCACTCACTGGACAATTATGTTGAAAGTCATATATTGAATGTATGAACTTACTGTCAATAAAATTATTCAAAAAAAAAAGAAAAAAAGATCAAGTGACTTGCTCCACTTATCATCAAAGGTCTTATTTTGCATGTTTCATAAAGTTCATTAAGATGCAAATCTGTATATTTTGTCCAACCTATTGCTACTAGTTAGTTACAACCTATTGTTCCTATTGCTACTCTTCGAGCATTGTTCACTATTACCTATGGTTTGTTTCCGTAACTCTTTACTCATATAATGAACTTAAATATCATTAAACGATAGCCCTTGTACGAGGTACAGACAAGGGTCATCATGTACGATCTTAGATTGTTAAACAGGCCCCAGGTTCCAGACTGAGAGCAATGAGGTGACCTGTCCCTTTCTCTATCTATTTTAATAAAATTGAAATATGAACTATTGAAATATGGGGCAACTACGTTAATACTTATTAGAAACACAGTTCGTATAAAAAATTAGGAGCAAATAGAACGTTCATCATTGAAGAATCAGCGTGCACTTACAAATGGATGACAATTAAAAGGTTTGGGCTGTTTTCAGTCTATGGGTAGTTTTCTGTAACTGCCTATATTGGATCCAGATGTATCAAGCACCAGTGGGTCTTGAGTTATTTTGGTATTGTGATTGGTCATGGTCAGTTGGGCACACCTCTGAGACCCTGAAACACTGCAGATAGTGAAGGGATAGTTTTTATGCAGTATGATGGAAGTCTATATGTGACCCCTCTAACATCTAGACGATGTATATAGGACGTGCAAGCACGCTCTAAAAGGGAATAATCCTAGTAATGAAAAGCTGAGCAAATAGGGTTTTCTTTAAATGGCTTTTATTAATACTGTTATATAAAAGAAAGAACCATTCGCACAGACAACAATAAAAATATTCTGTTCTACTAAAATAAAACTTCTTTCGATGAAGCCCAGTCATTTTTCTCGAGTATCCAACCAGACGAAGCTACTAAGACTTAACTACACATCGTACATTGCAACCACAGCCAGTGTGATGTACCTATAATATACCCCCTTTTCTATCCTCAATTTCAGCAATATATCCATATATAATATTCAATGATCGACATCTACTGTTTAACAACGATTTTGCGTATACTTTAAGATTAACTCGGACTAGGTTGACCACAAAAGCACCATAATGATACCAAATACCATCACACATACGCATTATATATATACATATATATATTTATATATATATATAGATATGTGTGTATTTATATATATATATATATATATATATATATATATATATATATATGTATTATATATCTATATATACATATACATATATATATATATATATATATAGGTGTCACATCATCTTTAGCACCATATCACTACACCAGTAAAACTACAGGCATCGCCGAACTATTTATCTTGGATCATACCAACGATCTGCGTCTAAGTACTTCTTCATACATTAGGAATCTAGATATCCATGGACACAATATTGCTACCTAAATATGCCTGCTTTCTGTTGAACTACAGCCCATTTGTCCAAGAGATGATTATAGATTCGAATCCCTATAATTAAAGTACATCCATGATGATTGTTAATGATACCATTTCAATATATGTAGGTAATATAGGACACATAGCTATTGCCGTATGAAGGTGGCCATCTTGTCCCCCGACCCCCAATACACCAGGTGGCAGGTCCAGTTATCAATGGAGTTGATTAAAAATAGATTTATACAAATTTGCCTCATACGCTTACGCATATTTTCATTGAAATTTTTTTTTTTTGATTCATTGATTTTTGTTGATTATTTTGTTGATAAAAAATAGGTTTTGGGCTTGCCATAGAGGGGTTTTCGCCTCGTCTCATGATTATCTATAGATTATGACAGCAGATGATAATGGTTGTTCCTAGACTACAGTGGCGTTAAAGGGCCAGTTCCATCTAGACAACAGCATGTTCGTAATCGTCGGCCTGGGTCTGGCCAAATCGGCAACAATCATTTGCTGATTATTGGTGAAAAAAGGCTTAGAGCGTCACCCTGGCAGTTTCTGCTATCATCCGTTCTGATGCTGACACCCCGCCGATGGTACCCGGAAATGTTAGGGAAACTCTGACTTCGCCTGATCGCAAGTCCAGACGCGTTCCACAGTTCTGGTCCTGTAGACTGTAATTTCACTTGATTACAGTTAGAATCCTATTCCTTTTCAAGATAATCACTATACACAACGTTTATACACCTCAAGAACACCCCCTGCTTTCAAACTGACACTCTCAGTAAACATGCCAGGGGTCAAGGTTGTAGCTCTTAGTTCCTAGTTTGGACACCAGTAGACACCACCAGTAAAAAAATCCTAGTGGAATACGGGTGTACTAGTATCAGCGTGCATCGGACATATGGGACAAGGCACCCAAGAGCAGCCGCAATGGCCGACGACAGCCATCAAATCCAATCTTACCAGATTATGGTGTTTCATTACACCGATGGTACCAGAATAATAAATCAGACACTGTCAGAATCATCATTCGCCTGAGAATTCAGCCAGATGGAACATCCCCTTCACTTATTTGTGATAACTTTTTCGTTCGTGCTTCCCTTGCGGGAGACGTTAGAAATCTTTTTAACGAATAATAACCGCTCCCGCCGGCCTCGGAGGGGAGGGAGAAAGAACAGCCAACGCGCGCCACATTACGGAGGGACGAAATAAGAACAGCGACTTGTGCGAACCGACACGGGGAGGGAGAAATACTCGCCCGCCGCACTACAGGGGTACAAAAAAGAACAGCCGACGTCTCAGCCAATGGGAATCCAGGAAACGGGGTCGATAGGAGAAACGCCAAAACAAGGCGCCAAACCCGTATACTCTTTTCAATGTGGTCGTGGAAGCGGTAGGGGATAGCCAACAGCCTAGTCACACCCTCAGCCCCTTCACTTATGATTTCCTGGTTGATGATGGCAGAACTAGCAATCACTCTGTGCCCTATACAGTTACAACAAAGTGATGATCACATATTTATCCTATTTCAACCCAGTCACTTGTTTGGATTATATCCAGTAGTCTATATTGGATTTCTATGGTCCTAATCACCAGCTGTTACATTTTCTAAGTGATACTGGACAATAACATATTCTGACATCAAACTGTTTTCTCTAAACAAGTGAATGCCTCTATAAATTGATGTGTAACAATATGCAGGACATGGTTTGTAAATCTATACGTGATCAAAATAAAGTAGGAATGTAACTAGATATATATTCTGAGTAAAAAGTATCATGATCATATTTATATCTATTTTACAGATATTGACTATAGTATTCGTCACGATATGATATGACAAACAATATCCAACTTATCATAGACTTTTTTTCATACACGGCATTTCAAAACTGCAGTGTGGGTGACTGTTGCATCCCACTCAATTAATCATGGTAATAGTAATCTGAGATACATCAGAAAACATAGCTACATCGTGAGCATTTCTTAAACTATGAGGTCATGTTGCTGAAAATTACCACCCGAGGAAGTAATTATAGGCAGAAGGGAGTACCTTTAACAACCCTGGAAGAGTATCTTAGCAAAAACTCAAAAATTCTCATAAATTACATGATTTGTCTTGCTCTAAGGGGCCATCCATTCAGTGAATAAAAGAAAAAAAAGATGAACGTACGCATTGAGGGGGTGGGAGTGGGGCAGGGGGACAACAATTTCGGAAATTTCGCATATGCTCCTCCTTTGTTCTATTGCGTACAAAATTGGGAGGAGGGTGGAGGAGGTCAAAATTCCAGAAATTCTGCGTACATACTTAGGATGGCCCCTAAGCTAAAAACGTATTTGTCAAGCAGTTATCTACCTGAAAATTTAGTGAAAGTGTGCATTGAATGACGTAACTGACCCATTGATTGTCAATAACAAATTTCCAATGTTATTGGAGCTTTGCAGATATATGCAGTTAATGGAATAAAAAGAAAAACACTACTATCACACACTCATGTAATAACTCATAATAACTATACTTATTATGTCATATTCATTATTATTGACATCAAACATATATATGTAAATTATCTATTATCATTGTTATTATTAATATTCATGGTAATAATGTATTATCACTTATTCATAATTCCATAATTCATAATCATAATCATAATCATCCATAATTCCAGTTGTACAATCTATATTATCATCTTGTTTGCCTTGTATCTATAGCAGACCATGTTTTTGCGATATATGGAGCTTGCAATAAATGGAAGGGCAAGACTCTTCTATATGTTCATAAGCTTGCTCGATGAAATATATTCTGAATACTGAACTTCTCGTCTCTTTTGGTAATCCTGAGCTCATTAAATGCAGGCCTTTTTATGGAGAATTCCCGTTTCTAGATGTCTTAGTTGAGTAAAGTGCCTCTACATTTGCCCAATTCGTTAGTTTCAGCATATTCCGTTTAGATATGTTTCAACCCCTTTATGTCAACTAGTGAGCTATGAGGGTCTTGCCTACCATCTCAAAGATTAAACAGGCAATTTATCAAAAATAAATTGCTACCACATATATATCAAACTATACGATTTGTGCTGTTCTTAACTTTGCGCAAGATATCAACTTATCAAGATATTTACCAATCGTGACACATATATATACTATTATTTGGATACACAGAATGATATTATATGCACATCCATGATTAATATTTATGTACCTTTCGAGACTCAAATCCGCAAATAATAATACGCCAAGATAAATAACGAAGTACATACCTGTCCTTTTTTGTGATTTTTTTCGTTCCATTAGGGTCTATATTTAGATCCTTGGATAGGAAAAAATCCTTTTCTCATTTTTAATTTCCTGTCTTCATTTCTAGTATATGTAACTCATATCCTTGTATGCCTATTTGGACATGTACTGTTTATAAGTTGGTAATGCCAATGATTGCACATAAATAGGTTAGGCAATGAAAACCAGTTAAACTAACTTGCCTGATTGAAGGGCTTCCTTCTTGATGGTTATCAATAAGAAAAGAATAATACAACCATGTATAATTGTCTTCCCTTCAATGAAAGAATTTATGAAAAGGTTGAAGTATTTTGAATAATAAAAGAGTACCGTTGTCAGGTGTTTGAAATTCAGTTTTGACTATTTTTTTAAAATAGGAGAGAGTATTAAGTGATGGGGCCTGCTGGATAATTTAGGCTCGTATATAGAGACCCTTTAGCTGTACCTCATACAAGGGTTATCGTTCAAGTTAATTAAGTTAACCATCTATACGGTTGTCCATAAGTGTTGACTAAAGTTGACTCATATCAGCCCTCGGTCTCCTTGGCGTACAGAAAAGGGTGCAATATGCAAGTATTTCATATCGATATGTTCGGGAGATAGAGGCGATTAGAGATTTGAAATTATTTTATCAATATCTTAATTGGGTCTGAAGCTATTAAGCTTTGAATTACAAAATTTATTTTCTATGAATATACTCACGCACATTTATAATAAAACTAAAATTAATCAATTTTTGTTCGGGTGTCCGTCAGGGGGTGCTCGCTTACACGGTGTTTTAGGCCTTTTCGTACCGAAATAACTGTCCGCTTACGTGGGGTGTCCGCTTACGTGGGGTGAACGCTTACGCGGGGTGACCGCTTACGCGGGGTGTCCGCTTACGCGTTCCGACTCCCCTGTTTAATAAGCTATGCTCATACATGAACACCCTTTTCTGAGCATTGTTACAGTTTAAATAAATGATTTCTAAAAAAAACTTTAAAAAAACAGCCCCCTGATTCTCCCAGGCACATGATCTCAGCTGAACTGTTGACTCACTACATCAGAATGAATCACATGAGGCTGCCTCGCCATATCGCAACGGTGGAAGACCCCCCTGTGAGCGATAATAGGGGTTTCACACAAAGGTTTCATAAGTACACTCCTGGGACCTGTTTCACTAGTTTTGTGACATGTCTAGATGGCGTCTAGATGGTGTGTCCGGTTTCATAAGAACTAGACATTAGACTTTGTTTTGTCCGTTCTTACTTGCACTGTTGGTGCCGCTTTTCATGTATAACACTTTTGTCACGAAACTAGTGAAACAGGTGGACCCATGATATGTAGATTTGTTTAATTCTTATGTTTGGGGTCTGTCTTTTCCTAAGGGCAGCTACTTGTGTTGTCAGGAAACTAGACAACCCCAATGTCTGTATGGTGTCACAGATTGATTAATCTAGGCTCGAACATGAAGACCTTTTTTCTGTACGCCAAGGAGACCTAGGGATGATGTTGGTCGACTTTATTTAATACTTATGGACGACCTTATGGATGGCTAGTACTGTCTTAGCGATCTAGCTTAAATATCATTAAATGATAACCCCTGTACAAGGTACAGAAAAGTATCATCATATACGATTCTAGATTATTTAACAGGCCCCAGAAGGATGCAGTTAAATATGGGGTGCCATTTGTTACATTAAAATTTGGTCTATATTTTGTATTTTTCTTCTACAAAATACACTAGCTCATATATCCTAAAACGAAAATACTACGAAATCACAGCAACACACGATTTTGTCTACAAAAGCAAAAACATATATCATTTCATCTACTAATTTACTGGCACATCTTATTTCGTAGACAAAAGCAATACCACATATGATTCTGTCCACGGAATCATGCCCAGCACTGATTCTGTGTACGAAAAGGTTTTTGTAAGTATGCTTTTGTCAACGAAAGCAAAACCTCCACTGCTTTGGTCAACAAAATCATAACCGGCACTGATTTCGTTTACGAAAGAGTTTTTGTCATTCCGCTTTCGCCATGACAGCAGATCCTCAACTGCTTTCATCTACAAAATGGCTACAAAAAACCAACTGTTGTGACACTGCTTTCATAGATAGGCAGCCAAAGTGAACCTAATAAAATGGCAGATATCCTGTTCAAAACACCATTTCCGGTGGCCAGTAAGAACGAGGCTTAGGGTTTTAGATTAGAATTTAGTTTTTGGTCTCGTTTGTTACTTTTGAAGTGTAGTTTACTACTATCGTCTCTGAATAACTCTGTTTCGAAGCTACGATGACAGTTGTTAAGTTTATCAAAAATATGGATATAAAAGATTGGAGAATCATGCATATAAATAATAATCTCAAACCTACATAGTCAAAGTACTGAGCGCCTATATCCGGAAATGGTGTTTTGTGAACGGGTATCGTGGTTTCAGCAGGTTCACTTTGGCTCCCTATGAAATCAGTAAAGCCACTGATTCCATGGACAAAAGCAGTTGTGACACTACTTTCATGGATGAAATCAGTAGTGCCACTGATTCCGTGGACGAAAGCAGTTGTGGCACTGCTTTCATAGACAAAAGATGCAAAATAGGTACCAAATGGGAATGTTACAAACGACATCCAATAGCTGCATGCTGCAATACACCGCTCAACCCTGCCAGAATAAAACAACATTACCTACATTTACCTACAGTGGAAGAACTAACCTTCGTGTTAGAACTGTTTGAACTGAATGAATAAAAATATACACAAAAAAAAACATTGTGCTAGTAGAGGCAGCATTTTACAGGGAGGTCTCGTTTTTGGCGTGTTTTTCATTGGCTACCCTCACCACCTTCCCACTCCCCCTCCCCTCATCCCCACTCCCCGCTCTCTTCCAATTCTCAATATCCTCAATAGTATCCGGCAGGGGGCGGTTGAGTGTCTCCGGAAGTAGCAGCGCCAGGATACCCGTGCTTATGGAGACCAGTGTGAAAACGAGGCCCGGTAACCAGGGGATTCTCTTGCCGATGTAGGTGGAGAACGGAGCCAACATGGCGGCCAGACGCCCGGCCACGGACGCCAACCCGAAGCCGAGGTTGCGCAGGTTGGTCGGGTAGATCTCCGGCGCGTAGAGGACGACCGTGCCAAACGCCGCTGTCATGGCGAACTTGCCGATCATAGTGAGCGTGATGATGAGCGGCGTCAGGTCCGTGCCATCTGACGTCACTTCCGGTATGAAGATGTTGGCGAAGAGCACGACGCCGGCGACCATGTGGAACAGGCAGAGCGGCCACCGCCGACCGAACCTGTGGACAACAACAACATGTATACACAGGTCAACCATAGTGGGCATGTGGAACAGGCAGAGCGGCCACCGCCGACCGAACCTGTGGACGACAACAACATGTATGTACACAGGTCAACCATAGTGGGCATGTGGAACAGGCAGAGCGGCCACCGCCGACCGAACCTGTGGACAACAACAACATGTATACACAGGTCAACCATAGTGGGTATGTGGAACATGCACAGCGGCCACCGCCGACCGAACCTGTGGACGACAACAACATGTATACACAGGTCAACCATAGTGGGTATGTGGAACAGGCAGAGCGGCCACCGCCGACCGAACCTGTGGACGACAACAACATGTATGTATACAGGTCAACCATAGTGGACATGTGGAACAGGCAGAGCGGCCACCGCCGACCGAACCTGTGGACGACAACAACATGTATGTACACAGGTCAACCATAGTGGGCATGTGGAACAGGCAGAGTGGCCACCGCCGACCGAACCTGTGGACGACAACAACATGTATGTATACACAGGTCAACCATAGTGGGCATGTGGAACATGCAGAGCGGCCACCGCCGACCGAACCTGTGGACGACAACAACATGTATACACAGGTCAACCATAGTGGGCATGTGGAACAGGCAGAGCGGCCACCGCCGACCGAACCTGTGGACGACAACAACATGTATGTACACAGGTCAACCATAATGGGCATGTGGAACAGGCAGGGCGGCCACCGCCGACCGAACCTGTGGACGACAACACCATGTATGTACACAGGTCAACCATAGTGGGCATGTGGAACAGGCAGAGCGGCCACCGCCGACCGAACCTGTGGACGACAACAACATACACAGGTCAACCATAGTGGGCATGTGGAACAGGCAGAGTGGTCACCGCCGACCGAACCTGTGGACGACAACAACATGTATGTACACAGGTCAACCATAGTGGGCATGTGGAACAGGCAGAGTGGTCACCGCCGACCGAACCTAACGACCACAACAACATGACAGGGGTCAGGTGTTATTTTGTGTATTTCACAGAAAGAGGGGCCGTCTATATAGTATGTACGCAGCAAGAGGGTGAATATGGAGGTCGGTAAGTGAGGAACATGTGCATCATGTAGAGCGCCCATCGCCGACCGAACCTGTGGAGGCCAACAGCAGAGTGCGTCGACAAGAAATACTCCAACCTTGAAAATCCTTCAAGAGGTTAACAAAAACTTTAATGCATAGTAAAGTACCAGAGGTTCTGCATTAAGCATAAGCGTATCTGACTTCAAATACAAGACAGACCTAAGGCCTGGCGTCCACCTACTACGATAAAAATTTAAACCTACCTATATGGCACCAATACAAAAAGCAAACATCGGAGACATATCGGGAAGGTGCAAAATCGTAGACATATGCTTAGACATCCCATTTTGCCATGCATCTGAAAGGGTTTTTATCAGTGTCTAATCGCAGAAACGTGGTCAACTGCCCCGACATTAGGTGACCTTCCGACGCGATTTCGATTTTTTTATTGGAAGGTGCATCGTAGACCATATATCGGAGCCATATCGTGGTAGGTGGAATTAGTAGTGTGAGTGTTTATCGCATGACAGACAGGTCGTGTTACTCGTTGAAATCAAAAGCTCATGAGATTCTGTAACTGGCTAGGGGTAATTATCGCCGCTGATTGTAGGGAAATAACTTGTCTCAGGGAAATGGAACCTCCAGTATAGGATCTCCGCAGGATCTGTCTGAGACAAACACCTGTGAGATACATGAATCCCTCTGTGTGAATTCTACTTCATATATCTGGCAAGACGGTGCATATTTACAGTCCATACGGCATGGGTATAAGGTAGTGATTATGGCGACTCCCTTTGAGATCTGGGACCTGTTTCACTAGTTTCGTGACATTTCTGTGACACTACACAGACATTGTCTAGTTTCGTGACAACACAAGTAGCTGCCCTTAGGAAAAGACAGACCCCAAGCATAAGAATTAGACAAATCTACACATCATGGGACCTGTTTCATTAGTCTCGTGACGAAAGTGTTAGACAGACATGAAAAGCGGCATCAACAGTGCAAGCAAGAACGGACAAAACAAAGTCTAATGTCTAGTTCTTATGAAACCGGACACACCATCTAGATGCCATCTAGACATGTCACACCATCTAGACATGTCACGAAACTAGTGAAACAGGTCCCAGATACCTCGCAGGACTTACCTCTGCAGCACGAAGACGGTGAGGAGGTACGCCGGAGCCTCGACCGCTCCGCTCAGGAAGAAGTTGAGGTATTTATCACCGGCCAGATTAGACGTGCCTAGTGACAGCCCGAAGTACACAATGCCGCTCGCGAACCTGGAATAACATACCAATAGTCAGTCTTTACATACTAAAGGGACTAGAGAAGAAACCAACACCTTTTGGTCAAAGTAGTTGTTCTCCACGAGTTTGATGTGGCGTGATAAGATCAAAGTGAACGAGTGAATATTATTATATACCTGTGTCCGAATGTCTATGAAATACTGCCTGCTGCTAGGGGTGCAGTAATAATAATGTTCGTGCCCACTGTGACTGTGACTTAATAAGTCGTTAAAATGGTGTTTTTTCATCGATTTAAGGTACACAATAATAAGCAAACGTCCTGACTGTAGACGAAACGATTCTAGTTCTCGGTCAGTCATTGATTTCATACTGCCTTCGGCCTATGGCGTCAGGCAGTATGATATCGACGACCGACCTCGAACAGGAACCGTTTCGTCCACAGTAAGGACGTTTCCTAATATTATGTAGCTTTTAAATGAGTTGGAGAAAGATTACTACGAGTCAACTACTCGGAGATTACGGCCATGATTCATACACAAAACCAGTCATTATTGTGTATTTTTCTCACCCCTGCTATAACCTTAGCCATAGGAATAACATTTGATAACGTAAAGTGCCAATACGATGCCATAGTCATGGCGGTGTGATGTGAGATGATGTCATAAGTAACTGGCCAATCAGCGGCCAGGTTTTCAGAAAGTAGGCAAGACATCAACATGGGGATTTATACATTCCTAATTGGATTTGTTTAAGCAGTTTGATATTGCGATGCTATTAAATGTCCTTGAGAGAGGTGAGATAAATCCAGAACTGTTCTAGAATTGTAAAATAAAGAATACTCCACTCGTTTGGATGCTCTGTAATCATCACTCAGCTATCCCTCGATGATGACTATGGTGCATCCAAACTCATGGAGAATTGTGTATTTATACGATTCTCGATCCAGTTCTATATATACACAATATTGACTGGTTTCAGATACAAGCGGCCGTATGCTCCGAGGAGTTGACGCGTAGTAATATCCAAGCGTATGCGAGGATATTGCGCAGAGTCAACTCCGAGGAGCATACAACCGCTTTTATCTTAAACAAGTCTATATTGCATTTATTATCCACCTTGTCCGGACAAGTAGCATGTTCATATCAGTTCCTTTTAGTTATGTACTATTTTTCCATACGCACTATTTTTCCGTATGCGCCACCCGGAGCATACAACATATCTGTATGCTCCCTATGTGTTTTCTATGGACACTTTGTATTAGGTGGATAATAAAAATCTAGAAATAATGAAATGATAAATAATCGGTTTTCAATGACGATTTTCGATTCAGTTCTATATAAGTCTAGAAATACTGAAATTAAAAGTTAAAAAAATCAGTTCCCAATGACGTACCAGAGAGAACACATGATGGAGGCGTAGAGCAGCATACGCGGCGACCTCACGATGTCCAGACACGTGTTGTTCTTCTCCCCCTGCGGCTGGGGCTCGTGCTTCTTGGCGCAGATACAGCGGATGATACAGCGGATCTTCCTCACCGGTCTCACCGCCGGCTCCGGGAGGGCCACCGGAGAGCGGGAGTCGGCCCGATCTGCCACGACAGCAAGCCTCTACATATGTAAAACTAGTATAGGGAGACATAGTTAGTGCGGCTGAATGGAATCTGTACTGTGTTGTTTTGTGTCAGAAATATTCACCGAGATCGATGAAAGAGGTGGCTATTTTCTTGGGGAGTGCCACCGGGGAGCGGGAGTCAGCCCGATCTGCCACGACAGCAAGCCTCTACATATGTAAAACTAGTATAGGGAGACGTAATTAGTGCGGCTGAATGGAATCTGTACTGTGTTGTTTTGTGTCAGAAATATTCACCGAGATCAATGAACGAAGCGACTATTTTCTCAGGGAGGGCCATCGGTGACCGCGAGTCGGCCAGATCTGCCACGACAGCAAGCCTCTACATATGTAAAACTAGTATAGGGAGACGTAGTTAGTGTGGCTGAATGGAATCTCTACTGTGTTGTTTTGTGTCAGAAATATTCACCGAGATCGATGAACGAGGCAACTATTTTCTCCGGGAGGGCCACCGGGGAGCGGGAGTTGGCCCGATCTGCTACAACAGCAAGCCTCTACATATGTAAAACTAGAATAGGGAGACGTAGTTAGTGCGGCTGAATGGAATCTCTACTGTGTTATTTTGTGTCAGAAATATTCACCGAGATCGATGAACGAGGCGACTATTTTCTCCGGGAGGGCCACCGGGGACCGCGAGTCGGCCGATCTGCCACAACAGCAAGCCTCTACATATGTAAAACTAGAATAGGGAGACGTAGTTAGTGCGGCTGAATGGAATCTCTACTGTGTTATTTTGTGTCAGAAATATTCACCGAGATCGATGAACGAGGCGACTATTTTCTCTGGGAGGGCCACCGGCGACTACGAGTCGGCCCGATCTGCCACGACAGCAAGCCTCTACATATGTAAAACTAGTATAGGGAGACGTAGTTAGTGTGGCTGAATGGAATCTGTATTGTGTTGTTTTGTGTCAGAAATATTCACCGAGATCGATGAACGAGGCGACTTTTTTCTCCGGGAGGGCCACCAGGGAGCGGGAGTCGGCCCGATCTGATAGACAGCAAGCCTCTACATATGTAAGACTAGTATAGGGAGACGCAGTTAGTGCGGCTGAATGGAATCTGTACTCTCTTGTTTTGTGTCAGAAATATTCACCGGGGACCACGAGTCGGCCCGATCTGCCATGACAGCAAGCCTCTACATATGTAAAACTAGTATAGGGAGACGTAGTTAGTGCGGCTGAATGGAATCTGTACTGTGTTGTTTTGTGCCAGAAATATTCACCGAGATCGATGAACGAGGCTACTATTTTCTCAGGGAGGGCCAACGGGGACCGCGAATCGGCCCGATCTGCCAGGACAGTAAGCCTCTACATATGTAAAACTAGTATAGGGAGACGTAGTTAGTGTGGCTGAATGGAATCTGTACTGTGTTGTTTTGTGTCAGAAATATTCACCGAGATCGATGAACGAGGCGACTATTTTCTCGGGGAGGGCCATCGGCGACCGCGAGTTGGCCTGATCTGCCATGACAGCAAGCCTCTACATATGTAAAACTAGTATAGGGAGACGTAGTTAGTGCGGCTGAATGGAATCTGTACTGTGTTGTTTTGTGTCAAAAATATTCACCGAGATCGATGAACGAGGCGACTATTTTCTCGGGGAGCGCCACAGGGACCGCGAGTCGGCCCGATCTGCCACGACAGCAAGCCTCTACATATGTAAAGCTTGAACAATAATTTGTTGATGCTTCACTGGCATCGTGTATTGCATGTTTCTACTGTACTACTGCGAGACCCAAGTGGAAGAACCGACCGCTGTGGCAAATCTGGTGTGTTTAAGAAACAACAATAATTTAAAAAAAAAAACTAATATAGGGAGACATAGTTAGTGCGGCTGAATGGAATCTGTACTGTGTTGTTTTGTGTCAGAAATATACATCGAGAACGAAGAACGAGCTGACTATTTCCGACCAAAATAGCACGGAACAGATGCAATGCAGACACTCTCACTGTGTCTTCTTTGTTATTACATACTTGGAAATCAAACGCCATTTTACAACAGGTCACGTGGTACGGAGTGTACGAAGTATTAGTTCTGCACAGTGTGCACGAACAGAGTCCGTCTGCACAGTGTGCACGAACAACTGGCCAGTAAAACTAGCATAGGGAGACGAGGTTAATGCGGCTGAATGGAATCTATACTGTGTTGTTTTGTATCGGAAAGAACGAGCTGACTCCTATGTACAATTAATCGGTGAACACTTGTCTGCATTTCTGTTTCCATTCAACGATCTGGCATCGGTGGTTTCCGACTGAAGATCGGTGGCGAAAAGTCGGCCAGTTGAAAATAGTTTTTTGCGTCTCTAACTTGGGCAATTTAGCAGTTTTAATTTTAAATGCAAACCACTTATTTATTTGCACAAATAACGAAATTTTACATAGTAAAAAAATGAATGTTTCCGGTCAGAGCTCGTATCCCATAGAGTTTGTAGCGCGTAATAATTTACAATGCGAAACCGCATGCATCACATAGTGATTTAAACGAGATTGGATCGAGCTCTGACCTTAAACTTGAATAGGTTTCTGAATTTATCTCATCCTTCACATTTGCGGCATGATTCCCCATTGGATATTTTTCCTAAATATCTCATGAGTGTTGGATACGAGTTCCCAATGTTAAGTCTATGGGGTAAAAACACCAGGGGTGAGATAATATCATGTACGGTACCTGGTATTTTCACGTCTGCTGATTTGATAACCAGGTTCGTGTGGACATCACCAGAGGACGCTGTGCTCGACCTCGATCTGGTATCCTGAACCTCGTTCTGGTTCTCTCCCGTCGCCATGACACCGTCCACTTCCGGTTTGATGGGCTCCAGCTCGCCCTCGTTTTCGCTCCTGACGTCATTGTCTCGTTTCAGGATTTTCTCGGGAAATGAGACGCTGCTGAACCTAGCGGCCGTTCTAAGAATCCGCTCTGCTTTGTCGATTTTGCCGTTTGCTACGAGCCATGGAATAGACTCGGGAAGTAACCTTGAATCAGAGAAATGATTGTATTAGGAGAAAACGCCCTAACTGTGGCCGAACTATGTCTTAGTTCGAGGTCACCTATCGCCGACGTTCTCCCCGACGCCGCAGGCGGAGGGGCGAACGTCGGCGATAGGTGACCGAGAACTAAGACATAGTTCTGGCCACAGTCAGGGCGTTTTCTTATTATTACATACCTTTATCCGATCAGAAAGACGCCATTTATCGCGTAGTCGAGTGACAATCGCTTCATGTTGACACTGTCTGCTACGAACCGGAAGTTGCGCAGGATGTGCGCGTTGCGCATGCACGACAATACGCTTCACTCTCCGAACCGTAGTCTTAGACGTAAGCGGATAGCGGAATGCGGCGAGCTACTACGATTAGGAGAGCGACGTTAACCTAGATAGCTTCGCGCATGCGCTACGAGTACATCCGCTCTGTCTGTGCGTCGCCCGTTGCGGACCAGGGCAAGTTGTTATTTTCGATGAATTTCGCATATTTGAGCAATTTAAACGGTGTCAGGTGAACGCCGCACGTTGGCTACCTTGACGTTTAGTCATTACGCACTTGTAGTTGTTACGGGGGGCGTGTATCGCGAGTTTAAAGTCGCGATTCGACGTCATTCGCCATGTTGTTTTTGGTTGCGATGACGTCGAATGCGCACTCCTAGCGCGGTGCGGCGAGTTAGTTACACACACGTTAGAATCGTACAGTGAGACGAAGCGCACCATAGTGGGCCGTAGTCGCGATATACTACACCCCCGTGAGCGGGTAGTATTTCATGGACGTTCAGCTATAGGTATGTAATAATATCATATCATGGTAACCCATTAATAACGTATAAAACAAAGCTCACAATTTTCTAAAGCAGGGTGCAATCTTAAGCAAGGTCTACCTTTAATTGGGGTTAAAATAAACTCTTAATAGATGGAAAAATTGACCCCTTAAACGAGGTGCCTCCTTAAGCGAGGTGTTCACTTAAGCGAGGTGCCCCCTTCAGCGGGGTGTCCCAGAAGCGGGGTTTTAGGCCCGGCGTCCACCTACTACGATAGAATCGTAGACCTCTCGATATGGCACCGATACAAAAACCAAATATCGGAGACATATCGGGACGGTGCAAAATCGTAGACATATGTCTAGACATGCCAATCCACCACGCATTGTATGGGGTTTTTATCGGTGTCTTATCGCAGAAACGTGGTCAACTGCCCTAATATTAGGTGACCTTCGGACGCGATTTTGATTTTCTATCGGGAGGTGCATCGTATATCATATCGGTGCCATATCGTAGTAGGTGGACGCCGGGCCTTACTGTACAGTAAAACCCTGCTTAAGGGGACAATCTCCATTCCGAGCCAAGTCGCCCCTTAAGCGAGGTTTCCCCTTAATCGGGGTTAAAATTAACTAAATAAAGATTTCTGTTCTGTACAAAGTTTCCCCTTAAGCTGGGTGTCCCTCTACGCAGGGTGTCCCAGAAGCGGTGTTTTACTGTATACTGCATATAGCCTATGATCCATGGGCGCCGCCATGACGCCCCCCCCCCCCCCCCCGAGTAGGTGTTCTTCACTAAAGGAGGTGAAAAAGTAGGTGTTCTTCTCTAAAGGAGGTGCAAAAGAAGTGAGTGATAATTGGGAATTGTTACAACTCTAGCCTTGCTCAAATAGGTGTATGAAGTGTTCCATGTGGAAAATATCATGTCTTGGGTTTAATTATTATGTCATCCTACTCTGGGTTCCCTTGACTCTCTACACCCAACCCAAAGCAGGATGACATAATGATTAAACCCAAGACATGATATTTTCCATATGGAACACTTTATATAAAGTTGTGGCATTTCCCAATAGGCCTTTTTCCGCAGGCTGGTGTCGCACCTTATCTTCTTGGTTACGCAATGCATGCAGCCAAGCAAACACGTGGCAACGTATTCTTTACCATTGGATGACTGAGTCAATGAGCGTAATACGTTTATAATACCCATGTATGTTATTTCTAGAAAACTAAAAGTGGTTCGATCCTACTCTATGGTATGTCAGCTTAAATTTGGTAGGTTAAACACATATCAATACTTCAGATATTATAAGATAAAATAGAAACAATGTACACGGGTAGCAGAGATATACTGGTATGGGCCTGGCCACTATAGGCTTATCCTTCCCTCTGGAATAAACAAAACAATTATCATATCATAGTATATAGATATGTATACATGTATATATAAAAATATTGTATATTGTATACATAAATATGTTGTATGTCTTTACATATAATATATATATATATAAATATTTTACCAAAAAAACCGCTTAGATATTGCAAAAAATATATCCAACTATTTTTAGAAAAAGGAAATATATTGGATTATTTCTTAGGAATATGTCTTGCCCTAATTCTTTTAAATATGTTGTTTCAATAGAAAGAGGTTGCCATGTAACATGACCGCATGGCGGCGCTGAACGGAAAAAAACAGCTATTTTCACTTGCGTGGTGACCTACCAGATGAGGAAGATGGAGACGACTGGTGGGATGCTGATGGCTAACTGCAGGTGGCGCCAGTCGCGTATGAAGTAGGCGAGGCCGGCGAGGGCCATCCAGGCGCCCGCCCAGAACAGCTCCAGGGCCGTGCCGGCGAACGTGCGCTGTGCGGCCGGGAAGAGTTCACAGGCCATGACGATCCCCGTCAGCCCCGCCCCCTGCGGGCAGAATGTACAACTACCGTAAGCTGGGGAACACACCTATCGACACTGGCCGCCAGAGCTACACTACGTTAGATTAGCCGCCACCTCTGTCTTCACTCTGTTCCAACTTAGAAGTTGGCATCGTTAAACCAACATCGTTGATAATAAAGTCTACCTATATGGTTATTTCATTCAGAATACACAAAAAAGGAAATGTGAATATGTAAAGATGGCTTCAAATATCACACTCTCCAAACATAGGTCAAGGTAATACAAAAGTTCTGCAGGGAGAGTCATAGACACTAACAGCTTGTGGGTGAAGGTGGTGTGGATTTTAACCCAAACAGAGCTAACGTAGTGCAGCTCTGGCAGCCAGTGTACACAACGCTACCTCTGTCACCTTGACCTAGACTGGCTTCAGTCCCTGCATCTCATGGCTACCCTCCTCGCTGGGATGCAGGGGCTGGTACAATCGGTAATGGTGTTGGAGTTCTGGCGCTGTTTAGCGCCAGTATTTCCAACACTCTCCATACAGATATCCTGGCTAATGATCAGGATATCTGATGGGAGACTGATATCCTCTTACCTTGATCTCTATTGGGTGACAGTCAGGAGTAGACGAAATTTATTGCTATGATAACACAGGCAGCCAGGGAACTGGAGGAGGGGAGGGGTGAGGGGTAGGAGGAGGAATAGGGTTATAGTTAGCGGCTTGGGGCCATAAACAGGAGATTCTGGTCAGAGTGGACAAGTCAGAGAAGGACACATACTATAATGAACTTTGTTCTAATTGTGATCGATCATTTAATGAATGTTCATAATCAAAGACTTGAGCAAGTCTAACCTTGACCCACTACAGGGAGATGTCTGTTTCTCTCCTACCAGAATTTTTGTACTGCTTAGAGAGTGTGTTACATCTTAATCTCGAAGCCAATGTCCATTTTTTTCAAAGATAATGAACATATATCTTGGTTTCTTTATCATGGTTTCTTTATCATGGTTATTTGCCACACCTAGCCAGGAATCCTGCTTACTCACATATTAGGCCAGGTAACGCCCACCATTATTTGCTGGATGATAGATAACAGTGTTCAGCTAATACTACGCTGGTTCTTAGAGAAACATTCTAATAAATCATCTTTTATCTTTTGAAAGGTTGTCATAACTTTATTTCTCATTATCCTTTACTATAAACAAGTAGAAATAAGGTATTTGGGGAATCTCGTGAGGGAGAGAGGTTGTGGTGGTTTTCATTGCCACTGCAAATGAGCAGGGGACCAGCGAAAGTTCAAGGTCCATCACACATTGCTCTTGCTGGGCGTTACCTGTCCCGTATTACATTGGGGAAAAAACAGGGACACACCAAGCTACACTAACGTGTACTTGTTGGCTACACTGACCGCCAGAGATACATTATGTTAAATCCTCGTGACATTGAGCTATTAGCTGTAAGAGTCGGTGACTCTCCTAGCAGATCTTTCGTACTGTTTGGAGAGTGTGTTAATTCATAACCTGGAAGCCAATTTATCATTTTGTTATTTCCGTTTGTGTGTTTTTAAGAAATATGATGAACATACAGCCAGGTTTCATTATCAATCTTCTTGATGGCAATGTAAGGATCATGTCAATCAATGGGTGTTGCTTAACAAGGCTGGTTATATTGGAATATCCATATTGCTTGCTAAAGAGCAAATTACTGTTAATCTGATTATAACATGAGGGACTCAAGATGTACCCCTCCCTCAATTTGACTGATTATGTTTCTGGAAATAAAAGCTGCTTAAAAAAAAAATAATAATAAAAGAAAAATGAAAAAATATGTATAGAAAAGAAATTATATAGAAAAATACATTCTTATTATCATAATACTATGGAGCAACCAAACAAGAGTGTTGTTGTTTATCGCACGACGGTAAGATCGCGTACAATTGAGCGAGGCGAAGCCAAGAGCAGTAATACGCAATCTTGCCAGAGTGCGATGAACAACAACACGACTAAATTGAGTTTGGTTTAGAATTTATCCTACCCCGCCTGTCTAAATTACTTCTACCTTAACAAATGACATAATTTGTCAAGTGTATCCCACTAGAGCGATATTTTTCATTTTTCTGAACTCCAGACCGAATACAGTGACCCAATGTTAAGCCTATGGAGTTTTTTTTATTAGGGGTGGGATAAAATAGCGTACCTCCCTGACAGCGCCCAGTAGGAACCTCAAGGCGACGAATGTGATGTAGTTAGGAGCCAGCGCCACGCCGACCCCGAGCAGCACCATGACCCACTGACAGGCGAGGTGCACGGGTTTACGGCCGATCTTATCAGCGAGCGATGTGAAGAGAACGGCGCCCACCATCACGCCGAACGCGAACATGGACTGCGACACCTCCGACAGGTAGTTCCGCTCACACACCAGGTCCCACTGCGCCAGGGAAATATAAACAGAAAACAAGCATTAAACGGGATTCACACGGTGGGATTCATGTACCTCACAGGCCGTTTGTCTGAGACAAATCCTGTTGAGATTCGGTACTGGAACACAATCTCCTCGTGTGAATGACAGGCTTTCATTTTGCTGAGACAACTTTTTTCTCTTGCAATTGTCGGCGACAATCGCCCCTAACAAGGAACAGAATCTCATGAGATTTTGACTTTAAACAGGTTTAAAATTTAGAGGGACATTTTGGTGAGACAAACATATTTCACACGTTCTCCCCCAATCTGTGAGTCTCAGCGGTCTCAAATAACACCTATTCACACGGGGAAGTACCCTGAGTCGGCGACTGTGTACCCTGTGTACCCTGTGTAGGGGTGTAGGGGTGAGACTATGTACCTGTTAAATCTTCTCATGTGAATTGAATCCGCCATGTTCCCCTGAGACTGTAGAACACCCCAATCTGTGAAACTTTGTTCCCAGTTGGAAATAGTAGCCGACTGGTGCAAAGGTGTGAAGTACACCAGTCTCAGGTCCATTTGTCCCACCGTGTGAATCCCATTTTAAGTGGGATTCACATGGACCTGAGACTGGTGTACTTCACACCTTTGCACCAGTCGGCTACTATTTCCAGCTGGGTACAAAGTTTCACAGATTGGGGTGTTCTATAGTCTTAGGGTAACATGGCGGATTCAATTCACATGGGAAGACTTAACAGGTATATATAGACTCACCCCTACACCCCTACACAGGGTACACAGGGTATAGTCGTCGACTCAGGGTACTTCCCCGTGTGAATAGGTGTTATTTGAGACCACTGAGACTCACAGATTGGGCGAGAACATATGAAATACATTTGTCTCACCAAAATGTCCCTCTAAATTTTAAACCTGTTTAAAGTTAAAACCTCATGAGGTTCTGTTCCTTGTGAAATGGGATTCACACGGTGGGATCCATGTACCTCACAGGCCGTTTGTCTGAGACAAATCCTGTTGAGATTCGGTACTGGAACACAATCTCCTCGTGTGAATGACAGGCTTTCATTTTGCTGAGACAACTTTTTTCTCTTGCAATTGTCGGCGACAATCGCCCCTAACAAGGAACAGAATCTCATGAGATTTTGACTTTAAACAGGTTTAAAATTTAGAGGGACATTTTGGTGAGACAAATGTATTTCACACGTTCTCCCCCAATCTGTGAGTCTCAGCGGTCTCAAATAACACCTATTCACACGGGGAAGTACCCTGAGTCGGCGACTGTGTACCCTGTGTACCCTGTGTACCCTGTGTAGGGGTGTAGGGGTGAGACTATGTACCTGTTAAATCTTCTCATGTGAATTGAATCCGCCATGTTCCCCTGAGACTGTAGAACACCCCAATCTGTGAAACTTTGTTCCCAGTTGGAAATAGTAGCCGACTGGTGCAAAGGTGTGAAGTACACCAGTCTCAGGTCCATTTGTCCCACCGTGTGAATCCCATTTTAAGTGGGATTCACATGGACCTGAGACTGGTGTACTTCACACCTTTGCACCAGTCGGCTACTATTTCCAGCTGGGTACAAAGTTTCACAGATTGGGGTGTTCTACAGTCTCAGGGTAACAGGGCGGATTCAATTCACATGGGAAGACTTAACAGGTATATAGACTCACCCCTACACAGGGTACACAGGGTACAGTCGCCGACTCAGGGTACTTCCCTGTGTGAATGGGTGTTATTTGAGACCACTGAGACTCACTGATTGGGGGAGAACATGTGAAATACATTTGTCTCACCAAAATGTCCCTCTAAATCTTAAACCTGTTTAAAGTTAAAATCTCATGAGATTCTGTTCCTTGTTAGGGGTGATTATAGCTGACAATTGCAAGAGAAAGAAATTGTCTCAGCAAAAAGGAACCCTGTCATTCACACGAGGAGATTGTGTTCCAGTACCGAATCTCAACAGGATTTGTCTCAGACAAACAGCCTGTGAGGTACATGAATCCCACCGTGTGAATCCCGTTTAAGGGTAACATGGCGGATTCAATTCACATGGGAAGACTTAACAGGTATATAGACTCACCCCTACACCCTTACACAGGGTACACAGGGTACAGTCATCGACTCAGGGTACTTCCCCATGTGAATAGGTGTTATTTGAGACCACTGAGACTCACTGATTGGGGGAGAACATGTGAAATACATTTGTCTCACCAAAATGTCCCTCTAAATTTTAAACCTGTTTAAAGTTAAAATCTCATGAGATTCTGTTCCTTGTTAGGGGTGATTGTAGCTGACAATTGCAAGAGAAAAAAATTGTCTCAGCAAAAAGGAACCCTGTCATTCACACGAGGAGATTGTGTTCCAGTACCGAATCTCAACGGGATTTGTCTCAAACATATATGGCCTGTGAGGTACGTGAATCCCATCGTGTGATCCCACTTTAGTTCTGTGTCACGGTTGTTACCTACCTCATATAAAATGTGTAAATTTTGATCGGATCCGCTTGGAGTTTCTCCCGCACATAGAGATAGAGTGAACCAGACCTAGGCATTGAGACTAAAGGGCCACAAGAGTGAGATTCTCGTGAAGTGAACAAAGCAAAACTGCTATACTTTTTTGTAGCTCTACACTCAGTTGTTCTTCTTATTCAATGACTCATATCTAGCCATGCCGAAAACAGAATTTAATACTGTAGTTTTCTAATCTATAACATTTGTGGACGCCACTAACAAGCTCATGGACCTGTGTCATATGAAATGATAGCGCGACATTTGGTTGACCATATCAGGAACGAGCAGATTTGATCTGTCACGTCAAACAATAGCCCATTGAGAATAACATAGACGCTAGTGAAAAAGTGAAAAAGAAAACCGGTTCGATAACAACACACATTGCCCTGTCTGCTAACTAACTTAATATGACCTGGACAATAAGTCGCTAGTTTCATAGATAACGCTTTAAAGACAAATGCGGGTAGGTATCGCAGTGCCTCCTGGGTCTACTAAATTTAACACTGGTGCTGCCATCTGGTTTCATGAAAATATAGCAGTTACCCATAGACACCAATAGGTAAGCATTTACCTTCTTCAGATGGCCTTACCATAGAAGCTAGTGTCATGACATAGTATTTTGTCTAGCATTTCTCATTTGTATATGTTCCCAACAATCAGAATCCAGAATTATTTGAAGATAGCAATAGAACATCAGGGTCATTTAGCAACAAAGTAAAATTATTGCAGTTTTCCATAGACACCAATAGTTAAACACTGACATCTTCAGATGGCCTTCCCATAGAAGTTGGCATGGTGACATGCCAATTTTTCTGCATTTTCTATTTCCTGATATATGGAACAAATTATCCAGAGTTATTTGCAAATATTGATAGAATTTAGAAATCTCCCAACTACCAGCATTTGTCTTTAAGCTCTGCCCCCACCTACGCCGATGGTCTACACCATACTTCTCGAGGGCTACGACTTGAAATGGCCAAATCGTAGCCGGAGGTCCCAGAATTGTATACCTCTGTCTACCACGATATCCTCCCGATAGGCTACGATACCTCATGACAGACTAGGAAAAATTAAACATGTTGGAATTTATCGGAACCTCTACGATTGGAGTTTTCAGTCGCAGCCTATCGTGAGGTGTCATAGACAGAATCGGTTTGGTGTCTGGAAGCCATCGCGGAAGTGCATGTATTGGCTGAATATAGACTTGTTTTCATATATGATACGCCCACGGTTTATATACGGACGCGTCTTGGCTGTATTTCACACCCGACGTATTATCCTCTCCCCCCGCCGCCTCCCGCCCGTTTGTGTTGGTAGAAGTACAGGTGTCCTCAGTAGGAAATCCTCCCCCCCCCCCCACCTCCCCCCGCCCGCTCTCAGTGAAGCCCTCCTCACTGGATACTTATATACGCCTACAGATGAGGTGTATACACACGGGGAATTGGACAACCTTGTATATGCGAAATACCTACTTATATACGCCGGGCGCATCCATATGTAAAATAATGCTGTTCGTGCAGTGCTACTCATGGCCTATGGACAAGGGTGGTCATTGCCAATTTGGTGTCCCCCTCTACACTATCCACTACATGTGCCTCCCCTCCGGTGTCTCACCCCTGCACTACATCCCCCCCCCCCCCCACCTCCCTTTCCGGTCTCTATCTCTCGGCCTCATTCTTCATTCAGCCTTCACACTACTTACACCTTCACTTATTTCACCCACCCACCCACACCATTTTTCAAGTTCACCTACCTTCGTAGAATTTTTCTAATTTAATTTATCATGTCACATATTCATAATTGCAGTGGGAGACGAGGCTGCTACCGCGACTATTTTTTCTAATGAAATCGGGACCCCACCGGGACCCAGAGACGCTTTTATGTTGGTCCTTGCAGGCCCTACATGCCAATTTCCACTTGGAAAAGGTTTTTTCCACATATTCATAATTGAATCATTTCTCTATTTGTCAATCATCATTACATACAGTAAAACCCCGCTTCTTGGACACCTCGCTTAAGTGGTGATTCCACCAGAGAAAATCTTATATGATGAAATTTCTCGCACGATTAATCGTATACGGTGTCCGAAATTACCAGAAAAAATTGGGCGCTTCCACCGCCAGCTATGCTTATACGAAATTTCCCGATTTTCATTTCGGCAAGTTTCGGGTGCTCGGTGGAATCACCGCTTTAAGGGGGCAACCCGCATAAGGGGACAGTCTACTCGGAACGGAGGGTGGTCCCTTAAGCGGGGTTTCACTGCATATTATTAATTATTCATATAAATAAATCTCAATTGATAACCAATAAGGATGAATAAAATGCTTATCACTTCATAAGATTTAATAAAATCATATTTGCCCAACTGCGGCCTCTTCACTTTTTATCCGGGGATAAGGACGGCATATCATACCTTATTATTACTTCCGATAAAAATATCTCACTCGTTCTACAACCTCGTGAAATATTTCCATAAAAAAGTAACGCGGTACGATAGGCAATGCATGCAAGTTAAACATGTTTCACTATAGTGAACATTTTTAGAACACTAAAAATTTTGCTTCTAAAAATTTCGAAATAACATTTGATTTTAGTACCTCTGTGACGATGGTGGACTTGAACTCGGGCTCGTAGTACCAGCCCCGCTCGCCGCATGGCGTGGTGGCGTTGCTGATTGACAGGTTCACGTAACGTAGACACTGCGCGTACTCCGTTTTACCGCGAATCTCCAGCAGCGGGATGGTCTCGTTAAACAAGGCGCCCTCAGGCACGGCGCAGTGGTGACCCGGCTCCCAGCCTGCAACGGGAGAAATTTAAAAATAATGAATACCAAGAAAATTGTTAGCATGAGAGATTTATCTCATGACTGGTACAAGTTTAGCCATAGAAATAACATAAGAAAATTATACTCTACGATCACCTACGTAAAGTGACAATACAACGCCACGGTTGTGGCAGAGTGATGCATCACAATCGACTGGCCAATCAGCGGCCAGGATTTCAGAAAGTAGACAAAACATCAACATGGAGATGTTAATGTCCCCAAAGTAATTTGAAATATTCTGATATTGTGATACTATACTAATGTCCAAGAAAGGGGTGAGATAAATCCAGAAACGGACTCGTTTGGATGCCTAATAATCATTATTCGCCTTTGCCTCAATGTTGATTGTGGTGCATCCAAACTCGTAGAGTATTGTCTATTTATATGATTCTCGATCCAGTTCTATACAATTATTATAATATTATGCAAATAGTCATGCAACTCCATCATTATAAAACATCCATCTTTCGACGAATCACTAGTCTAAAATATATTTGTTAAAAAAATGAAGAAAGTCTTTTTATAACCCTCTCTACCTTCATTTAATAATCAACCCCTCAAAGGCAAAAAAGACTGGCTGATGTTGTAGACTTTATCGGTGTTTATCTTTTCAGTTTGTGTTGGTTGCCTTATATTGGCACCACTTTTCACATACATCGGTTTGAATTTCCCAGCTGGGGCCAAAGTATCAAAATCACATTAGCTTAAAGGTCAAGAAGTTCTCATAAAAAAGATAACAAGTCTCGGATGAAGTGTCCTCTACGACTAATAAATCTTGCCGCATTTTCTACCCTGATTTTAGGGAGTAGGGCCACAGTTTATGGCGTTACGGAGATGCCCTGGTTATAGTACGCAGACGTGGGGCTATCACAAGGCATTGACACTGAATATCGCACCCTTTGAACAGTGCAACGTAACCACGATGGTAAAGTGTTTTACGACAGGCCATGTTTGCAGGAATGGCCGAGTGGGTCAGAGTATGGGTTATCTACGCAATGCTACATGAATGTGGGTCTACTTCTTTTATTTACTACCACACGGGCAGTGGTATGGGTACGTAATTGCAGTATTAGAGGGAAACTGTGTTCCGGTGAGCAAAAGTTCAAAGTTACGAGGTGAGGATCAGGAAAATTACTACCCAAGGCGTCAGCCACGGGCAGTAATTTTCCCGATCCTCACCGAGTAACTTTGACTTTTGCTTACCGGTATTTGGTTTCCCCATTCCTATATACCTTCAAATATCGATAAAAATGCTTAATTCTTTACCTAAAACACTTCCGAAGAAAATGTCGACCCTTATCGAGTAACCACAACAGCTATTGTTTCGTCCCGCTCTGACGAGGAGCGGGACGAAAACATGAGAGCGGGACGAAACTGTCAACCTCGACACATAACTTATATTTAATGCATCCCCCAGCAGCGGTATGTTACTCTAGTTAGTTCGCTAATGGGTATATAGGAATAGGCCTTTCCTTACCAATGATGCCCGAAGGCCCGCAGCTAGTGCAAAGGACCCAAAGGCATTCCCGTGGCTAGGGCACAGGATAACTCAGAACATTCCTATGCCTAGCGCAAATGATAACCAAGGACTCCAGTGGCTAGCGCAAATGATACCTGAGGGCATTACTGTGACTAGTGCAAATGATGCCCCAAGGCACTCCCATGGCTAGTGCAAAAATACCTCAGGGCATTCCCATGGCTAGTACAAAGGATGGCACTAGATACTCCCATAGCTAGTGCAAATGAGCCTAAAAGCACTCCTGTGGCGAGTGCAAATGATGCCTCAGGGCACTCCCGTGGCTGGTACAAATATTGCCTCTAGGCACTCCCGTAGCTAGTGCAAATGTGGCTAGTGAAAATGATGGCCCTAGACACTCGCATAGCTAGTGCAAATGAGCCTAAAAGCACTCCCATGGTCAGGGCACATGTATGTCTAGTGCAAATAATGCCTCAAGGCACTCCCGTAGCTAGTGCAAATGTGGCTAGTGAAAATGATGGCCCTAGACACTCGCATAGCTAGTGCAAATGAGCCTAAAAGCACTCCCATGGTCAGGGCACATGTATGTCTAGTGCAAATAATGCCTCAAGGCACCCCCTTGGCTAGTGCAAGTAATGCCCCCAAGGCAATACCTTGGCTAGCGCAAATTTTTGTTTTATATAAGTTTATATTTACCCTGGAGTTTGGCTTAGGGCTAAGAAATAGCGGAGAGAGTTTAGCATGCCATTGATGTCCAAGGCGCTCTAATGGCTAGTGCAAAACAGACCTCAGAGCATTTCCATGGCTAGTACAACGGATGCTCCAAGGCACTTACATGGCTAGTGTAAATGATACCTAGGGCATTCCTGTAGCTATTGCAAATGATGTCCTAAGGCACTCCCATGGCTACTTAAAATGATGCCCAAAGGCACTTCTGTGGCTAATAAAAGTGATACCTCAGGGCACTCCTATGGCTAGTGCAAATGATGTCTAAGGGCATTCGTGTGGCTAGTACAAATAATACCTCAGGACACTCCCTTTGTTAGTGCAAATAATACCTCAGGGTTAGACTAGCTTAAGTCTCTGTCTCCTATGCCTACCCTTTTCCCTTCTCGCTGTGATACAGGTTTGATTCCTGGGCATTTCAGGCGTCAGGGGAAGTCTAAATACTGCAAAGTTTTCTTAAATATGTCCATGGCAAGACTACTCCAGGGCAACCCCGTGGCTAGTGCAAATTATGCCTCAAGGCACTCCCGTAGCAAAAGCAAATGATGCCTCAAGTCACACCCGCGGCTAGTGCAAATGATGCCTCAGAGCACACCCACTGCTAGTGAAAATGATGGCCCTACACACTCCCATGGCTAGTGCAAAGGATGCCCCAAGGCACCCCGGGGCTAGTTCAAATGATACCTCAGGGCACCACTGTATGGCTAGTGCAAAGGATGCCCAAAGGCATTCCCATAGCTAGTGAAAATGATACCCCAGGGCACTCCTGTGGCAAGTGCAAATCTTACCTAAGGGCACTCGCATGGCTAGTGTTAATGATCCCTTTTCCTGTACTTTTTAGAATCTCATTTATCTCATTTTTCATATGATTCAACATAGATCTCTAAAATTTCTTCAGAGATTATGTAAAATACCCTCATAGTGATAATTAACGGATAGTTCTCTATTTATCACAATGGGAACATTAGGGAGGGGTGGGGTAGGTGGAGGGGTACAGGGATTGAAGCCTGTATCACGGTGAGGAAGGATGGGGTAGATGGAGGAGTACAGGGACTGGAGCCAGTATCACGGTGAGGAAGGATGGGGTAGATGGAGGAGTACAGGGACTGGAGCCAGTATCACGGTGAGGAAGGATGGGGTAGATGGAGGAGTACAGGGACTGGAGCCAGTATCACGGTGAGGAAGGATGGGGTAGGTGGAGGGGTACAGGGATTGAAGCCTGTATCACGGTGAGGAAGGATGGGGTAGATGGAGGAGTACAGGGACTGGAGCCAGTATCACGGTGAGGAAGGATGGGGTAGATGGAGGAGTACAGGGACTGGAGCCAGTATCACGGTGAGGAAGGATGGGGTAGGTGGAGGGGTACAGGGATTGAAGCCTGTATCACGGTGAGGAAGGATGGGGTAGATGGAGGAGTACAGGGACTGGAGCCAGTATCACGGTGAGGAAGGATGGGGTAGATGGAGGAGTACAGGGACTGGAGCCAGTATCACGGTGAGGAGGGGTGGGGTAGTTGTAGGGGTACAGGAACTGAAGCCAGTATCGTGGAGAGGATGGGTGGAGTGGGTGGAGGGGTACAGGGACTGAAGCCTGTATCGCGGTGAGGAGGGTTGGGGTAAGGTGGAGGCGTACAGGGACTGAAGCCTGTATCACGGTGAGGAGGGGTGGGGACGGTGGAGGGGTACAGGGACTGAAGCCTGTATCACGGTGAGGAGGGGTGGGGTAGGTGGAGGGGTACAGGGACTGAAGCCTGTATCGCGGTGAGGAGGGTTGGGGTAGGTGGAGGCGTACAGGGACTGAAGCCTGTATCACGGTGAGGAGGGGTGGGGACGGTGGAGGGGTACAGGGACTGAAGCCTGTATCACGGTGAGGAGGGGTGGGGTAGGTGGAGGGGTACAGGGACTGAAGCCTGTATCATGGTGAGGAGGGGTGGGGTAGGTGGAGGTGTACAGGGACTGAAGCCTGTATCACGGTGAGGAGGGGTGGGGTAGGTTGAGGGGTAGAGGGACTGAGGCCTGTATCACCGTGAGGAGGGGTGGGGTAGGTGTACAGGGTCTGAAGCCTGTATCACGGTGAGGAGAGGTGGGGTAGGTGGAGGGGTACAGGGACTGAAGCCTGTATCACGGTCAGGAGGGGTGGCGTAGGTGGAGGTGTACAGGGACTGAAGCCTGTATCACGGTCAGGAGGGGTGGGGTAGGTGTACAGGGACTGAAGCCTGTATCATCGTCAGGAGGGGTGGGGTAGGTGGAGGGTACAGGCACTGAAGCCTGGGCCCTGTTTTTCAGTCACGACATGATCTTAGTCTTGTGAGCTGAGATATCTCAGCGATTGTAAGATATTTTGCAAGACAAAAGATGGCCGGTGTGCTATAGACAGTATCGTAGTGCGCCACGTGAGATCGCCGCTAAAAGTGTCTCAAGTATAGAATTGTCTTAGGTTCTATCGAACTTGGACAGTACCAGTGTAACTCAATATTTCGAATTCAAACCCAAATAACGCCTGATTGGGCCGACCGATCTTCTTCATATTTGGGGCGATTATAGTTTATATGTACCCCTTACTCGTATTAAAGTTTCATGGCTTAATTCCCATGGGAAGTTCTGCGTTACACCGGTACAAGTCTTCCTATTTCGATCCCTGTATACCCTGGACTCGGGAACCAGCTACGTTTGTCACGTGACAGCTGCAGAGGGTCAAGGTCGCCGGATAATTAACGGAGGCGTGGACTGATTGTCTGGGGGATGGGAAAGTACACTGGCCACCAGAGCAGCGCTTGCTACAACAAAATTAAAACGTGAATATTGGTGGATCGATGTGGCCGATCTTCTTCATATTTGGTACGATTGTAGGTTATATGTACCCCTTACTCGTGTTAAAATTTCATAGCTTAGTTCTTACGGAAAGGGAGGTTGCGCATTCGCTACGACATGTCCATAGATATCTTAGGTCTAAGACAGTTTCAAGACATTTTCAATCACGTGACCCTAAGATTATCGTGACTATAGCACACCTCACACCACCCTAAGTGTCTTAGACCTAAGATCTTGGCCAGATCGGCTAAGATATCATATCTATAGGACACTGAGAGCTCTAAGATGTCTTACATATTGATTGTTGTGACTGAAAAACAGGGCCCAGTATCATGGTTAGGAGGGGTGGGGTAGGTGTACAAGGAGTACAGGAACTGTCATTTCATGGTGTTATGCCTCTCCTTGTACTATGAGTAATGGTGTTGAAGAGCCTGAAGTGTTTTTACAGTAGATCTGCATGGAGTTGTCCCTATGCCTTCACTTCCATATAAGGAATATAGAAGGCGTGGATTGACCCAGCAGCCAATAACTGCATTCACAGCAAACCATGACCTTCACCCTGACCTCCTTACATAGTAAATAGATGAGGGTGAAGGTCTATAGTTTACATGAATTTCTTGGACCAAAACTACCGTCAGATTTTGTACATCCACTGCACTAACATCATTATTTTACATATGGATGCGCCAGGCGTATTCAAGTAGGTATTTTGCGTATACAAGGTCGTCCAGTTCCCTGAGTGTATATACCTCATCTGTAGGCGTATATAAGCATCCAGTGAAGAGGGCTTCACTGAGAGCGGGCGGGGGGAGGTCGGGGAGGGGGTTGGGGAGGGCTTCCTATTGAAGACACCTGTACTTCTACCAACACAAACGGGCTGGAGGCGGTGTGGGGAAAGGATATTTCCTCTCATATACGTCGGGTGTGAAATACAGCCAAGACGCGTCCGTATATAAGGCCTGGGCGTATATATATACATAGTAATATATGAAAACAAGTCAATATTCAGCCAATAAATGCACTTCCGCGATGGCGTACATATGAATAAAATGGTGGTTTTCGTTCAGTGATCTAAAGCACATAACATGTTTGGACCGTTTGGCCAGTATGTGTCATGCCCATATGCTATGCCCCTTTCATTTAGACCTACGCATAAACCCACTGTACTATACCAACACTGTTTTAGGTGTTTCGCCAAATTAAAATGCATATTCTACCAGATGCGGCCGCCTAATACATAAAAGGACAGTTCCCGCAGACAGCCTCATCGTGCCTTATCAGACCGGAAATTAGCTGTAAATCCAGAACCCTGCCGCAGCGCCATCTAGCCGTGTATGCCGGTGGACGAGCCGCATTAGAGTTGTTTAAAGGCATATCGGACCATTTGGCCTGAGAATTAAAACCCATGTCCTTTTTCCTTAAAATTTTATTCGATGATCTCTAAGTATTGTAGAGCACATATCTGACTTACAAATGAGGGGTCACCATGCTAGATTTTGATTTAGAAATGAATCTTATGATCATTTCATATTAGAATATATAGAAATTCTAAAAAAATTTTCACATAGTAATATTCCTCGAACGTTCACAGAATAAAGTACATATAGTTTCCTATGTAAATCAAGCAAAAGTAAATTGGCCTATTTTACCTAATAAGATTGGAAAAACTGTATATAAAACATAAAATATACTTATTTAGAATTGGAATGAATCCCAAGGAACCAGTTTTGACTTATGATTGACATTATTTCAAAATCACCAGATGTCGCCACCGTGAATTCTAGGATATGCCTTTAAGGAGGTGGATACCAAAAGCAGTGGCAAAAACCCACCCTACCTTCTCAATGACCTTTTACATTATATACACCACATACAAATCTCCACCATTTTCTCGATTTTGTTTCTTTTTTTGTGTTTTTTTTTTGTTTAAATCAGATTTTATTCAGTTTTCATTGACATCTAGAATCGTCTGTCGCTGACCATAAATACATGTAGATTGGTTTTTATTCATTTAACTTATGTCATGTAACATTTAATTCTCCAAGGGAGATTTAGTACCTTATACACTATGTAGTAACATAATCCATCTCCTAGTTTTTAACTTTTCCAAATTACAGAATATAATGAGGACATACAGGACATAACATAAGGCCTTAGACAGTGGTAGTTTGGTTTTCATAATATCTCCTGCCATTATGTGATATAGATACAGAGAATAGGTTATCTTACTAAATGTTTCCCTATCATTTCTGTTACTTCTAATCAATATGCCTTCACTTTCCACAACAGACCAAAGTCATACCAATTTACACAGCCGTATTTTTTTTTCTTTAGCATTGTATCCCTCTCCTCAGCTTTGTCCTTGGCAGTTCTCGATTCTGTCTTGATTGTGAGACATGTAATACGGGGGATCATATCCTACAGTAGGTGTAGTACGGACCGGGGCTGCTGGCCTCCCAGGGCTCCATTGACGAGCATTCAAACATTGACTCTCACCACTGACCACCCTAAGCCACCCTTGTGCTCCAGCCATGCAACCGACCTGTGTTTTTTTTTTTTTTTTCTCTCGCAGGGTAAAATCTTTTCCTCGGCGCTCAGGCAATTTCCGCCGGGTCCTGTAGCAGGGTGCCTATCGACGAAGACTTCCGCATGCGGCCGTCGGTCCGGCTATTAGTCATAGACGACCCATTCATAGGCAAATCAGAAGTTAGTGATAAGTCAAACTCTCCGTGCCCCGTATCGGGCGTGGAGAGGTGCCGTTTCCATGAACACATGCATGCAGACCACCCCTCTCATAAGGTCTCACACTCTCTAAGTCGTATTCTGTACAAGGTGGTGCACCTCTCTCGTAAGATCTCACACTCTCTAAGTGGTATTCTGTACAAGGTTCTCACTGTGCACCCCTCTCATAAGATCTCACACTCTCTAAGTTATATTCTGTACAAGATTCTCACTGCGCGCCCCTCTCATAAGATCTCACACTCTCTAAGTCGTATTCTGTACAAGGTTCTCACTGTGCACCCCTCTAATAAGATCTCACACTCTCTAAGTGGTATTCTGTACAAGGTTCTCACTGCGCACCCCTCTCATAAGATCTCACACTCTCTAAAGGCCCGTTTCCATTGGCCGATTTCCCGTCACCGATCTACAGTCAGGAACCAACAACAGACTTTTGGCACTGCTGACCCAAAATCGGTCAACGGAAACGACCAAGCTCGTGAAATGACCCAAGACTTTTTCTGCTTAGATTATGCAATGTGGCACCACCCACCACTGAGTGAAAGCTTGGTCACTTAGTGAAATATACTACCCTTCTATATCGACGCAGTCTGTGGCACCACCGACAGACTTTCTGGGCAACACAAAAAATCTACACAAAGTTTGTCGGCCAATGGAAACGGGCCTTAAGTCGTATTCTGTACGAGGTTCTCACTGCACTCTATGGGAGAAGAATTCTTAACGAACTAGGCTTATATAGAGCCTTGATTTTTTTTGGACAATTTTATTAGGGCATTTGTAGTAGTTACATTCCACCGAATTCGGCACTTGTGCCGTTCTGCCCATCCAGTTGAGGGTCCACAAAAGAGTTTTACATCAAATGTCAGGTTCCTTAAGTTTATACATCGATTTTGAATACACAAATCTTATAATGATAGTTGAGAATGAGATGAGATGAGTGATTGTTCCTTTCATCATAAACCAATTCATAGACCAATTCATAGCTCTGGCAAATAGTCTAAAATGAGATAATCCACTGGTATGTACAGTATTCCCGCTAGGTGGTATCATTGAGATCATAAGAATCTTTCGCCTAAGGGGAAACCCCGCTTAAGGGGACAGTTTGCTCGGAACGGAGGGGGGACCCTTAAGCGGGGTTTCACTGTACTTCAAAATACTGAAAAGAAAGAAAGGGGCACTTGAAAATCATTGGGGAAATCCATGATTGCAAAGACTTCAAACAATGAGGAAGTCTAGAAAGGACCTGCAATGGTCGTCCGGGATTTCAATATTATACGGAAACAGGGTTACTATGGCTGTGATAAATACGCGGTAAAATTGACGGTAATATGAACCGGTGCCGAAGGGAGAGGTTCATCTAACCGTCAATTGTGATTATACCAAGTATTTATCACATATACAGACACAGTATTTTTGTTTTCGTATCATTATATATATATACCTTAAATTAGCAATCTTTCACCTTTACTTTTGAACGATGTGTTGGGTTTCTCCACCGTTCATACCCCGTAAGCCACGTGCGTGGTGTACGGCCATAAATATGGCATGGGTAGGAGCGGGCGGTATACGTAGGACATTCGATCACAGGTATATAGTGTAATTCAGCTGCTAAAGAATAAATATTCCATTGAGGAAAGCTGTTTTCAGAATTCCGGACTTTTTAAGATGAGGGTCACGGAATTTACACCAAGGTCTTGGCTTTTGCTAAAGTTTTTTTTTAATTTGCTCAATGACAACCATTCCTTTCTAATCTAGATACCTAAGAGAAGACCTCTCATTAAAAAATGCAATACAAAAACAAGAAAGAATGACTTTGTAAATGCCTGACAACTTTTGAAATACTTTGATAACTGTTTGAAAGTGTGCTTGGCGATATGAAGATGAAAAAGAAAGATATGCTCTATGAAAATAAGAGAGAAGAAAATAAGTCAAATGGATCTTCATTGTCAAACGACCCTAGACTATCAGGAAGTCTATTCTAAAGTGGCAAATAACGGAAGACTACACTGCTCATATTAACAATATTAATCTTGTATACAACTCATTTCTAACACAGAACAACTGCTATTTGTTAAATCATTCATTTATGAATGATGCTAATGGTAGCAAATGAGGAAGCGTTTGATAAGCATCATTATAGGAATCTAACATTACACTATAGAAATCTAACGTCACGCCATAGGAATCTAACGTCACGCTATAGGAATCTAACGTCACACTATAGGAATCTAACGTCACACTATAGGAATCTAATGTCACACTAAAGCAATCTAACGTCACGCCATAGGAATCTAACGTCACACTATAGGAATCTAACATCTCACTATAGGAATCTAACATCACACTATATGAATCTAACGTCACGCTATAGGAATCTAACATTATACTATAGGAATCTAACGTCACGCTATAGGAATCTAACGTCACACTGTAGGAATCTAACGTCACACTATAGGAATCTAACGTCACACTATAGGAATCTAACGTCACACTATAGGAATCCAACGTCACACTATAGGAATCTAACATTATACTATAGGAATCTAACGTCACGCTATAGGAATCTAATGTCACGCTATAGGAATCTAACGTCACACTATAGGAATCTAACGTCACGCTATAGGAATCTAACATCACGCCATAGGAATCTAACGTCACACTATAGGAATCTAACGTCACACTATAGGAATCTAACGTCACCCCATACGAATCTAACGTCACACTATAGGAATCTAACGTCACGCTATAGGAATCTAACATCACACTATAGGAATCTAACGTCACACTATAGGAATCTAACATCACACTATACGAATCTAACGTCACACTATAGGAATCTAACGTTACGCTATAGGAATCTAACATCACACTATAGGAATCTAACATTACACTATAGGAATCTAACGTAACACCACAATGAAAATCTGCCCCGGCAGATTGTGTGCTGTACTCCTGTATGACCTTGAGTGAATAGTAAAAAAATCAAAAAAAAAACAACGTACATTAGGACATGGGGATATGAATGTTTATCATACTGCTTAAATTATCCACTTTAGAATGCACCTATCATTGTATTGTATGTTCCCAATAGAAGACCACTTTTGTGAACTGATCAATGAACAAAATAAATTCCGAGAAACTGCCACAAGATGCTAACTAGATCTATGGAGACCACACCACTTTATGACCCCGTGCGGCTAAACATTTAGTTAACGCCGAGTACCTGCAGACCAATTACTATCAGATAAGGTGTCACACTTTGCGTGCCTGATAAGGGGCACACAGAGGCAGTGATAAACAGATAACCAGATTCACAGGGGTACACTGACAGATATATATATTAAGGCCCGGTGTCCACCTACTACGATATGGCTCCGATATGGTCTACGATGCACCTCCCGATAAAAAACTCAAAATCGCGTCGGAAGGTTACCAAATATCGGGGCAGTTGACCACGTTTCTGCGATTAGACACCGATAAAAACCCCATACAATGCGTGGTGGATTGGCATGTCTAGACATATATGTCTACGATTTTGCACCTTCCCGATATGGCACCGATTTTGACATTTTGTATCGGTGCCATATCGGGAGGTCTATGATTCTATCGTAGTAGTTGGACGCTGGGCCTAAAGAAGAAACCAACAGGTTTTGGTCAAAGTTGTCGTTCTCCACGAGTTTGATGCGATGTGATATGAAAGAAGCAACAGCCGAGTGAATATCACAAAGCGTTCAAACGATTTGGCGAACAACTACTTGGACCATAACTAGTTCTGTCTCAACCCTGTACACACTAAAATACTGGTTGACACACAGGAAATAGACCATGGAGATGGAGAACGGACTGCAATACTCGTATGGGCATGGGGAATGAGTTCCCAATGTTAAGCCCATGGGAAAAAATACCAATAAATGTAGATACACACCGCATTTCGTACTCATAACTGAAATTATTCCCTTTACATCTCTCATGAAGCAAATCATCATTGAAACCAGGGCTAAAGCAGGATTTACACGATGGGATTCAAGTACCTCACAGGGTGTCTGTCTGAGACAAATCCTGCTGAGATCCTGTACCCTGTAAAGTGGGATTCACACGATGGGATTCAAGTACCTCACATGGTGTTTATCTGAGACAAATCCCGCTGTGATTCTGTACTCAAACACAATTTCTTCGTCGGAATTGTACGGTTACATTTTCCTGAGACATTCTTCATGACATTTCCTCCAAAAGAGGAACAGAATCTCATGAGATTTTGAATCCTGTGGGGTACATGAATCCCACCATATGAATTCCACTTAACAAGGAACAGAATTTTATGAGATTTTGAACCCTGCGAAGTACATGAATCCCACCGTGTGAATCCCACTTAACAAGGAACAGAATCTCATGAGATTTTGAACCCTGTGAGGTACATGAATCCCACCGTGTGAATTCCACTTAAGACAAATGGAGACATGATCCTATATATAAAAGAAAGATCGCACCATGTATATGTTTATGTCAATGTAATATCAATATCCGAATTATGCATCATTTGCTTTGTAAGTCACACACACATCCACACAGATACAGACACAGGGACACATCGATGAATGTTCAGGCATAGAGACCCAGGGTTGATTGGTGGTCAACTTTATTCAACACATATGGACGACCGTATCGACGGCTGAAACTGTCTTAATGAATAGACTTAGGTATTATTATATAGAGACATAGTTAGTATGGCTGAATGGAATCTGTTCAGAGATATTTTGATCAGAAATACTCATCGAGTTCGGAGAAAGAGGTTAGTATTTCTGACCAAAATATCGAGGAACAGATGGAATTCAGTCACACTCACTGTGTCTCTTTATTATTATATACCTAGAAATTATTAAAAATGCCATTCTACAACTAACTATGTAGCAGAATGAGTGGTCACGTGTTACAGAGGGACGTATGGATATTCTTTCGTCACTCAGTGACGAACGGAATTTGAACTACTGGTGAGTAAAAGTGAGAAATTCGCCTATAGGTAGGAATAGAGGGAAACTATGTTCCGGTGGGAATAAGTCAAAGTTACGAGGTAAGGCTTGGAAAAATTACTGCCCAAGGCGTAGCCGCCGGCAGTAATTTCCCCAAGCATTACCGAGTAACTTTGACTTATTTCCACTGGTACGTGGTTTCCCTATTCCTATATACCTTCAATTGTAGGCTAATATAGATCAAAACCGAATGTCTCTGAACGTCAACCTAGGGCAGTAAACGTCAACCTGGGCAGTAACTTCAACCTGGGCAGTAAACAAAAGTTATTCCACCCCTAGCAGCGTTAAGTAATCATAGGTTGTTCGCTCATAGGTATATAGGAATAAACGAAAGCCCTTGTTCGAGGTACAGAAAAGAGTCATGTACGATCCTAGATTATTAAACGGGCCCCTGGATTCGGAACGCTTGTCCCTGGACGTTTACACCTCGCTGTAAACGTCCGGGGTCACGTGTCCGGACCCAGATAATCACGTTTACGGGAACATCGTTTTATCATAGTAAACCTCGTAGGGGCATGGAGAACGAGTTACCAATGTTGAGCCTATGGGACAAGAATACCAGGGGTGAGATAAACATATGTAAACACTCCGACACACACAAACACACAAGGACACTTGTACTGCTTGCTTTTATTCTGGGTCAGTGATTGACATTTGGCCTGGCTCTAGTATATGTAGATGAATTAAGAGTTTTAAAATTCATTTAGCAGTGCATTATATCCCTACAACAAAGGAATAATGTGAAATATGGCAAATATTGTATTTGGTACAATGGATGTGGGATACGGGGCGTTTGTGCGTATTGTATTTGATACCATGTTTTCTTGCTGTCGTCAGCGTACTTATGGTAATGGTAAAGCCCAATGCCCATCTACCGATTTCGGAACATTTATGTACGTTTGTTGGCGACAAACGGAGGGTAATTTTTCTCGGCCGAGCCATCCTAATGGAGTCGGTAGATGTAGGACAGCTAGGCAAGGCTACCCAGTGATTAGTGAACACTCGGTTTCTTTGGTTTTTACCCTCCCCCAGCAATTAGTGGACCATACACCGATTTTATCAGTGTGCGGATCGAGCGAGGGGTTATGTAATTTGCCTGTGACAAGGTGACCGACTGTTGTACGATTTGGGAACTAATTGTTCAACCCTAAATCGGTAGATGGGCATCCGGCTTTACCTGAAAATTCCATCGGTATAGACGTGTGAACGCTCACTGACTTTCTTATAAAGGGGGGCGTCCACCAACTACGACAAGGCTACGACAATGGGTTCCCGACAAGTTCCACGATTGGCCTACGATTGGAGGCTTAGTCGTGGTTGGTGGACCCCAGTTCCCGACAAGAGTCTAAGACAAGGCCTGCGATTGGAAGCTTGTCACGACAAGGCTATGATTGAAAGCTTATAGTGAGCCTTCCTACAAGGCTACGACAACATCAAACATGTTCGATTTTTCCCACAACTGGACCCTTGTAGTGGAGCGTCATGGTTTCCTCGATATCACTTTCATAGCGTGTCGGGACCATGGGCGTCTTTTTTAAGGGACCCAGCGACGTCTACAACACGTCCCGACAATACTGTCGCAAAGCCCACTTCTTACGACAAGGCTGCAACAAGGTGCCGATTGGAACTTTCTTGTCTGCTCATTGTTGTAGCCTTGTCGTGGTTGGTGGATGCCCGCCTATGCTGGCAAAGTCATTTTGGTAAGTATTGTCTATTTCTACAATTCTCGATGCAGTTCTATATAATCAATTTAATTGGTAGCAGTTTGTATTTTACTACCAAAAGTCGGTAAATGTCCATTGCATTTCTGCAATGCAGGTTAGCATTTAGACCACTGGATTTTCACAAGGAGAACCACCAACCGACTTGTGTACCGCGTGATAATTATCGTTGGTGTTTCAGTCGGTAGGTGGAAACGCCACATAACATGAATTCTATTGTGACGGAATTACAAAAGAACACCAGATAGGCAGATTCAAGTCCAGATATCATGATATAAATATAAATGGGCATGATTGTTTAGTACAGTTTTGTTTAGTTTGAGTTAAGCATTTCTGAACATTTTTATCTGCTGCTTTAATTACTTCAGAGGCAGTATAGGAGGGAAGATCTTCGTGAACATGCAAAACTAGGGTTGTCACTGATTTCCCTCACTCAAAGACATTTTAAGTCAAAAATGATCCTTTGTCCTATTACAGAAGACAACAAACAAGCCAGAAATGTCCAGGACTAGTAATCTAGCAATTCATTCTTGATGAGCCACAGCCCAAGAGGTCATTGACTCCTTGTAATTCTGTCACGCTTTGGAATTTCACTTGCTGGATTTGGTCAATTTGCGTATGCACAGAATCAACAACTGAGAAATTTGGAATGACAATAATGCAATTGGTCAGAACAAAGTTCTAAGTACAAGAAAATGTATGCATATGTAATATATCTAGATGCTTTTGACTGGCTGCCTGTGTCACGTTTACCATGGAATTCATTATAAGGAGAACTGTTGAAAATGTCTTTATAAATACTTGATTATTCATACTTAGAATCAAAGCAGAATGCTTTGTGTTTATTTTGAGCCTCCTCCATAGCTTCAGCTTGATTATTTACAGTTTGAAATCATCAAAACCGAATGCTTTGTGTTTACTTTGAGCCTCTTCTATAGTTTTATGCTTGGTTATTTTACAGTTTGAAATTATCAAAACCGAATGCTTTGTGTTTACTTCTAGCCTCCCTATAGCTTTATGCTTGATTATTTACAGCTTGAAATTATCGCAACTGAATGCATTGCGTTTACTTTTAACCTCCTCTATAGCCTTATGCTTGATTATTTACGGTTTGACATTATCAAAACTAAATGCTTTGTGTTTACTTCTAGCCTCCCTATAGCTTTATGCTTGATTATTTACAGTTTGAAATCATCAATGCCGAATGCTTTGTATTTACTTTTAACCTCCTCTATAGCTTTATGCTTGATTATTTACAGGAGAAAGCACATGTTAACACCAATGGGTTTATGGTAGTTTTGAACAGGGAGAATGAACTGTGTAATTAAATCATGATACTGAATAAAAGAGAGCGCTGCTCGTTTAAAAAAACCAAAAAAAACACCACACGAATGCTTTGTGTTTACTTCTAACCTCCTCTATAGCTTTATGCTTGATTATTTACAGTTTGAAATCATCAAAACCGAATGCTTTGTGTTTACTTTTAACCTCCTCTATAGCTTTATGCTTGATTATTTACGGTTTAAAATCATCAAAACCGAATGCTTTGTGTTTACTTCGAGCCTCCTCTATAGTTTTATGCTTGATCATTTACAGTTTGAAATTATCAAAACCGAATGCTCTGTGTTTACTTCGAGCCTCCTCTATAGTTTTATGCTTGATTATTCACAGTTTGAAATCATCAAAACCGAATGCTTTGTGTTTACTTCTATCCCCCTCTATAGCTTCAGCTTGATCATCTACAGTTTGAAACTATAAAAACCGAATGTTATGTGCTTCTAGTCTCCTACCTGTGAAGACGATGACCATCATGTGCCAGCACCCGGACACGGTGACTGACAGACACACCAGGGTATACGTGAACATCTGCCATCGTCCGAACTTCCCCAGGTGAGAGAGTGCCTCATCCACCTCCATATCTCCGCACTACACGATCCCACGTCGTCCCCTTGGCGTTAACCGTCTCCAGTCCTACAGGTGCAAATAAACCACTGGTCCGCTCACCCCCTCCTCCCCGGGGGGCCTCCGTCAGTCAACACTCTCCAAGCACAATGCTTGACCTCTCGTGTGATCGTATGATAACAAATCGATGTCAATTGGACGTGGTAAAAATGATTTTCTGAAGTTCGTGGTTTGTGTTCTCTACCGCTTTGTCCCGGGGTTCGGAATCCACCTCGAGTTGTTGTGTCGTGCGGACGGAACCCACAAGAGGGCGCAACGCCACCTCACTGCGCGCGCATGCGCGGGCAACTATAGCGAGCCTCGCTTTGGTGTGGCAGGATCCAGGGTCCATGTGACCAACTCAAAATAATGGGGCCTTTTAGCGTGTGAATTGTACTTTGGTCCTAGTGCAATAAGTATGTGGTATTAGCATGGTTTTGGTATGCATGGCTGTATTCTCCGCGTAGTTGACGCGTAGTAATATACAAGCGAATGCGAGGATATCGCATTTTTATTGTTCAAAATTCGCAATGGCGTGTGCAATTTATTTTGGTCCTGGGTGTAGTAAGTATGTGGTATCATCATGGTTCTGGTATGGATGGTTGTTTTCTCCGCGTAGTTGACGCGTAGTAATATCCAAGCGAAGGCGAGGAGATTGCGCATTTATTGTTCATTATTCCAAATATACATTGCACTTTATTGCATGCTAGGGACTTTGTTTCCGTATTCTGCTCGGTTTTTCGTATTTTACTCAGGTTTTCCGTATTCTACTCAGTAGCAATCTGTAGGTTTAGTACGAAGACTCCGTATTAGGTGAATAAATGCACAATATTAACTGGATTCAGATATGAGAGGCTGTATGCTCCGAGGGGTCAATGCCTAATATCCAAGCGCATGCAAAGATATTGCAACTCCGAGGACCATACAACCGCCTTAATCTGAAACCATTGCATTTATCATCCACCTTTTCCTAACAAGTGGCATACCGATATTAGTTCATTTAGGTACGCACAATTTTATCATATGCACTATTTTTCTGTATGCGCTTCCTTTTGCAGCCCGGAGCATACAACATATCCGCATGCTCCGGGTGTGATGATACACACTCCCTCTGTGTTTTCTATGGACACTTTCTATTAGGTGGATGATAATAACAAATATTTCCATAGAGATATTCCATATCATCTTAAACATTAACGTCTTTCTATCATAACGTACCTCACAAACATATTTTTACAATGCATACATCTTTTTTTAAAGTAAAATAAAAAGACGGACGAGGTATTTTGGTAAAACATAATCTTCATTAAGATACCATGTACTTCTACTCTCAAACCGAAATTAAATCAACCACAAAACACCACTCTCGCATAGACCAAACAATTACAATTCAATTATTTCCATCTCAGGGGCTCTCAAATAAATTAGACCCCCATAGTCTCCTGTACCATCTCACTCATAGAGACCTTTTTCTGAACACTATTGACCCTAGCACCATCGCTGAGGAGTCGATTTATAGCTAATTAATAGCCGCCTATTGTTGATATAGCCCTGAAAGCTTTCCATCGTCCCTCTACATCTGCCTAAACGAGATCTGACTAGCGCCACATCACTTTCCCACCTTCTATTTGGTCCCCCCTATTATCGCCCAGAAGCCCAGGCCCGTGTGAATTAATTGATTTAAATATTCGCCTATCAGTGACCGAGCGAGAGTCCATCAACGCCGGTGGCCGGCCTTCGCGGTCAATTTTCATATGGATGCTGGGAGGGGTTTTTTTCTATCTTTTTTTGCGTTTTTGGTTTTTTTTTATTGCACAGGCCTAAAGGATAAAAGCCGGGTGGGATTGAGTAGCCTTGAGCAGTCACTGGCCGCAAGTGTTGGGCCCCATAGGGCACAGAGTGATTGCTAGTTCCGCCATCATCCGCAATGACATTTTTAGATAGCGCCACTGTAGTCAGGAGACAGCCACTATTATCCTACCCCTAATAAAAACTCCATAGGCTTAACATTGGGTCACTGTATTCGGTCTGGAGTTCAGAAAAATGAAAAATATTGCTTTAGTGGGATACACTTGACAAATGACATCATTTGTTAATGTAGAAGTAATTTAGATGGGCGGGGTAGGATAAATTCTAAACCAAACTCGAGTTAGTCATGTTACTGTTCATCGCACTCCGGCAAGATCGCATATTACTGTTCTCGGCTTCGCCTCGCGCAGTAATATGCGATCTTGCCGTCGTGCGATAAACAACAACATGACTAACTCTTGTTTGGTTTCTGCCTTATCACTGTCCAGAATAAATAATTTGACTCGGTGGGGTTTTAGAAACGCCACTTTAAAACATGCTAATGCCAAATGAACAAATACCGCCATGTAAATGTTAGCTTCCTTTAATTCCCTCTTCTGACAAAATCACCAACAGTTACTATTGGAAACGACACACAATTTCACTAAATATCCACGGTATATTTCAAATGTATTCAAATGTAACAGGGTGTAACAAAATTATCCATCAAAACAGAAAACAAATATTCCAACCTACAGTTCAAATTCATTGCCTTTTCCCAGATTCCGAACCGAATAAATTTCCCCAGATTTTCTCTCTCTATGGCATACCAAGACAGCGGATTTGTAATGGCAAATATCATGGGTGTCCCTCATCCACCCACCGAAAGAGCGAGCCGATAAATCGAACTCGTAAACTGACTTCTGTTAAAGGCACCCATCATCTACCGTCACCTCGAGTCACACAGATCTGGGTATGGTTTATTACGTCGGAGTGACTGTATTCATTCCTGTCCGTGTCGGGCCTGTGTGAAGCTGTCCATGTCGCCATTGGCGGAATACGGAACCGGAAGTGCCGCCGCCATTAGCCTAATCACGTGGTGCGCGACTCGGGCATGCGCACTCGTGTGTTGTATCGGGTAGAGGCGTCGACTCCGGCACCGGACATCAGAGACTGTAGTACGGCCCGCTGCCGCCAGGGCCAGGGCTCTCAGGCTCTCACAGAATACCCGTTTTCATTGGCAGACTATTTGGCACCGATCTACAGTCAGGAACCAACAGATCGGTTAATGTAGACTTGACCTGCAGAGAATGTTTGCTAGTTATACCGTGGCATAGATTATGTAACAATGCCAATTGGGGCTAACTGGAGAGTTGGCCTGTAGTGCCAAAATCTGTTACCCTGCCAAAAATGGTAATTATCGCCCACCCAATATGCGAATGCATCTGCACACGCTCTTCCGGTCAGATTTCACAGACTATCGGACGTACTACTATTTTGATGTGATTTTAATGTAAATAAATGAAAAGAGAAGTATTTAGACATGAGAATTACATGTCGTGATATGCTTAATTTTGGCAAATTTCATCACTGCCTATGTTCACGCATGCGCACAAGATACTAGTGGGCGATAATTACCATTTTCGACAGGGTAACTGATTTTGGCAATACACCGTAATTCGACTGGAGCACGGTTGTCTAGGACTCTTCCCGTCGTCAGTTTTATTGAGGCAAACCCCAAGATACACTGCACGAAAACCATCATTTTACATATGAATGCGCCGGGTGTATATAAGTAAGTATTTTGCGTCTACAAGGTCGTCCTAGTCCCCGTGTGTATACACCTCATCTGTGGGCGTATATAAGTGTCCAGTGAGCAGGGCTTCACTGAGAGCGGGCGGGGGGAGGTGGCAGGGGGGTGTGGGGGGGGGGGGGGGGGTAGGTGGAGGGCTTCCTACTGAGGACACCTGTACTTCTACCAACACAAAGGGTGGGAGGTGGCAGGGGCAGAGGGTATTTTCTCTCATTTACGCCGGGTGTGAAATACAGGCAAGACGCGCTGTCGTATATAAGGCCTGGGCATATATAAGTGAAAACAAGTCAATAGTCAGCCAATGCATGCACTTGCGTGATGGCGTGTATATGAATAAAACGGTGGTTTTTATGCAGTGATATAAAGAATTAAAAAAAAACAACCTAGACAACTATGTTATATTCAACTCCTATCTAAATATTATGTTATATTACTGACTATTGCTATTATACCGAAAAAAGGTCAGATAATAGAAAACAAGTGATGATGTTCATTTATATGACTATAAAATGTATAGTTACTTTTCCAAAACTGAATGCTCCAAGGTCGCCTTATGAAAACCAGCAGACATATATGTGCTGATGAGGGTCCCCTTACACAGCTTTTTTTGACGTTTATGTTGGAAAATGAACTTCTAAAAGGACAAATGTATTATAAAATGATGATCAATAAAGCTTTTTTTTTTTTTGGTAAAGAGTTCTTTATTGACGTATAAAGGATTCATATATGGTATACATGATTTTCAGCCGATAACGTCAAACAAACATGGAAAACAACACAATAAGACATACTAACAGAACAAAGGTTTGGATTCGGAATTACCACTACAATATCGGTTTTAGCCACTCATAATGTACATTCCAATTGACCATTCAGTACACGAAACACACAACAAGAGACACATAGTGTCACAACACACTATCGCAAAGCAAACAAAAAAGGAAAAAAAAGAAGGATGAAACAAAGATTAGTTAGACTTCGTGTTCAATAGTTCAAATGACTTGCTTATCGTGTTGAACCAAAAAAAAAAAAGGGACTCTCACTCACGTGGTTCCAGTCACGGGACCACCCCACTCCAACCCTGCGCCCACTTCAACCCTGGGACGCCAACGAGAAGGAACCATCCACCCACCCTACATAAAAAAAACTCTTCAATCTCATCTCTTCAACTTCTACTACTTCGTAGGGCTTCTTTATAGCTCCTGAACTTTCGTCTCTACCTTAAGTATGCTGGACTTTATTATCTTGTATCTCACCCCAGATATTTTTTCTCCATAGACTTAACATTGGAAACTCGTATCCAACACCCATTAGATATTTAGGAAAAATATCCAATGGGGGATAATATCACAAATGTTAGCCCATTAGTCAATATTAAGGGTGAGATAAATTCAGAAACACATACAAGTTTAGGGTCAGAGCTCGATCCCATCTCATTTGAATCACATAGCAATTCACACGGCTTCGCTTTGTGAATTACTACGTGATTCAAACTCGATGGGATACGAGCTCAGACCCTAAACTTTCATGGGTTTCCTCTATAGTATCGCAAGTCTTCTCAATAAATTGTATGTCTATACCCGTGCTCTGAGTTTGTCATTAGATATGTGTGCACCCTAAAAAGCACAGTAGAATCTGGGAGCTGTTTCAAAACGTGGGTTAAGTCTATGGTTTTGAAACAGCTCCCAGTGCATACAATGTGCCCTATAGGCCCGTTTCCATTGGCCGACGAAAACGGTGTAGATCTTTTTAGTTTTCCTATTAGCCCATTTCCAGTGGCCGTCACCGATCTACAGTCAGGAACCACTGGCGGACCTTTAGCACTGCTTCCGCAAAATATAAATGTTTTTTTAGGAGAACTCCAACTGTTTTCGTCGGGCAATGGAAACAGACCTATAGATTTATCTTGGTTTACCGATGCAAGATTGGTGAATTGAAACTTGACCTGCAGAGATTGCTCACTGATTAAGTGTTAATTACAAATTCTGGAGTAGTCCAGTTATTCAATTATATACCGCTCTCCACCACAGAAACCTGTGTATTCATGGGAACCAATCAGCATGATTCTTACACAAAAATCGGAAGTGCGCTGAGTGACCTTCACCTTCAATTTCACATTCACATTCAAACGGGCCTAAATCCCATCTAAAGCCCATTTCCATTGGCCGATTTTTTTTCACCAATCTGCTGTCAGAAACCTACGATAGACTCTTTTTTTGGTTTACCAACGTCAGATGGTGGCACCACTGACAGACATTCAGGGTAACTCAGAAATGTTTTTCGAAGAAATCGGGCCCCGATTTACGGAAATCGGCGACCCGATTTCCTCGAGGGAATTCCCCACATAACTCAAAAAAATCTTCGCCTTTTCATCGGCCAATGGAAACGAGGTCATACTGGGGAGGGTTGTGGACGGACTTTAGGCCACTAAAAAAAACCAAACTTGTTTCTCATCACCAAGCCATGAAAAATATGACGAGGGCGCTTTTTTTGTTGTTGCTATATCAAAGATGCCAGACATACAGTAAAACCCTGCATAAGCGGACACCCTCCGATCCGGGTCAAAGTGGCTCCTTAAGCGGGGTGTCTTGCTTACATGGGGTTTCCAGATTTTTACTGGCTATACATTTAATGCATTCCTGACATCAAGAGCTTTAATTTGATACTCAATGCACATACCTTTCATAATTTCTATCAAGGTTCATTCATTTAAAAAAAAAAAAATCTTCTAAAATCGTTTTTTTTGTGATGCGCGCGGTGATGAGAAACAAGGTTTTTTTTGGAGTGGCCTTAGGGACATGATAGAACTGGCCGCGGCCGGCGGTGGAATGTGGAGTGACAGAGAGTAATGGCGACATGTAGCTCAGAGCTGACAGATCGAAGCGGTAAAAGCAGTGAGTAGCTCTCACGGCCTCCTGTGGTGGCCTGGCATCTTGGTGCTGCACTATGAGGCAATAATCATTGATATCCTGGGACCTGTTTCACTAGTCTCGTGACATGTCTGTGACACCATACAGACATTGGGTTTGTCTAGTTTCGTGACACCACAAGTAGCTGCCCTTAGGAAATACATACCCCAAACATAAGAATTAGACAAATCTAGACACATCATGGACCTGTTTCACTAGTTCTGTGACAAAAGTGTTAGACAGATATGAAAAGCGGCACCAACAGTGCAAGCAAGAACGGACAAAACGAAGTCTGATGTCTAGTTCTTATGAAACCGGACACACCATCTAGACGCCAACTAGACATGTCACTGTCTATTGAAACAGGTCCCAGATGTAGGTTATCGTGTATTACCTCCTGCACACAATCCAAAGGCATATCCCACAATATACCAATAAAAGTAAAACCCTTGGAAATTTCATGGGCATTGATATAATATATGCATACCACCACTCCACATAGTGTTGATAAAGTACGCCACTCATGTTTTGTTTGGGTTTGTTTGAGTAGTTTAACGTCCAATTTGTTCAATTAGACTTACTTTGGATTTGACCGAATCTATGAGATGACTGTAGGTAGAAATCTCACCCTGACACATTTACTGAGGTGAGAGTTCTTTTACTTCCCACACCACATAGACATGGTATGAGAAGGATTGGCCTTTGATATAGCAGTAAATCTACCACTGCTGGGGGTGAAGGAGAAAAGTGGCTGCAGTGGGACTCCAATCAACAAAGTCCAACAACCTTGGGATAAGAAGTCCAGTGCTTTTTAGCACTGGGGTAACTCCCCACCCTGGTTGCTTAAGTTATGCTTGCGTGCAAGCATATCCGGTCTGCACCACGAGGAGGCGAGGCGACCAAGAGGGTGAACAGATTGGTAATTGCTGTCCACCCCAGCAAACAACTCAGCCTGCTATAGATTGACCACCTCTGGCTCCACTTTTCTCCAACTAAGATATTGGTATGGTTCAGTCCAGGCCTTGCATTTGAACATCAATCTCGGACCAAGTAATTTTGTTCCACAATTATGGTAATTATATCTAAAATAGCCACCAAAGAAATAAGGATATGGAAAAATGGCTTCAAGAAAAGGAAATTGCAGACTCACCAAACATAGGTCCAGGCAGTATGAAAGATCTGCCGGGAGAGTCATAGACACTAACAGCTAATGGGTCAAGGTGGCCGCCGAATTAACCAAACCAGAGTTTACATAATGTAGCTCTGGTGGCCAGTGTAATAGTTATACTCCTATGTAAAGGTCCGAGCAAAATATGGTGTCCAAAAGAAAGAACGACAGAAAGAAAGATAGAAAAGAGAGAAAGGCAAGATTTGGAAAAGGGAAGACCGAAAGGTCATGTATTAACACTCGTAGATCAAAGGAGGTGGGAAGTACAGTTGTTCATTTTCAGGTATTAAAAGTCAGGTTTTAATACTCTAAGGCATGCAGACAGAAAGTCTAGAAAAAAGACACAGTTAGTTCTCTAAATAAGGGCATACGACCCACTTAGTGAGCTGGTACCACTCTCCCCCCAGATCTTTCACTGCGCTAGCGCTGGCCTAGTCTCTGCCCCAACCCAAAGCCTGTTCCCTGGGTATCCACTAAGGATAGGGGAGACCAGCGAACATTTCAGATTAAAAACAAGAATATTGTCAAAAGTTATATAAGTCAAAGAACTCACATATCATGAGTCAGGAAATATAGGAATTGTTAAATGGGGATAACAGACAATCCAGCTGTTTCTTTCTCATCTCTAAACCATTTTATGATGTGAATCTACAGTTGATTAGATTGCCCCTTCGAGTGAGCACATGTGTTATGTTGACAAACAAAACCCTGTAACATATGAGGTGCCTTCCAATGAAGAAATTAATCCATAAGACTTTGCCTGATTTGATATAACAAATAACAGAAATGAGTGTATATCATTTACCATATAAATATATGCACATCTATTCATATGTACACCACAAAATACTCCCCAAAACGCTAAGAATTTAAGATATTTTGAAAACTGGTGTATGGGCCAGATTTGAGCCCAAACAGGCAGGTTGGGGCAGAGATATTAGCGGCCACAGGAAGTAGAGCGCAAGATCTCTGCTGGGAGAGTGAGCTGGTACTAGACGCCCCCTTGTGAGAGTCTCAAGCACGAGTAGTTCTTATATTGTCCACAAGGGGGCACTGCGGCCTGTAAGTAGTGCAAGGAAAGAAAGGACTGTACCAGGTGGAGAGTAGACAGAGTATGAGAAAGGAGAACCCCATAACAAAGAAGAAAGAATAAGCAAGAAAAAGAAAGAAGAAAATAAGAAGCAAAGAATTCAAGAGGAATACGAGAAACAAGGCCAGTGTGGCAGATGAAAATAATATTGCCGCAAACCCACCATTGCTACCCCAAGTCCTCTCAAATACTCCATGCATGGAAATACTAGGAGATCTAGAAGAGAATTGAAATTTATTCAAAACATCATGGCAGAATTATGAGGTCGCAATAAGAGTGCGAGTAAGGATAGAACATTGCTAATAAATAAACACCTACAATCTGTGCAAATTTCAAGTTTATTGTTAAGATATTTCCTTTTGAAAAACAATTTCATAAATATCCAGCAAATGTTGCTTTAAGGCATCATCCACCCCCTGTTGGTTGATGCCTTAAAGAATCATCCACCCTTAAACTAGACTTGGACGATAAATCGTATTAGTGCCCGAGGTAAGGCCCGGCGTCCACCTACTACAATAGAATCGTAGACATGGCACCGATACAAAATGTCAAAATCGGTGCCATATCGGGAAGGTGCAAAATCGTAGACATATGTCTAGACAAGCCAATCCACCACACATTGTATGGGGTTTTTATCGGTGTCTAATCGCAGAAACGTGGTCAACTGCCCCGGTATTAGGTGACCTTCCGACGCGATTTTGATTTTTTCTTGGGAGGTGCATCGTAGACCACATTGGAGCCATATCGTAGCAGCTATGCTTGTATGATATTTCCTGATATTTTTCAATTTTCAAGATCAACTGAGGAAGTGTTATGAAATAGCACGAAACGTTGTGTCCCCCTCTGATACTGTATATCACAAAATAAGATCTTGGTTGCAATACAGCAACTTTTCTAAAGAAAATCTACTGTGTCTGGTTTTTTTTGTGTTATACCACCACTTCAATTTTCCAATTTACCCCAATCTCTAATTCAGTAGGTTTTGGTTGCTCGGTGGAATCAGGGTATTATGGTGAATTGCCTATCCTAATAGATTAGCTTTTGTCAGGTGCCTGCAAACATAGGTTACATGATTGCTGTGCAGAGTTGACCATGTAGCTGTGGGTTTGTACATAGATGCTCGTTTTGGAAACACCTGATAACAGCAGGTTCATAGCCAGCCCAATGGAACACCCCCTTAAAGACAAATGCAGGTAGGTATCGCAGTGCCCTCTGTGCCTATACTTTGAACTGAATTTGACACTGGTGCTGCCATCTGATTTCATGGAGATATTGCAGTTTCCGATAGACACCAATAGATAAGCACTGACCTTCTTCAGATGGCCTTTCCATAGAAATTAGCATGATGACTTTTTTTTAGCATTTCTCATTTGTATATGTTCCATACTATCATACTCCAGAATTATTTGAAGATAGGAATAAAATATCAGTGTCATTTAGTAACAAAGTCAAACTATTGCAGTTTCCCATAGACACCAATAGTTAAGCACTTATCTTTTCAGATGGCCTTTCCATAAAAGTTAGCATGGTGACATGCCTTTTTAGCATTTTCTATTTGCTGATATATGGAACCTATATTACTTTGCAAAATTCAATAGAATTTAAAAATCACCCAACTACCAGCATTTGTCTTTAAACAAAGGAGCACTCAATCAGAAGGACTTTGCTACATAGCAGCAAAAATGGGGGTTTATTTCTTCAGTGAAATAGTGACAAACATGGGTCCTAATGCTGGTTTGGCGGGTTGAATATACCAACCAACCGCTTCGTAAGTGTACCTGTCATACCTTGCAGTCTCAGAACATCCATCCCAATGTGATATGTCATTTGATGGGCCACCATGACCTGAACTTAGCCATTATGCTGTGGCCATAAAACAGTAACAAGAATTGTCTCTCTCATCTACTAAACCTGGCATTTTCATCAGACGATATAGGCGGCGATTCTTGAACCTGACGACTTTCGGCCGTAAAAGTCTAGAAATCTTCTATTATAAACGCCAAGAGCGTGGCGACTGCATATTGTCTGATTACATCCGATTATGCAAAAAAGAACCACCTCATGCCTATTGGACATGCTCTGACGCCGCTGACTATTTCAAGCCGCCATGAATAAGTCGTCTATACAGGCGGCAATTCTGTGAAAACCCCAGTGTAAACGCTCGGTTGTATTCTAAGGTCAACGACTTTTGCGGTGGACATTGCCACAGACTGACGACTATTGGCTGACAATCTACAGTCGCCACATATTTAGTTGTCTAGTGTTAACACCGGGTGACTGTGATAAATGATCAATTGCCAAAAGTGTTTTTGTCCCAGATAATTCCAGTTCTATAGAACAAATGAGGTTATACATATCTCTAGGAACACACAAAAGGGTAATTTCTTCTTTGAATCCAACTAAGGTTCACACATGTCACATAGCCTTGTTTGAGTTTGTATCTTTTGTGGCTTTCGTCCTTTTAGCTTGTGTGCTTTTGTCCTTTGCTTTAGGCGGCAGACAGGAAAAGGTTTTGTGGTTGGCATACATATCCTCAACGTCTCCTAGTGTCTGTGGTAGTGGCGTATACATAGTTTCTGGTAGGATTAAAGTAATAGCAGCAGCGAAGATTGATAAGAACGCCATGATCATCTGAGGCACCCAAGGTATGTGCTTTGCCTGCAGGAAAAACAAAACAACACCAAAATCATACTTACATCATTATCCTATCAGTCAAAATATATTTAATGAAAGCGTAGGTGTTAAGGCAATGTGGAAATCATTACATGGAGTCTATAATCAATATATTTGTGTAAAATATTGTATTACCTATCAATTACAAAGCCGCAATTGAAAATGTATGGCACAACTTTAAACCAATACCCATTGTTTTTAAGATGGCAGAAACTATTGGTTACGAATTTTTCCTCCATAGACTTAACATTGGGAACTCATATCCAACGCCTGTGGGATATTTAGGAAAAATATCCAATAGCAAATTATGTTGCAAATTTTAGCCCATTAGTCAATGTGAAGGGTGAGATAAATTCAGGAACCCATTCAAGTTTAGGGTCAGAGCTCGATCCTATCTTGTTTGAATCGCTACATAATTCATGCGGCTTCACCTTGTGAATTACTACGCGATTTTAACTGGGTGGGGTACAAGCTCTGACCCTAAACCTTCATAGATTTCCTCTATAGAAACCCAATAATCATGGCCTGAATGCCATTGATAACGGGAAAATAGTCCCTTATGATATACCCTAAATTATAGCAATTCCTGGATTTAATTTATTCGAGAATACTTATCATTCAGTAGTGCGTGTATTAAGGTGGGCGTCCACCAACCACGACAAGGCTAAGACAAGAGCCGACAAGAAAGTTCCTATTGGCACCTTGCCACAGCCTTGTCATGAGAAGGGGGGCTTTACGACAGCGTTGTCGGGGCTTGCCGGGAAGTGCAAGCTCCACCAAAATTAATTATCGTAGACCTCTGCGACACACTCCCGACACGCCATGACATTCCACGACAAGAGTCCAGTAGTAGGAAAAATCGAACATATTCAATTTTGTCGTAACCTTGTCAGAAGGCTCCCAACAAGCTTCCCAGTCGCAGCATGTCATGGTTTTGTCGTAGACTCTTGTCAGGAACTAGGGTCGTATTCGATGCCCACTGTCCACAGAACCATCGATCATCACTATAAATGGGGTATGGGTACAATGGGTACAATGCCCTCTAAGCATGGGCTATGCTATTCAACAAACCTGTATACTGTCCCCTAGAGTATTCTCAGATTTGGTTATAGTTAGCTACAACCTGGTGTTTATTGGTTTCGTGGAATTTCCTTAAGAAAACATTATGTCAGGTAAGCCCAATATACATCTTCTGATGGAGGGTTGAACGGTTACATTGTATAGGCATTGTTGCAGGCAAATTACAAAACTCTTGTTGGCCACCCAAATATGGGCCATTTACCAGCAGGTTTTTTTTTGGCGACTGGATTTATCAACATGTTGATAAACTTTTGGCGAGCAATTTAGGAATTTTGACAGACAACTCGTCAGTGCCAAAAGAACATCTCAAGGAGGGGGCACACTAATCATTGGCTAACCCTTGCCTAGCTGTCCTACATCTACTAGGGCCGACTCCGTTAGGATGCCTCGTCTGAGAAAATTACTGTTCCTTTGTCACCAACAAAGGTACATCAATGTTCCAAAATCGGTAGATGTTTATTGGGCTTAACTTCAAATACTCACAGCATATGAGGCAAATGGCGCTGCCATTGTGCCAAGGCGTCCTGGTATACTGGTCACCCCTCCACTTGTTACCCTATTACGAAATGATCATGACATGTTATTTACTTGGAAACAAACATACACCACACATCAAATAGTTACTGAATGCTAAACTTCACTGGCATCATCTTCATTTCCCCAGCTATTGTCTACGTTTATACCATTGTCGCAGAGAAACTACTTCATTTCTAAAACTATGTAATCATTCATTATCACGTATATATGGTTAAATCAATAGGATGGTGGAAGGGTAGATAGAAATAAAATTCCACTTTGTTGATATATACAAAACTACATTTAATCATATAAATATTATTATAAACAAACACAACAAACAACCTCAAAATTATTATTCAAGTATGATGAGATTATGAGCATTGGGCTATGAAAGAACCTCAAAATTGTTTGCCACATTAGAAACTACCAGTGGCATGATATAAGGCATTAGAAAAGTCAGACACAGACCTAAGATTTGTAGGAAATATCTCCTTTGCATATAATATGATAATGGCGAATGATATGGTTATGGCAAACTTTCCCAGCAGCGCCATTGTGACAATCAGTGGAGATAAGTTGACACCGCCCGCTGTAAAAGCAAACACCGTCCTGGTTAATCAGTAAGCTGGTATTTAGGTAGATCAGGGCCCCGTTGAATAAAAAAATGAACGATAAAGAAAGTATCTTACAAGTCTCGTTGGTGGCAAACTGTAGTATAAAAAACTATCTTTGAGGTGGACGGGCATTGGACGAGAGGATGAAATGAACGATTGTGAGTGGTGTTGAATAAAAAATCGTTCATTCTCAAAATATTGTTTATTTATCGTTCAAGTCTCCTCGCGGACGACCACGTTTCCGGCGTCATAGCCGATGTCAAACTCGTTTTTCATGCACTAAATCCATTAAAAATTAAAAGGTATTTTCAACAGAGATTTATATTTATATTTGATACATGTATATCATTTTTGTGTGAAATATTTGAAAATCACTGGGAAAAAAAGTTTGCCTTGGATGGGGTTAGAACTCTCAACCTTCAGGTTGAGAGACCAAGGCCTAACCTCTTTCCCCACAGAATTATACATGTTTACTGGTCCCCATGGATATGGGTCAATTATACGATCATTCTACGATATTTGAACGATATTATCACGGAAGACAGTGCTCACATGGACGACCAGTTTTATGCTACACTGAAAATAGATTATCGTTTATTTCTCGTCCATCCTTCACTATGTCTTATCGTCCAGCCTCACGGACGATACTTTTTTATTCAACAGGGCCCAGGATATTCTTCTTAGCTAATCCCAATACAAAATACATACTAATAAAACGAGAGGAGAGACCAGTAAAGACCATGATTTAATCACAAGTTTGACAGAAGTGTAATAGTGTAAGGTTACATCCAGTTCATATACATTTGAAGAATCATACCATTTTTATTGACACTAATGAATATTTTTGCTCCTGCAAAAAAGAAAAAAAATACAAAAGAAACCACTGTCCTTCTCTTGTGTTCCTCATACCATCACAAAGTAAATATGTGCTGTCCTTTCATTGTCTCTCAAGAGCTAACCAGTTCAAATTGAAGAAACCTAACAAAACAACTTGATGAAAAATGCAGTTTTATAGAATCAAAGATGTTAGGCAATTTTTCATAATATATCATTCTCTTTACTGAATGACAAAAATCAGCATGCGAAATGGTATTATTTATTGAAACATAAGAAAAAAATGTGTATTTAGCGGTCACTGGGTTAGGCTAATTTAATTGTCCAAAATGATCAAGCTAACCCAATGTGGATTCAATGCTACCCTGTGATTACTACGCGTCGACCTCTCGTGGTTTACGGCCGCTTGTCCACAAAACCATTGTTTATTGTCTATGTATTTCATAATTGGCGGATACTTTTGATATAGATTAGTGTAAGTCACCTCAAATGATATCGACTTGCGCAGCCTTTGTATTTTCAAAATTATAGCATTAAGGCTTATCATTACTTCTTTAAGGTGATCAGCAAAGGTTAGACTTCTATTCAGTTACACTCTATCTATATTTGCTAGCTTCACCTCGATACATAATTCCTTTGCATTTGTTTTCCAAACATTAATGCTAATCACGTTTTTTTACTGCACTAGTCTACACGATACACGTTTTATATGCATTTAGTCCTTCACGAATTTTACTGACATGCAGAATAAAGAGGAGCAGGTTGAAAACATAATCAATAAATAGAGACCGATTGAGACCATTGACTAATTATCACTGACAGTACCTCCTACTTTGTTACACATGACAACAAATATGAGTCTTTGTAAATTGTTTATTCATAAGACAATAAAGACAGCTGTTTAAGAAAATATCACAAAACGTGAGTTTGAGTTTACATCTGTTTACTTTTCTCCTCGAGCCCCAAATAATCAGAGATTTTCCAGCAGCAGACAAAGGAGTACATTTAGACAGAAACTGGAAATAGACAACATTCTATTTTCCAGATGTCATTTTCATAGTACTGCACTGGAGTGTATCCATGCATAAACCACAATATGGAAAGCATTCAGTTGACACAAGTATCCTTGACACAGAACAGGGCGCCAGTGTGGTGCCAAAATTGGTTACCCTGCCAAAAAATGGTAATTATCGCCCACCCAATACGCGAATGCGTCTGCACATGCTCTTCCGGTCAGATTTCACGGACTATCAGACGTACTACTATTTTGATGTGATTTTAATGTAAATAAATGAAAGAGCAGTATTTAGACATGAGTATTACATGTCGTGATATGCTTAATTTCGGCAAATTTCATCACTGCACAAGATACTAGTGGGCGATAATTACCACTTATGGCAGGGTAACCAATTTTGGCACCACACTGGCCCATTGTGCACTGTGCTGCTGAGTGTCCTTCACCTGATTAATGCACAGAGATTTTGGGCATCCCCAGCCTCATCAATGATACATGGGCACTCAGCAGTGGCCTTGACACAGGGACTGGGTGTGACCATCCAGACTCATCAGTATGCATGAGCACCCAGCAGTGGCCTTGACACAGTGACTGGGTGTGACCATCCAGACTTATCAGTATGCATGGGCACTCAGCAGGGGCCTTGACACAGTGACTGGGTGTGACCATCCAGACTTATCAGTATGCATGAGCACTCAGCAGTGGCCTTGACACAGTGACACACAGCAGCCACTTAGCACAGTGCTGAGGGGATGCACACTGACTGTCCTTGACCTTGAAAAGGACAAGGACAGTGTGCCACAGACATGCACATGGCATCTAGGATGGGGACCTTGACATTGTATCAACCCTGACATTGCATCTAACCTTGACACTGTGAGTGTGTAACTAACACACTGTCATTTATTCAGCCTTGATGTTGTATTGTATTCAACCTTGATAATTCCTGTATAAGCGAGTAGCAGCTCTAATTCAGGGGTCTTCTACCTGAATTTATGAGAGGAGTGTATCATCTGCATACATGATAAAAGGAGCATACCACAAGTACCTTTCCAACAGATCTTTCTGTGAAGGACTGATACAGCCAAGGAGTATTCAACCACTTACATCCTACCTACAAATAGGTAAATGAGCAATACACAGTAGACCTATTCCCATTTATCCCAGCACAATCCCATATTTACCCAAATATCTAGGTAGATACATAAATGTATTCAGATTTTAATTCTGTAATGCATATGCCTGCTATATTTCTCGCAAAATGATGGTTCAATTATGACATTCTCCGCACAGATGAGTATACTGTGCCAGCCATACAGCAAACTGTAGCCCATTTGTTTTCAGAGGATATCACTGCAATTGTGCATAGATAAGAATGGAATACAGCCTCTAGACCAATATTCGCTCCAGTTCCACTCATACCGAACAAATGAGGCGGTATATACCTCTAGGAACACACAAGAAGGTAATTTCTCTCTTGAATCCAACTAAAGTTCGCACATGTCACATAGGCTCATTTGAGTTTGTATCTTCTGTCGCTCTTGTCCATTTAACCTGTGTGCTTTTGCCTGTTGCTTTAGGTGGCAGACATGAAAAGGTTTTGTGGTTGGCATACATAACCTCCACGTCTCCTATTGTCTGTGGAAGTGGCGTATACATGGTTTCTGGTAGGATAAATGTAATAGCAGCAGCGAAGAGTGACAAGAACGCCAAGATCATCTGAGGCAACCAAGGGGTACGATTTGCCTGCAGAAAAGGCAATAAGACAAACCATCATACTACATCTTTATCAAATGAATCAAAATGGAAACAATGAATCACACGGAACTCATTACATACTAAACATATGTAAAACATTTTAAGCTGTGTTTTCAGCCATAAACATGCTCTGTTTCCTCCATGCGTCGCAGCCCTTACTTACTCATGAATAAATTGATGAGTAATCTTCGCGACATCAATTTGGTATGAGTGCCAATCAATGCCAACTTAGCATGCTCCATGCTATTCAACCAACCTGTATGCCTCTTTCCCTAGTATTCCTGTACCTTTATCAAAACTGCATGCTGGTTTTTGTCAGTTTCATCAAATTTTCTTAAGAAGATATTCTGTTCAAAACATAAAATACTCACAGCATATGAGGCAAATGGCGCTGCCATTGTGCCAAGACGTGCTGGTAAAGCGGTCACCCCTCCACTTGTTACCCTATTACGAAAGATCATGACATGTTATTTGTTCGATAACGAACCTGATCAACCACACCTCAAATATGCAGCAGATACTACAATTCACTATTCTTTCATTCCGTCCTACCTAATGTTTACATTGATGCCACCATCAAAGAGAAACTTCTTCATTTCTAAAACTCATTCATTAACACATATCGTCATATTGATATGATAAGGTTTGGTTTAGAAGAAATAACATTCTACTTTGTATATACATGTGCATGAGAAAATATAATGACATAAATCATTGTTTACACAATGAAAATATCTATTAACCTCAAAATGATTTGTTATCATAGAAATTGTATCAGTAGTAATAAAGGAGGTGACAGGCTAGGGAAGCACCTACCTAAGATTCGTAGGAAATATCTCCTTTGCATATAATATAAAAATGGCAATCGATATGGTTATGGCAAACTTTCCCATCAGTGCCATTGTGATGATTAATGGAGATAAGTTCATACCACTCGCTGTAAAATCAAACACTGTTCTTCTTTAATCAACATCATATGTGATTTGCCAATGTAAAGTGTATATGTTTCAGCTTTCATATATGTGGAATATCCTTCAAGAGCTAGGCAGTTAAATCTGAAGGAACCTAACGAAACAAATTCATCAAGAATACGGTCATATGATAGCAGCTATTGAACAATAAGAAAAGAAATATATCAACACTTATACTTCTCACTTCTTGGGTATAGGTGTTAAGGTCATGCTTCCATAGTGACTTTACAATCGTCAGAATGGTTTTTTGTTTGTTGTTTTGATTTACTGTCCATGCTTACAGGTCCTCTCCAGACTTTCTCAAGGTTCTTTTGCATCACAAGGGTGGTGATCGAATTTATCCGATGAATTCAGGTAGAAATCTCACTCCTACACATTTACCGAGGTGAAAGTTTTTTACTCCAGACACCACATAGACGTGGTATGAGAAGGATTGGCCTTTGATAAAGCAGACGTCAGACTTGTGTTGAAATTGAACAGATGTAGTCAGCGGTGAACATCAGAGTAGCAGGAAATTGGTGCCGAAATTGCAAAGTTCTGGTGCCATGAGACAGAGGAAAGACTGTAGAACTGTCGCAGCTGAGGTTGTTTGCATGGTTTGATTTAACGTCCAGTTAACCACTACAGGTTCTTACCAGACTTTCTCTAGGTTCTTTTACACCACAAGGGTGGTGATCGAATCTATGAAATGAATTTAGGAAGAAATCTCTCTCCTACACATTTACCGAGGTGAGAGTTCTTTTACTTCCCGCACCACATAGACATGGTATGAGAAGAATTGGCCTTTGATATAGCAGTAAGTCTACCACTGCTGGAGATGAAGGTGAAAGGTGGCTGTACACCACACCACATAGAAATGGTATGAGAAGGACTGGCCTTTGATATAGCAGTAAATCTACCATACTGGGGATGAAGGAGAAAGGTGGCTGCACACCACACCACATAGACATGGTATGAGAAGGATTGGCCTTTGATATAGCAGTTAATCTACCACTGCTAGGGATGAAGGAGAAAAGTGGCTGCACACCACACCAAATAGACATGGCATGAGACGGACTGGCCTTTGATATAGCAGTTAATCTACCACTGCTAGGGATGAAGGAGAAAAGTGGCTGCATGCCACATCACATAGACATGGTATGAGAAGGACTGCCCTTTGATATAGCAGTAAGTCTACCACTGCTGGAGATGAAGGAGAAAAGTGGCTGCACACCACACCACATAGACATGGCATGAGACGGACTGGCCTGTGATATAGCAGTTAATCTACCACTGCTAAAGGTGAAAGGTGGCTGCACACCACACCACACCACATAGGCATGATATAAGAAGGATTGGCCTTTGACATAGCAGTAAATTTACCACTGCTGGGTATGAAGGAGAAAGGTGGCTACAGTCGCAGCTGAGGAGAAAAAGGTGACCTGAAGAGGGTCACCCAGGCAGAAAATAGCAGCAAACACTGACAGTCCTATGAGTTTCTCATGCACTCAAAGTTGGAGCACGGACTTGGAAGTCCGTGGTTGGAGGTACAGAGAGGAAGGACCCATGACAGTCTGGCTAAGAGCGCGGTGACGACCAACCCATGGGAGGTGAGGCGAGGTCTGGAAGCTGTAGATCGTGGCATGCACTTGTGGAGTAGGCGAACCTGGGACCTGTTTCAGTAGTTTCGTGACATGTCTAGATGGCGTCTGTGACACCATACGGACAGATCACAAGATTGCAGTAGATGACACACAGAGTTTCACCCACTTCTCGGAATTAAGCAATGACACTTTAACACGTGTAGGGGATACATATAATCTATAATCTTCCAAATATGAAGAAGATTGGCCACTTCACGCTTCTGATATTTGCTAGTCTTTTTCCGCTGTTGCTTGCACTGTTGGTGCCGCTGTTGATGTCTGTCTAGGCCTAATGTCACGAGACTACTGAAACAGGTCCCTGTAGAGGGATGGCCATGCCAGGCTGTATGAGGTAGCTGAGGAGCGGTGATACATGGCTGAGTAGTCGCTAAAACCTCGTTTCCATTGGCCAACGAAAACGGCAACGATTTTTTTTTAAGTTGCCCTACGTTTCGCTCGGTCGTGCCACCGACTGGCTATCGGTATCAAAGAATCGGTGAGGGTGCATTATACCCTGTTTCCTAATGTACTTTCCATGGACACATAGATTTTCTGTGTGAATATTTATCGATTGTGGCCTCGTTTTGGACCAAAATCATTTATGAGCAATGTCTGCAAGTCTTGCTTCCATTGATCGCTTTGGTATCAGTATGCCCAATACAATTTATCTGTGGTTCCTGACTGTAGATCGGTGCCAAATTGTCGTATACTCATTTTCTTTAACTTTAATTTTATTTAAGATTTTCAAACGAGGTTTATGTGGGATCCATGAAGCTGTTGGGTAGAGTCTCCAGTTTAGAGAAGCATCATACAACAGCCGAAGAGAAGAAGGAGCCAACAGTTGAGGCTATGTTCCTTGGCATGGCTGCAAGGGATTTGTCCCATCAGCCTCCAGAAAGCTATAAGCCGGAAACACACATCCTAAGAAAAAAAAAAATAAAAAAAAATCTGGATATGTAAGCTACATGATGATTGTAAAAGTATAGACCCAATAAAGAAACTGATATAAAAAAAAAACAAAAAAAACAACAACATGCATCCTGGGATCACAAGCCACAATGCCCCCGGAATGATAGCATAATTGATGAATGGTGTAGACTAGGGCACCTGCACGGTTGGGAGGGGGTATTATCCTACCCCTAATAAAAAAACTCCATAGGCTTAACATTGGCTTAACATTGGCTCACTGTATTCGGTCTGGAGTTCAGAAAAATGAAAAATATCGACCTAGTGGGCTTCACTTGACAAATGACGTCATTTGTTAATGTAGAAGTGATTTAGACAGGCAGGGTAGGATAAATTCTAAACCAAACTCAAGTTAGTCGTGTTATTGTTCATCGTACTCCGGCAAGATTGCATATTACTGCTCTCGGCTTTGCCTCACACAGTAATATGTGGTCTTGCCGTCGTGCGATAAACAACAACACAACTAACTCTTGTTTGGTTTCTCCATTGTTCAACCCTCTTCCTTGTGGGTAAACCACCAAGAGGCTCGTTAAATAATCTAGCCTCGTACAAAAAGACCCTTTTTTGTACGCAAAAGAGACCCAGGGACGATGTGGGTCAATTTTATTCAACACTCATGGACGACCTTATGGACGGCTAATACTGTCTTACCAAACGAACTTAAATATCATTAAGCGATAACCCAGGTACAGAAAAGGTTCTTCATGTATGAGTCTAGATTATTAAATGAGCTCCAGGTTTGCGGCCTGGCGCTGGGATTGGTAATCCGGTCCTCACTGTGATACTGAACTGCGGTAGGTGAGGCATAGCTAATACCGGTCGTCACACTGATTATCTTTACATGATAGATAAAGAAAATTTAAAAAGAAAAAAAAAATCCTTGGTTTTCCACCTACCTCTTTTGGTCAGGTCCGTTCGCTTTCTATATAAATATCTCAAAGCAAAGTATGATTTCGCACATGTTGATGATGAACTGTAAATACTCCCTACGAAACATTACTGGTCCAGCTTATTGATAGCAAAGTCTAACTTCCTGGTTTTTTCATCAGAGAATATGTGTGGGAACTTTTCTGGCATAAATCGGTACCCCGATTTGTGGCAATCGGTCCCCGATTTTATCCAAAATAGAATTTCGGAAATCGGGGCCCCGATTTTATCCAACATATTTTTTTTAAACCAACATTCTTCATCAGAGAAAGTATGTTAATGATAATTGCTATCGCCTAAAGAAATTCCTTAAGATGTATCATTTGACCCACCTGTTTTTTCAGGAATAAATGCAAGAAGACCTAGAACTGTTCCGGCGAATAACTGGATGATGATAGTGGGTAGACGCCTTCCCCATCTAAAAGGAATTTATCTCATATTAGAAATAATACGAACGTGAAATCAAAGTGAACAAACGTAACAGAAACGGCAAAAACAATGATGAATAGTAAAACCAAAATGGCATAGGACCCCCCTGTGAATTGTGATTTCAATGACTTGTTTTGAAGATGCATATTCCTGATAAATAATCACCAAAGACACCAAAAGCTGGTATATTGTTATCTTGTACCATTTCCAACTGGCTGACTATTTGCCACCGATCTGCAGTTGGGAACCTCCGACGCCAGATTGGTGAATGGAAACAAGCATGCGGAGCAGTGCTCATCGATTAATTGTGTATAGGTTATACAATGAGGCCACTACCGAACAACTTAAGTTGGTATGGGCCTGTCAAATGCAGCAGAAACAAGGAATACACTGCACCCTCACCGATCTTTAGACACCGACGTGCAGTCATTGGCCACCACCGACCAACTATTAGGAGAACTCAATTAATCGGTGCCGTTTTCGTCAGCCAGTGTTCTTTTACATTGTAAAGTACTTATCTTTATTATCCACCTAATACAAAGTGTCCATAGAAAACACATAGGGAGTTTGTATGGACATACCCGGCGCATACGGATATGTTGTATGCTCCGGGTGGCGCATACGGAAAAATAGTGCGTATGGAAAAATAGTGCATAACTAAAACGAACTGATATTGACATGCCACTTGTCCAGAAAAGGTGGATAATAAATACAATATTGACTGGTTTCAGATACAAGCGGTTGTATGCTCCTTAGAGTTGCCTCTGCGCAATATCCTCGCATATGCTCGGATATTACTACGCGTCAACTCCTCGGAGCATACGGCCGCTTGTATCTGAATGTATCTCTATGTATGTAGAAGCAGTTGTCCTAGGAATCAGTTTTTAAAACTAGACATGTCCCAAACTAAGGCTAAATAGCGAATGTGAAGCTCAAAGATTCATTATCAGTGCTATCAATTGCCGCATGTCTTTATCATATATTAAAATATAAAAAGCTGAGTGAAATTGCGTAGCATACCAAAACGAATAGTGTATTTTCAAAGGCTTTCGAAAGGCAGTTCAGGTTTTATCTCAACCCTATCATTGACTAATTGGCTAAACCTTTTGATGTCGTGGTCCATTGAGTCTTCTCTATTTTGAACAATACTCTGTGAGTGTTGAGTACGAGTTCCCAATTTTAAATCTATGGGGAAAGGTAGCAGTGGTGAGATAAATTCACTTACGTTATGACGATAAGGTAGGTGATGATGTAAGCAGGGATCTCTACAAGCGCGCCCAGAGTGAAGTTCAGATACACGCCGCCCGGCATGGAGGGACTCGCCAGGATAAGTGCGTAGTATACCACACTGTTAGCGAACCTAGAACACAACAACAATATGATGAATATTCACACCGCCCGGCATGGATAGAGTCGCCAGGATGAGCGCATAGTATACCACACTGTTAGCGAACCTAGAACACAACGACAATATGATGAATATTCACACCGCCCGGCATGGATAGAGTCGCCAGGATGAGCGCATAGTATACCACACTGTTAGCGAACCTAGAACACAACGACAATATGATGAATATTCACACCGCCCGGCATGGAGGGACTGGCCAGGATAAGCGCATAGTACACCACACTGTTAGCGAACCTAGAACACAACACCTATATGATGAATATTCACACCGCCCGGCATGGAGGGACTGGCCAGGATAAGCGCGTAGTACACCACACTGTTAGCGAACCTAGAACACAACAACAATATGATGAATATTCACACCGCCCGGCATGGAGGGACTCGCCAGGATAAGCGTGTAGTACACCACACTGTTAGCGAACCTAGAACACAACACCTATATGATGAATATTCACACCGCCCGGCATGGAGGGACTCGCCAGGATAAGCGCGTAGTACACCACACTGATAGCGAACCTAGAACACAACAACAATATGATGAATATTCACACCGCCCGGCATGGAGGGACTGGCCAGGATAAGCGTGTAGTACACCACACTGTTAGCGAACCTAGAACACAACAACAATATGATGAATATTCACACCGCCCGGCATGGAGGGACTGGCCAGGATAAGCGCATAGTACACCACACTGTTAGCGAACCTAGAACACAACAACAATATGATGAATATTCACACCGCCCGGCATGGAGGGACTCGCCAGGATAAGCGCGTAGTACACCACACTGTTAGCGAACCTAGAACACAACAACAATATGATGAATATTCACACCGCCCGGCATGGAGGGACTGGCCAGGATAAGCGCATAGTACACCACACTGTTAGCGAACCTAGAACACAACAACAATTTGATGAATATTCACACCGCCCAGCATGGAGGGACTGGCCAGGATAAGCGCATAGTACACCACACTGTTAGCGAACCTAGAACACAACAACAATATGATGAATATTCACACCGCCCGACAGGGATGGACTCGCCAGGATAAGCGCATAATATACCACACTGTTAGCGAACCTAGAACACAAAAAACATATGCTCAGATACACACTGCCAGCATGGATGGACTGGCCAGCACAGGCAAGTAGTACACCACACTGTGGCAAACATAGAACACGATTATTACAGTGAAACCCTTCTTCTGAGACACCTCGCTTAAGGGGACACACCACTTAAGGGGACAGTTTGCTCGGAACAGAAATTCTTATCTAGTTCATTATAACCCCGCTTAAGGGGGCACCCTGCTTTAGGGGCCACCTTGGTTCGGAATGGAGGGTGGCCCCTTAAGCGGGGTTTTACTGTATATGATGAATATGGATAAGTTCCGATACACGGCCTGGCATGGAGAGACTGGCCAAGACGAGCACGTAGTACTCCACGCTGTTAGAAAACCTAAAACACAACAACTATATGATGAATATTCACACACCCCAGCATGGAGGGACTGGCCAGGATAAGCGTGTAGTATACCACACTGTTAGCGAACCTAGAACACAACAACAATATGATGAATATTCACACCACCCGGCATAGAGTGACGCGAACCTAGAACAAGCCAACTATATTATAAATATGGGCATATGTTCAGATGAGTGCCAAAAAAACACCTGGCAACGTTTTCTTTAGCATTGGATAACTGAGTTTATGATGATAATATGTTTATAATACCCATGTATATTATTCACAGAGAAAGTGATTGCATCGTATTTTATGGTATTCCATCTCCGATCTGGTGTGTCATACATGCATATCACCTCAATAATACTTTAGATATAGATTAGATAACACCAGACCACTAAAACTGGATACATAATGATACATTGGCAGGCCTAACTATCGTATACCTGTCTTTTCTCAAGGGAAAACCAAGACAATTATCAACTATGAAGTTTAGACAATGCCCCAGTTTATTCGACCAGTGTAATCTTTCAAAAAAACAACACTTCTGCAATCACGCCCACTGTTCATACTAGGTGTGATTGCTGCGTGTCTCCTTAGGCTTGAGGCAAAACTGAGCTGCGTTTGTCCGAGTGGCATGCTAACTAAACAATGCACCAGCACCCAGTGATTACGCTAGATAACTAAATGTGTGGCAACTGTAGAATGTCAGGCCAACAGTCATCTGGGACCTGTTTCAGTAGTTTTGTGACATTAGGCCTAGGCAGACATCAACAGCGGCACCAACAGTGCAAGCAACAAAATATTTTGTCGGGTTTCAAAACGCATGTCACAGTTGATGCCAAATATCAGCGGATCAGAGTGGCCAATTTTCCTCATATTTGAGACGATTATAGGTCATATGTATCCCTTACATGTGTCAAAGTTTCATTGCTTAATTGTTACGGGAAGTGAGTGAAATTGTCTAATACTTTTGAAACTGGACACAACGTGTTTGGGGTCTGTCTTGTCCTAAGTGCCGCAACTTATGTTGATCTGTCTGTATCGTGTCACAGACGTCATCTAGACATGTCACAAAACTACTGAAACAGGTCCTAGGTGATGCTACCTACCACAATATACTGTGGTGACAATGGTTTATATCAGCATTATCCGGTTTGTGAGGAGCTTTTTCTCTCTAGTAATTGAGACGTTTTTGTGGAAAAAAACACCAAAAAAAACCAACCTTTTTTACACATATTGACCTATAGTAGACTTTGTCCTACCTACCACAATATACTAGTGACAATGGTCTGCATCAACATTCTTTGGTTCATGAAGAGCTTTTTCTCCCTAGTAAGCGAGACTTTTTTTGTGAAAATGGAAAAAAAACACAACGAAAAAACATCAAAATTTTTACAGATATTGACCTATATTAGACTTTGTCCTACCTACCACAATATGCTAGTGACGATGGTTTGCATCAGCATTCTCCAGTTTGTGAGGAGCTTTTTCTCCTTAGTGATCGAGACGTTTTTGTGGAAACAAAAACAACCATAACGAAAAAAAACCACTTTCTTTTTTACACATATTAACCTATATTAGATTTTGTCCTACCTACCACAATATACTGTGGTGCCAATGGTCTGCATCAACATTCTTCGGTTCGTGAAGAGCTTTTTCTCCCTAGTAATCTAGACTTTTTTGTGAAAACAAAAAAAAACCACAACGAAAAAAACATCAACATTTTTACAGATTTTGACCTATATAAGACTTTGTCCTACCTACCACAATATACTAGTGACGATGGTTTGCATCAGCATCCTGCAGTTGCTGGAGAGCTTTTTCTCCCTTGTAATCAAGAGGTTTTTGTGGAAAAAAAAAAACCATTACGAAAAAAAACCCCTTTTTTTTTACACATATTAACCTATATTATACTTTGTCCTACCTACCACAATATACTAGTGACAATGGTTTGCATCAGCATTCTGCGGTTGCTGAAGAGCTTTTTCTCCCTTGTAATCAAGACGTTTTTTGTGAAAACAAAAAAAAACACAATGAAAAAACATCAACACTTTTACACATATTGACCTATATATTTGTCCTACCTACCACAATATACTAGTGACAATGGTCTGCATCAACATTCTTCGGTTCGTGAGGAGCTTTTTCTCCCTAGTAAGCGAGACTTTTTTGTGAAAACGGAAAAAGAACACAACGAGAAAACATCAATATTTTTACAGATATTGACCTATATTAGACTTTGTCCTACCTACCACAATATACTAGTGACGATGGTTTGCATCAGCATTCTCCAGGTCGTGAGGAGCTTTTTCTCCTTAGTGATCGAGACGTAAAAATTGTGAAAACAAAAACAACCACAACGAAATGCAAAAACCTATTTACGCATATTGACCTATATAAGACTTTGTCCTACCTACCACAATATACTAGTGACGATGGTCTGCATCAGCATCCTGCGGTTGGTGAAGAGCGTTGACCACGGGTACACCGGCAGCTCGCTCTCTGTGGACGACCTCTCCTCGGTGGGATCCTCCTGGCCCTGCTCCTCTGCCTTGGACGTGTCCGACATGAGCTGCTCGCCCGAGCTGCTCGGCGCCAGGAGCCGGCCCGGCACCTTGACCTTGTTGAAGCGGGCGATGTCCTGGAGCACCTTCTCCGCCTCCTCCATGCGCCCGTTAGCCACCAGCCACATCGGAGACTCCGGCAGGATCCTGGAAGGGATTTTAAAAAATAAGAATGATAATACCTGAAGGAGGACTATGATTAGGACTAACCATGGGTAATACTATAGAGGAAACCCATGAAAGTTTAGGGTCTGAGCTCGTATCCCATCTAGTTTGAATCACGTAGTAATTCACAAGGCGAAGCCGCGTGAATTGCTATGTGATTCAAATGAGATGGGATCAAGCTCTGACCCTAAACTTGAATGGGTTTCTGAATTTATCTCACCCTTAATATTGACTAATGGGCTAACATTTGTGACATTATCCCCCATTGGATATTTTTCCTAAATATCTTATGGGTGTTAGATACAAGTTTCCAATATTAAGTCTATGGAAAAAAAATATCTGGGGTCAGATAATGACAAGGATCTTGACACCCCTCTCATAGTATCTCACACTCTCTAAATGGTATTCTGTACTCTCACTACGCTCTATGGGAGAAGAATTCTAAACGAACTAGGCGTATTTTCACTTTTTGAATACTTTTATATCTGTAGTTCATGGCCAGTTATAATTGGATCGCCAGATGAATTGCTTAATGTCAGAAATGGTAAAATCTGAATTAGTTTATCTGTAAACAGGTGCCTCAATACTTAGTTTTATTTTATAACCCAAACTCTAGCCTCTTCTAATAGCTGAATAATTTTTCGTTATTGACAAATTGTGGATTAGTCAATCGAAATATTGAACACGAATGTATGTTAACTTATTCAGTCCTGAATATGCCTGGGGGTGTTTTTGAAACTCAGAAAGATACTGCTGAGACCATTTGCTGAAGTGCTAGCAAAGCACCCCTCTCATAAGATCTCACACTCTCTAAGTCGTAATCTGTTAGAGGTTCTCACTGCGCTCTATGGGAGGATAATTCTTAATGAACTAGGCTTAGAACCTTGAGAATCCACTGGCACATAATTTTCCCGCTAGGTGGCATCGTTGAGATCCTGGAAGGGATTTTAAAAAATAAGAATGATAATACCTGAAGGAGGACTATGACTAGGACTAACCATGGGTATTACTATACACCTATGGCCGAACATGTATGAAATACTGCCCGCTGCTGGGGGTGTAGTATAAATAATGTTCGTGCCCGCTGTGACAGCGGGCCGTAGTGAATAGCAGAGTCTTTTTGTGGAGCAGAAAAGTTAATAAAACAGATTTGTCAACGAGTATGAGGTATATAGTAATAAGAAAACGTAGTGACTGATCCCGTACGGTGTCCGTTCTCGGTCATTTGATGAAAAAAATACGGCTCTCTAGCCTGCGGCATCGGGCTGTATTTTTTCATCAAATGACCTCGAACGGCCACCCATACAGGCTCAGTATCCACGTTTTCTCATATTACTGACAAGGATCTCGACACCCCTCTCATAATATCTCACACTCTCTAAGTGGTATTATGTACTACATTCTATGGGAGAAGAATTCTTAACGAACTAGGCGTATTTTCACTTTTTGAATACTTTTATATCTGTAGTTCATGGCCAGGTATAATAGGATCGCCAGATGAATTGCTTCATGTCAGAAATGATAAAATCTGAATTAGTTTATCTGCAAACAGGTGCCTCAATACTTAGTTTTATTTTATAACCCAAACTCTAGCCTCTTCTAATAGCTGAATAATTTTTCGTTATTGACAAATTGTGGATTGGTCAATCGAAATATTGAACACGAATGTATGTTAACTTATTCAGTCCTGAATATGCCTGGGGGTGTTTTTGAAACTCAGAAAGATACTGCTGAGACCATTTGCTGAAGTGCTAGCAAAGCACCCCTCTCATAAGATCTCACACTCTCTAAGTGGTATTCTGTACAAGGTTCTCACTGTGCTCTATGGGAGAAGCATTCTTAATGAACTAGGCTTAGAACCTTGAGAATCCACTGGTACACATTATTCCTGCTAGGTGGCATCGTTGAGATTATAGGAATCTTTGGTTGCATTGATGTACGTCTTTAGCACGGGAGGCAGGCCAGTGGATTTTCAAGGCTCTAAGCCGAGTTCATTAAGAATTCTTCTCCATAGAGCGTAGTGAGTGTACAGAACACGACTTCGAGAGTGTGAGATCTTATGAGAGGGGTGAGTAAAGTGCCGGGAATAGCACGAGAAACATACCATCAGTGAACATCTTTCCGACATGACAACCTGGCAAGATCTGAACCTGTGAAATCGACCTGACTGTGGATAGGTCACTCCAAACTGAGAAGTGAATTAGAACCTGTGCAACACACTTCTTAGGCCAGATGAGTAACTTGGTGCCAGAAAATGCATGTTTAAAGCTGATATTCTTTTGGATTCGTTAACTTAGCCTAAGTGCAATAGTTCATCTTTAATGTACCGCGGACCTTCAATTTTTCAATTTCACTGAATACACTATTTTGCCCATTACAAGATCGCTTGCAGGTGCGTTATCATACCTTGCCATGAACTACACATATACAAGTATTTAAAAAGTATTAGGAAAAATAGTCCCTTCTTCAGCAATTTGGCCCCCAAAGGTCGTTGTTCCATGTTTTGCTGATCGCAGAATAGTGATCCATAGTCGAAATCATTGCTTCAGATTTTTTGTATGTTGCATGATATCGCCATTTATATCCATTTGAAAATCTAATGAAGCTTTCACCTATGCCACTGAAAATGCGATGTTGTAAAAGAATGTGATATAAAGTGAAAATAACAATACCACATCACACGATCCAATATTACTGGAGCAACGCTTTTCGCACATTTCTAGGAGCAACCACCCCCTGGATCATGGACGAAAACGCCGATTCTCACCAGATGGAGATCAAGGCGGGCAGGACGAGCAGTGAGATGGCGAGCTGTAGATGCCGCCAGTCTCGTAGTAGGTAGGCGATACCAGCAAGCAGCAAGTAGTCGACGACCAAGAATATTTCTCGCCATTCATATCCATTAAAAAATCTAATTTAACTTTCACCTATGCCACGGAAAATGTAGTGTTGTAAAAGATAGCGATACAAAGTGAAAATAACAATACCACACAAAAAGATCCAATATTACTGGAGCAACGCTTTTTGCACATTTCTAGGAGCAACGACTCCCTGGATCATGGACGAATATGTTGATTCTCACCAGATGGAGATCAAGGCGGGCAGGACGAGTAGTGAGATGGCGAGCTGTAGATGCCGCCAGTCTCGTAGTAGGTAGGCGATGCCACCGAGCAGCAGGTAGTCGATGACCAAAAGCTTTTCTCGCCAGTCATACCCATTAAAAAATCTAATTGTGCTTTCACCTATGCCACTGAAAATATGGTGTTGTAAAAGATAGCGATACAAAGTGAAAATAACAATACCACACAAAAAGATCCAATATTACTGGAGCAACGCTTTTTGCCCATTTCTAGGAGCAACAACCCCCTGGCTCATGGACGAAAACGTCGATTCTCACCAGATGGAGATCAAGGCGGGCAGGACGGATAGTGAGATGGCGAGCTGTAGATGCCGCCAGTCTCGTAGTAGGTAGGCGATACCAGCGAGCAGCAGGTAGTCGATGACCCAGAGTATCTCAAGCCCGATACCAGCGAAGGCGCGTCGCTTCGAGTCGAAGAGCTCCATCATCTGTGTCTCAGCGGACCAGCACTGCATCTACAAACCAACACACAGCAGCTATCAGATCACAGGTTAAAGGTATATGGGACAATTTGGCTTGAAAATTAAAACCCATGTCAATTTACTGAAAATTGAATATAATGGTCTTCAAGTGTTGGGGAACACATATCTTACTTAAAAATCAGGAGTCACTATGCTTGTGTTCACATGGTAAAACCAATGTCATTTTCTCCAAATGTTCACAGAATATATTAAGCGTATAGACCTACATATCAAAAACCGTTGGTCACCATCTATGTTCAGAGGGAATCGCAGAAACTACATTTTTTCATACATTTCCTATGTACATCAGTAAAATGTAAATTGGTCTAATTTACGAATCGGCTTTGGTCAAACTCGATAATATGTTATAAATCACTTATTTGGTAGTAGAATAAATCAGAACAACTGGTTTGAATTGATAATTGTCAGTATTTGAAAATCACTATGTGGCGCCACTGTGAATTTGTAAGATATACTTTGATAGACGGCAATATATTGTCCTTCAATATAACCTGCTTTTGCAAGTCTAAAGTTCCTTAGCAAGAATGAGGACTTGATTGGGACCGAATGTGTGCTCACCCTATAAGGGAAGTTTTATACCTAAGCCGGAACATACTACCTCTGCTGTGGTTTTAGTACTTCATCCATACCAGCATACTATCCTGGTATGGAATAATACCAGCATACTTTGGTAAGTCTGACATCACAATCTGCAATTGCTAAGTTCGACTACAGGAGACTCCTGGGAAAGAACAAATCGAAAACATACATTTTAAAGCCCTTGTATCAACCAACGCCGATTCTGGTCCCGATAGGCCTTACGATTGACTTCCCGACACCATACCCATTCTATCGTGAGGTCAGAAGAAATCGCATCAGTGGAACAGGTTTCTGCGATTGAGTCTACGACACCTCACAATTGCATACTGATAGGCTGCGATTGAAAATGCCAATCTTAGAGCTCCCAATAAAATCCAACATGCTGAATTTTTCTTAGCCTGTCTTAGCCTATTAGAGGTGGTTTAATGGGGAAATAAACGCAGAATCATGAACCAATGGTGACCATGGTTTATATTTTTTGGTCCTTCAAAAGCGTTTATACGGTCTTCGACTTAACGATAGGCTACAATTTTGCCATTTCGAATCGTAGCCTATCGGGAAGTATGTCGGTGTTGGTGGATGCAGGGCTCAAGGTTGAATGAACTGTAAGTGAAGGAGAAACACACTGTACGATTTCGTTCCCACCGATTAACTCCCTAAATCGGAAGGGCATTTTAACTTGTCTCAGGTGAATTTGCGCCGGGCATCGACCATCACAGCAGGATTTATAGATGGGGGTGGAGGTCATTTGTGGTAATTTATCTTAAGCAAATTCTGTTCACACTGGACGATTGACTTCCGATTTTCTCGGAGATTCGAGGCCACCGATAAAGGAACAAGTAATAAATCTCAGTATATGGGAGCTAAATCGGTGAGCTGGCCTCAGTCTGTGTGTGGCAGGGGCATTTCTGCTCACCCAGCGACTAATTATGGGCCAAAGTTGGTAGGCACCACGGGGGGTATTTCTTAAACTCTGTTGTCGGCGACAACGGGAATGAACACGTTCCTTAATCTATCGCTCCCGATTTCGGAACTTTGGACTGCAGTTTGTCGGCGCCAAAGGTACATCGCCACGGGTGGGATTTCCAAATCTTAGGCAAATTACTGTAGGGGGGTGCCACACTAGCCGACACATTTTCTAGGCCTCGCCTGAGCTTACGATTATTCTTTTGTCGCCGAGAAAGGAAAATTCATGTTCCGAAATCGTACAGTGTGTATGGGCTTTTACTCACGAGGACTGAGATGGCGGTGATGGCGCGGGTCACACAGAACACGGTGTAGTTGGGTGAGAAGGAGACCACCGTCCCACACACTCCCGTCAGGAACGAGCCGATCACGAACACCTTCTTACGGCCGAACTTGTCGATGACCACGGAGCTCAGCACTTCTCCGATGAGTGCCCCCACCTGGTAGATGGTCTGCGACAGATCGCTCATATAGTCTTTGTCGCATACCAAGTCCCACTGTGGAAAAGAGGAACAGAGAAAAATTAGAATATTTAATGGAAACTAGTTAACCTAATTGGGATGGCTTATCGTACCACGTTACTATCGGTAAAATTATAGCATGAGTTCGCAGAGCGAATGCGATAATTTGACCGATAGTAACAAGGTGCAATATGCTGTCCCAATTAGGTTAACAAGTTTCACTTGTACTATACACCTCTAAATACATGTAAATACTTAAAAACTCACCAAAATATGTTGATGTCAAAGTGATAAACAAAGTCGCCTGGGTGGGCGGAAGGCAATTTCTGCTATGAATGTGTACTGCAATATTCATAGCTGCAATTTCGTAAAAAAAATTCAAATTCTTAGAAAATTCTTTTCTATGCAAATATTAGTCTCATAATATTATTTATCAATTCTCTGTCTACTTTTTGTGTTCGGATATTGATTATTTATGATTTATTAACATATTTTACGAGATTCAGTTTTTAAAGTATGGTGGTATGGCGCCATACCGGCACAGTATGGTGGTACGGCTCAACTACCACTTGGACAGCAGAGGTTGGTATTTGGAGTATTTTAAGGCACAGGTATATAGTACAAAAGACCTATTTTCAACAGGCCGGTGTCGCACCTTATCTACTTGGTTACGCAATGCCTGCAGCCAAACATACACATGGCAATGTATTCTTAAGCATTGGATGACTAAGTGTATGAGTGTAATACGTTTATAATACCCATTTAGATCATTTACAGGGAAATAACAATGATGCCATCATATTCTATGGCATTCCAACTCAATTTTGGTGGGTTACACACTTGTCCTGCGCCTCATATGAATTTCCGTAGACTTAACAAGGTGTGACTCTATGCCACGGTTATACCATAAAATATTTATATGCCAGGTTAAAACATGTGACAGGGTAGGATAAAATCTAAACGCCAATCAATTTCATATTAATGTTTACATGGCATTCGTTGTCTTCCGCTACAGATATAACTTAGCTCTGCTTCGTGATATCATTCCCCGAAGATAACTCATGCCATATAAATAATCATATGAAATTTCTTGATGTTTCATGATAGTATTTCCTCGGTAATGCAGGAGATGTGGATTATGTCAACAGAGAAACAATGCAGTTTAGACAGTAAAGACTCTAGTATGTTTCAACTATCCTATCTTGTGTGAAACAATAGCCTTAAGGGGGCGTCCACCAACCATGTCAAGACTACGACAATGGGTTCCCGACAAGGTCCACGATTGGCCTACTATTCGAGACCTTGTTGTGGTTGGTGGACCCCAGTTCCCGACAAGAGTCTAAGACAAGGCCACGACAAGGCCACGATTGGAAGCTTGTCAGGAGCCTTCCGACAAGGCTACAACAACATCGAGCATGTTCGATTTTTCCCAAGACTGGACCCTTGTCGTGGAGTGTCATGGGATGTTGGGAGGGTGTCGCAGAGGTCTCGTTTCGTGACATGTCTAGATGGCGTCTAGATGGTGTGTCCGGTTTCATAAGAACTAGACATTAGACATCGTTCTGTCCGTTCTTGCTTGCACTGTTGGTGCCGCTTTTCATGCCTGTCTAAGACTTTTGTCACAAAACTAGTGAAACGGGTCCATGATGTGTAGATTTGTCTAATTCTTATGTTTGGGGTCTGTCTTTTCCTAATGGGAGCTACTTGTGTTATGACGAAACTAGACAACCTCAATGTCTGTATGGTGTCACAGACATGTCACAAAACTAGTGAAACAGGTCCCTGGTGTCAGTGATTCCCGATTGCATATCGGTCTTGAGTAGTCACCCAGTGGAAAATGGCTTTTAGATTGGCCGCCTCCTATGTCTTCACTCTGTTCTGACTAAGAGATTGGTATGGTTCAACCAAGGACGTGTCCATAAATTATCATTCTTGGACCAGGCATTATTCTTTATAACATGGGTTATGAGAGCAGAAATACTTATCAGGAAATATTTATAGTTCACCAAGTTGATAATAAAGTCTACCTTTATAGTCATTTTATTCAAAATACACACACAGGGAAATAAGAACATATAAAAATGGCTTAAAGAGTGAGAAATACCTCACTCTCCAAACATAGGTCCAGGTCATATGGAACATCTGTTGGGAGAGTAATATAAACATACATCTAGTTGGTAAAGGTGGCCGTGTATTTAGCCCAACCAGAACTAACGTAGTGTAGCTCTGGCGGCCAGTGTAGACCACAAAGGGCTGATGCTAAACCACCTTTTTAAACGTGCCCCTGGGACCTGTTTCACTAGTTTCGTGACATGTCTAGCTGGCGTGACATGTCTAGATGGCGTCTAGATGGTGTGTCCAGTTTCATAAGAACTATACATTAAACTTCATTTTGTGCGTTCTTGCTTGCACTGTTGGTTCCGCTTTACATGTCTGTCTTCACTTTTGTCACAAAACTAGTGAAACATGTCCATGATGTGTAGATTTGTCTAATTCCTATGTTTGGGGTCTGTCTTTTCCCAAGGGCGGCTCCTTGTGTTGTCACAAAACCAGACAACCCAATCTGTCTGTATGGTGTCACAGACATGTCACGAAACTAGTGAAACAGGTCCCTGGTCCTTGTCCTCCCGCGACCTCTGCTATCATTGTTCTCACTATCCCAAAATATTAAAAGTCCCGTACCAAGGTTATCTTTGAGTTGTCTCTCAATTGAGTACTTGAAGCATCTCAACTCCCATGCTAGACTGGCCTAGGTCCCTGCCTCCTGTGCCTACCCATCCACCTTCCACACCCCACTTTGCCGGAGTTTCCTGGGTCTGTCAGGCGTTAAATGGGATTCACACGGTGGGATCCATGTACCTCACAAAGTGTTTGTCTGAGACAAAATCCTGTGGTACTGGAACACAATCTCCTCGTGTGAATGACAGGGTTCCATTTTGCTGAGACAACTATTTTCCCTTGCAATTGTCGGCGACAATCACCCCTAACAAGGAACAGAATCTCATGAGATTTTGACTTTAAACATGTTTAAAATCTATAGGGGCATTTTGGTGAGACAAATGGACCTGCTGCGATCATGTACCTGCCCTAGCCAATAGGAGTCCAGCAAGCATAATTACATGTTAGTAACACCCTTCACATCAAGGGTAATTGAGTCCCAAGGTGAGTAGTCACTGTGACTATGTCTGAGATTATGTACCAGGTGTGTCCTCCCATGTGAATCAGATTCGCCATTTTTCCTTGAGACTGATAAAAGTACTTAGCCATGAGAATTTTTTACCAAACGAGAATTGTCTGAGACTAGAGAAAAGGTGTGAAGTACACCAGTCTCAGGTACATGAGTCTCTTCGTGTTAATCCCACTCCAGAGGAAGTTCAACTTTTTCAAAGTAGTTTTATTTTTGATCAAGGACTTGAACAAGTCTACTCCCCTGCGTGTACGACATGATTTTCACAATTACCATCCCATACACTGTCCAATAAGTAGTGGCTACACTATAAACGATGTTAGGGTACATTAGAGATGATAGCTTTACTCATCATGGTCACCTACTTTTTATTTTATAGCGTCACGTTTCAGATAATGCAGCACAAATAAGCCAATTATAAGCCTGTTTCCATTGGCCAATTTCCCTTCACAAGCTCGGTGGATAAGTGGTAGAGGTGTTCGCCTCGAGCATGGGAGGTGGCGGGTTCAAACCCGGTCAGGTCATACCAAAGACTTACACAAAAATGGTACCCACTGCCCATTCGGTTTAACACCCGCCATTAGAACGAGGAGCAGGGGCTAGGGGCCGAATGGAAGAACTGCTCTATAGCCGAATCTGGGATCTGTTTCACTAGTTTCGTGACATGTCTGTGACACCATACAGACAGATTGGGTTGTCTGGTTTTGTGACAACACAAGGAGCTGCCCTTAGGAAAAGACAGACTCCAAACATTAGAATTAGACAAATCTACACATCATGGACCTGTTTCACTAGTTTTGTAACAAAAGTGTTAGACAGACATGAAAAGCGGCACCAACAGTGCAAGCAAGAACACACAAAATGAAGTTAAATGTATAGTTCTTATGAAACCGGACACACCATCTAGACGCCATCTAGACATGTCACGCCATCTAGACATGTCACGAAACTAGTGAAACAGGTCCCAGGTGATTGTGAAACACTAATATTGTCAACATATGTGACCGGAAACTCCGTCTAATTCTGTTTCATAGTCAGTGCAGGAATTAGGGTGTTTATTCCTTCCTCAATGCAGATGGACAGTTTTTAGGCATCTCACAAAGTTCCTAGATCTACCAGATCGCCGGTAATCTTAATTTATCAATGGATGAGGAGTAAGATGGGAAGAATACAAACGCCCTGTATGGGGGAGAGAGCCATTGTAAGTTCATAAAGCTGTCACTAGGTGGCTAGCAGTATGGCAGGCCCCATTTGGGGACAGATCCATATTCTGGCTCTTTGTTCTTACAAAATTCAACTGCCTTTTAATGTTTTACCATGGTCCCCTTGACTCTCTACACCCATCCCAGAGCAGGATGAGATAATGATTAAACCTAGCACATGATGCTTTTCACATGAAACCTTCTAAATATATATGTGAGCAAGGCTAGAGTTCTGACACTTCCCAATTATCACTTCTTTTGCACCTCCATTAGTGAAGAACACCCACTTTTGCACCTCCATTAGTGAAGAACACCCACTTTTTCACCTCCATTAGTGAAGAACACATACTCGGGGGGCGTCATGGCAGCGCCCATGGCTCATAGGCTATGTGCTGTATATGTCATACAAATATAAAGAACAAATTTTATATATAATGACTGCCCTAGATATGTCAGAGGAGATATGTGTGGAGGGAGGGATGTAGAGGAGACCAGGCGTCCAGGCCAGATTAGAAATAAAGAAGTACCTTAAAACACCGCTTATAAGCCTATGGGGGGGGGGGATTTTTGGAGACAAAAAATCGGCTTATAATCTTTTGCCAAAGTCGGGGTCGGCTTATAAGAGGCCCCTCCCACCTACTACGACGCACTACGATTAAGTTTGCGACGACAGCGCTTGTCGCCGACACCGTCGGCGACAAGCGCATGGGCATGCCATTAGTCGGCGACAAACTATGGAAAGCTGACTAATTGCGGCGACAAACCGCTGCGCTCTGAGATTAACCTTCCAACGCACTACGACGCTCTACGAAATTCAAACATGTTTGAATATTGTAGAGCCTCTACGATTAACGTTTTTTTGTTGTAGTGCGTCGTAGCGCGTCGGTGCGCAGCGAGTTCGTCGGCGACAAAACCTGACTAATTGACGAGTTCGTCGGCGACACCTCCACGATTCCGTTAGTTTGTCGCCGACACGGAAAAAGAGTTAATCGTAGACTTAATCGTAGTAGGTGGGAGGGGCCTCTAACCGAGGTTTTTTCCAAAATTGATTTAGAAAAAAACCCAAAATCAGTACAAATCTATAATAAAGTACCAAGAAAAAACAGAGATGAACAAAAGTGAATCATTTAGTAGTAGTGATTGGACAGACAGCATGTTATATCCTATATCAGTAAAAAGGTTCATTGAAACGTTCTTATTTTATACCCAAAAAAATTCTATGCAAAAGTTGTGAGTTGGGGTATGGGGGGGGGGGGGGCAGGACCACTAAGTGGGGGTCGACTTATAACTGGGGTTTCCATAAAGTTGAAATACCCCCAGAATCGGCTTCTAGCATTTCGCTGACGTGGGGGTCGGTTTATAACCGGGTTTACGGTAACCGTAGTCGGCTTATAACCGGGTTTACGGTGTGATGACAAACTAATCTCACAAGTGATGGCTAGTACAGGCAGCTCTGTAAAAACGTCTGTGAGGGCCAGAGAAACAATCTGTAATTATCTAAAAACAAACAAAAAAAAGTCTATGAGTGACTCGTTGAGAATTAACTGAAAGTGGGTACTGTAAAATAGTACCGTTTGCCAACGATGTCACTCTGTTTGTCAAGGATCAAATGTCATTGGATTTATCCTACCCCTAATAAAAAACGCCATAGGTTTAACATTGACTCAATGTATTTGACGGAGCGTTGAATAAAGTGTTATTTATGCACCGAGGTGAATAAAAAAACGGACCAATCAGGGAAGAGATAACCAAAGTAGATCCGGCAGCATTGATAAATGTGGCCATCACATTTATCACGCTACTAACATGGATAATTACAAAATTTTCTCTGTATATCGGTGCTATGGGGAAGTTTTTACTAAGCTGCCTGTACTACCCATCACTCTGGTCAGGTCTGCTACTCACTACACTCGACTAACGCCTCGTGTAGTAATACACGACCTGCCCGTCGTGGCATAAACATTGACAAGGCTAACTCTCGTTTGGTTTCTTCTAATTATCCCATTGAAATGCTTCGGAGCTTTTAAGACTCTTTCTCAATGAGGAAAAGTCTAAAATAGTGACCTATATTTCAGATAACCTTAGAAAGATTAAATGTAAGTTCAAGGGAAAAAAAGAATGCTTGGTATACACTTTGCAAAGAAAGAAAGAGAGGGAGACAAATTTAACTGGACCTATTCAGATAGAATAGGCCATAGCTAATAGATGGAGTAAGAGAATATTTTCACCAAAGCGTAAGGTCATACACAATATTACCATTATTTCGATCTGAGTGCCCGTATTTTCCGCGTAGTTGACGCGTAGTAAAACTCGTATAGCGAGGAGTATTACGTAGTGTCAACTATAAGGATAATACGGCCACACAGGTCGAAGTCATGGTACTGTTGTATTTATTATTCACCTTTCGAGTAATTATCAGAAAAATCTTGTATATAATTAGAAATTATACCATAGCGCCGTGCTTTGTTTGTATGAATTAGTTCCTGTAATGCAGTTATTACACAAACGCCATTTATACAGATAGTTGTTTTTTACAGCAATTTAAAAACCTTTGACCGTTACAGTTTTCTGTACTTCCCCTGTAAGAAACATACTACCAAGGAGGTACAACCAAAACGAGTTATGAAATTAAGATCGGCCAATAAATCTCTATTTAATATGCCAAAGGTAAGAACGGAACATGCAAAACGCCCCCCCCCCCCCCCTATATAGGGGGCGTAAATTGTGGAACGCCCAATCAGAAGATTTAAAATGCTCAGAAACAAAAACTATTTTTAAGCGTAGATTACGAGACTTACTTGTAATTCCAAGGTAATATCAAAGTAAAGCAAACCAATGGGGACAACACAGACTGTATGTCTAGGTGTGAACTTTGTAGGTGACCAATTCCTCCAAATTATTATGTACATTTATCTATATCATACTATGTTCGCCAGTTTATCATCCCTTACCAACCACATGTCATCATTTTGTATAATGTGTCTTGTTTTATTTTTTTATTATTATTTATTTTTTTATATTATATTCATATATATGATCGATGGCGCAACACTAAACTGAGAAATTTGAACGTGCCAGAGCGAAATGTAAAACCACCAAATAAGGTGAATTGTGTTCGTTAAATAAAAAAACAAACAAAAAAAAACAAAATAAACTGAGTTATTATGAATGTATGCATACCTTACCTCAGTCACAATAGAAACCTCCCAGTCTTCTTTATCATACGTCCAGCCATCCGTACACTCTACAGTGTTGTTATCCAGGGAGTAGTTGGCATACATGGCACACTTATGCCAATGACTCTTCTTGTTCTCAGTCACCCAAGGAAGTGTTTCGTTACTTGCTTCCATTCCTTCTGGTAGCTTGCAATGATGGGGTGGAGAGATTCCTGGGAACATAAAATAATTTTTTTTAAATTTTTTTTTAAAGAATTTTATTTATCCTGGGGGATACATAGGCATGTGAGCCTTTTTGAGTGGATCTCCCAGATGCAGGAGTTACAGTAATTTCACCTTTTTTTTTTAGGCAAGAAAGATAACACTGACCATATACAGTCATGGTCATAGTGTAAGGTTTGGCAATGTCATAAACTTTAAGAACACATTCCCATATTTAACATGAGGCCAAGATTTAAGTGCCGATTCCACCAACACACAAGATATAGCGAGATTAGGCACAATTTGGTTGTCTTGCTTCATCGGACTAGGTTTGAATGATCATTTGTCGCGATGTGTCTTGAGGTGTCGCGGTGGTGGAGCACAAAAATGGACAAACGACATCGCGCGGCTACGTTTTGCGACAACGGAGGTAAGACATATCGCGACACTGCAAGATATTACAAGATATACCAAAATATATCACGACAAATCCATCGTGTTGGTGGAATCAGCCCTTTAAAAGCCTGTTTTCAAATCATGAGGATACATGCTTTTTCCTGAATTATCGGGACGTTAGGGCCCACTCATCGGGACGTTAGGGCCCGCCTAAAGCCAACCTAGGGTTAGGGTTAGGGTAAGGGTTAGGGATAGGGTTAGGGTAAGGGTTAGGGATAGGGCTAGGGATAGCAAGTATAGTGTATCTCTAGAGTTGTAGAGTTGTATGTCCATGGGGATAGGGATAGGGTTAGGGTTAGGATTAGGGATAGGGTTAGGGTTAGGGTTAGGGTTAGGGTTAGGGTTAGGGTTAGGGATAGGGTAGGGTTAGGGTAAGGGTTAGGGATAGGGTTAGGGTTAGGATTAGGGATAGGGTTAGGGTTAGGATAAGGGTTAGGGTTAGGGATAGGGTTACTTACTAATACTTACTACTAAAAATAGTATTTATTCACAGTTGAGATGGTTAAGTAGGGAAGATTTAAAATGGGTTGAGTTCGTTACTGGTCAAGTTTTTTACTGGTCAAGTTCTCCAGTATTCAAACATTAACTAATTATGCAAAATTAGGTGGGCCCTAACGTCTATTTATGCCACATCTTCCTCCCGGCATCATAGGTGTGACCGCGGCATCGCGGTGCGGTCGAGGCGCGACTGTGGCTTTCACACCCCCGGTGTAGGGTGGGCCCTAACGTCCCGACTTTAAGGTGGTGGGCCCTAACGTCCTGCAACCCTCCCCAATGGCTACGATTTGAAATGCCCAAATTGTAGCCTATCGGAAGGTCCCAGAATCGTAGACCTATGTCGTGATCCAATCTGTGAATTATACTCGACGACTACAATATCTTCCTGGTTGGGTATACGATACCCTATGACAGGCTACGAAAAATCCAACATGTTGGATTTTATCGGGACCTCTACGATTTGCGTTTTCAATCGCAGCCTATCACAGCAAATCGTAGAAACCTGGTCCACCTACCACGATTTTTACTGACCTCATGATAGAATCGGTATGGTGTCGGGAAGGCAGTTGTAGGGCCTATCGGGACCAGAATCGTGTTAGGTGGGGGCCCGGCTTTAAGGTGAAAGGAGTTAGAGCTCAAACACAGATGTAGAGGGAAACTATGTTCCGGTGAGCAAAAGTTCAAAGTTACGAAGTAAGGCTTACCGAGTAACTTTGACTTTTGATTACCGGTACTTGGTTTCCCTATTCCTATATACCTTCAAATATCGATAAAAATGATTATATCTTTTCCTGCGATAACCCCAGAAAAATGGCCACCCTTATCGAGTAACTGCAATAGCTAGGTTTTCGTCCCGCTGCTCTTTAGGTCACGTGGTCAGGCCGGGACGAAAACGTCAGGCCGGGACGAAAACGTCAGCCTCGCTACATAACTTATAATTACTACACCCCCAGCAGCGGTATGTAACTATAGAGGTTTCGGAAATGGGTATATAGGAATACTATTTATCCTACCCCTAATATAAAATCCCATAAGCTTAACATTGAGTTTCCGTATGCCACACTGACTGGCATACAGAGTTTTATATGCCATTAGTGGCATACAGAATTGTTATCACGTAGTATTTCAAAGTCGAGGAGACGGGGTAGGATAAAATCAAAACCTGATTCGTTTTAATCTTGGCCACAGCATGCTACACCTGGAGTTTTGGCTCTGGACTTCACTCAGCTTCGCCTCATGAAGTCACTATGCCAAACTCCAGTCGTGGCATACGGTGGCCAAGATCAAAACTCATCCAGTTTTATGATAGTACTGCTATGATTTAGGAAATGAACTGATTTAATGACAGATTCATCAGCTTATATACAGACAGCTGGTGGCATCTTGCTGGGATCAGCATTGAAGCAACAGCCAATGAAGATTAACCAATCTCGTTCCAGTCTGTCGCACATGTCAAGAGGGCTGCTTATGTCAATAACAACTCAGGTGTTGTGTCAGTGGACCCTGCCCCCATGTGGCCAGACCGGAAACTAGAGCGAGAGATAATGAGGGTAAACATGCCATTCATTACATACACATATGTGAGAAGGCTAGAGTTGTGACAGTGGCCTATTATATAGAGACATGGTTAGTGTGACTGAATCAATCTGTTCAAAATATTTCGGTCATAAGTTCTCACCGAGTCCAAAGAAGAAGGTGAATATTATCTGACCAATTATTCTGCTAACATTTATAATGGTTCTACTATCTATAATCTTCCTGCATCTTATTTTTACGGTTTTTATTATCCTGGAGTTTACAGTTAGGCTACAAATGTTGCCTATCTTCCACTGGCTCCAGTCCTGGGACCTGTTTCACTAGCTTTGTGACATGTCTGATGGCATCTAGATGGTGTGTCCGGTTTCATAAGAACTAGACATTAGACTTTGTTTTTTCCGTTCTTGCTTGCACTGTTGGTGCCGCTTTTCATGTCTGTCTAACACTTTTGTCACGAAACTAGTGAAACAGGTCCATGACGTGTAGATTTGTCTAATTCTTATGTTTGGGGTCTGTCTTTTCCTAAGGGCAGCTACTTGTGTTGTCACGAAACTAGACAACCCCAATGTCTGTATGGTGTCACAGACATGTCACAAAACTAGTGAAACAGGTCCCTGCTCAAGATTTATATAGCCGTGTTGTCCAGACTTATGGATTTACAATCATGGCTTAGATCATATTTATAGAATGCATATGGTATCATATCAAAGAACTATGTACATCTCTCCAAATTATCCAATGTTGAAATCAGCCAATACACTGCACGAAAACCACCGTTTTATTCATACATACGCCATCACGGAAGTGCATGTATTGGCTGAATATTGACTTGTTTTCATTGATATACGCCCAGGCCTTATATACGACAGACGCGTCTTGGCTGTATTTCATACCCGGTGTATATGAGAGAAAATACCCTCTGCCCCCGCCCCCTCCCGCCCCTTTGTGTTGGTAGAAGTACAGGTGTCCTCAGTAGGACACCTACATGCACTTAGCACAAACTCTGCCCACAAAGCAGTCTTAGTACAGCTTTCTGGCTGTTTTAAATCCCTTTTTTTAATGTGATTTAAATTGGGTTTCTTTCCGCATTTCGCTGAACATAAGGGATAAATATCATAATACCAGAGACTGTTCTATTCACAAGAAACAATAAATTTCAACACTTATGTGTGTCTATCAAGAGACGTCACGAGTTTGAGTCTGAGTTTATTTATGCCACACATTTTGTTGCCTCCATAATTTCACGAGTCGAAGACGAGTGACATTACGGAGCCAACAAATTGATTGGCATGAATAAGCTCAAACTCAAACGAGTGGCGTCTAGACTTTATCCTACCCCGTTTCCATTTTTTTTACAATATCAGAAAGTAGTGGCATAAACAACACTTTATGTCATACCCGTGAAATAAACAAATCCCATGTTAAGCCTATGGCGTTTTTTATTAGGGGTAGGATAAAAAAACGTGTCCAGGCCCATCTAAAAGCCAGTTTCCATTGACCAACGAAAATGTCCCCGATTAGTTGAGTTTGTTGGGCAAGAGGCGAAGGTGAAGCGACGGTCGAGTGTAAAAGTGTTATAGAATATTAGTTATTAGCCAAATTAAGTTACTTATTTTAGTGATTTTGGGTATATATAGTAAATATAAAATGACCAATTATGCTTGTACAAGCTACAAACTCAATGATAATTTACAGTAAGTACGGAACTCGGCATAAAGGCCTGGTTCCGTAAGAACCGTAGATTAGCATCTCGTTTTGCAGCTTGTACAACATGGTGAGATCGTTCTCCATCTCCTACGACAGTCGTACCAACCACTTTTTTTTTTTTTTTAAGCAATTTTTAAGGGGATATTGTGTTACAACACAATCACCGAATTCGGCTATATAGCCGTTCTTCCACTCAGGCCCTAGACCCCTACTCCTCATTCTTATGGCGGGTGTTAGCCGAATGGGCAGTGGGTACCATTTTTGTGTAAGTCTTTGGTATGACCCGACCGGGGTTTGAACCCACGACCTCCCATGCTTGAGGCTAACACCCCTACCACTTGGCCACCGAGCTTGGGTAGCACTAATTAGAGCGTGCTTGTACGTATTATATATGTTGCCTATTAAAGGTAAGAGTGCTCAGGTACACTTTCAACGTGCTGAGAAAAATTTATCCCTTCACTATCTGCGTGCTATTCACTGTGATAGTAGGAAAGGGTTAGGGTACCTGTGTCTCAGGGTCTCAAAGGCATGCCCAACTGACCATGACCAATCACTATAGAGACCAAAATACCTCATTGACCCACTGGTGCTGATATGTTTGGATCCTAGACTCAGGCAGTTGCAGAAATGGGTTGAGTGGGTGCAAGTGGGTTACAGAAAACTATCCATAGACTGAATGCAACTAAAAACTTAATCATTCATTCATTCATAATTGCACGCTCATTCATCAATGATTAACATTCTATTTGCTCCTAGTATTTTGATTTCGGGAAGGTAATCTCCAAAAGTGAACTTGGGGTAAATTATGGACATTATAAGTATTTGATTAAAGGTATATGAATTGAGTGTAATATTATTCCAGATCTTACTAATGTTTACAAGAATTTAGTTTTAAATTTAAGGTGATCAAATGCGGTACACCCCTCCATCCTTGCACACTAAAACAGTTTTCCTATACTACAGAGCCATGATTTGGAATAAACACATTACCTACAACTTACTCGTTTTTTTTAATGTTTTGTTTTTGCGCAGCATCACTCAACCTGTCATTGTCCCATGGACACCATCACACTGACCCTGTACCACCATGTGCAAGGATATGACGCGCTACCCCCAGGCATTCGAGCCTTAAAGGGGTATCCCACTATCACGATTTGAGCCTCTGACACACTACGATAGCCTTACGACAAGCATTCCGATGAAAAAATTTAATTTTTATCGGAAGGAACGAGTTCATCGTGAAAGCCAGACTCGTTCCTTCCGATAAAAATTTCATTTTTTTCATCGAAACGCTTGTCGTAAGGCTATCGTAGTGTGTTGCAGGCTCAAATCGTGATAGTGGGATACACCTTTAAGGCCCGGCGTCCACCTACTACGATATGGCTCCGATATGGTCTATGATGCACCTCCTGATACAAAATCTAAATGGCGTCGGAAGGTCACCTAATATTGGGGCAGTTGACCACGTTTCTGCGATTAGGCACCGAAAAAACCCTATACAATGCGTGGTGGATTGGCATGTCTAGAGATATGTCTACGATTTTGCACCTTCCCGATAAGTCTCTGATATTTGGTTTTTGTATCGGTGCCATATCGGGAGGTCTAAATTTCTATCGTAGTAGGTGGACGCTGGGCCTTAAAGACAAATGCTGGTAGTTGGGTGATTTCTAAATTCTATTGAGATTTGCAAATAACTTGGGATCATATAAGTTCCACATATCAGCAAATAGAAAATCCAAAATAGATGGCATGTCACCATGCTAACTTCTATGGGAGGGCCATCCGAAAATGTAAGTGTTAACTATTGGCGTCTATGGGAAAATGCAATATTTCTACTCTGTTGCTAAATGACACTGATGTTCTATTGCTATCTTCAAATAATTCTGGATTATGATAGTTGGAAACATATACAAATGACAAATGCTAATTTCTATGGGAAGGCCATCTGAAGAAGGTAAGTGCTTATCTATTGGTGTCTATGGGAAACTGGTATATTTCCATGGCCCCAGATGGCAGCAGCAGTGTTCAACCAGGGGGCGTCTCGAAACCTACCCGCATTTGTCTTTAATTTGAACAGTAGAACTCCATGAATCAAAGGAAGAGTAACTGGTTCTCTTCCCAAATCTGACTATCCCTATTGCTTCCCTACTCAGATTTATCATATCAGCAAAGGTCAACAAACATTCAGCTTATCTTCATCATTCTATCTCAGAATATAATCGCATTGCTACATTGCAGATACGGTACACTCCCTCTAACCATTCACTTGATAAGGATAAGTGCAGTCTATTCTTATCGAAAATGATTATTTTGATAAAAATGGAGTTCTATTCTTATCAAAATGCTCATTCTTATCTAATTATGACCATATCTCTATAAATCCAGTGCACCGCGTTTAGTAAATGTTGCAATGTACAGAAATGTTACCATTCTTGCTGCGTTACCTCCAAACGCCTTTTGCTTCCTAAACTGAAATTCACACGGTGAGATTAATGTACCTCACAGGGTTCAAAATCTCATGAGATTCTGTTCCTTTTAGGACTAAATTTCACCAACAGCTATAAGGGGAAAACATGTCTCACGGAAAAGGAACCCTAAATCTATACTAAGATGTTTTGTTCGAGTACAGAATCTCAGCAGGATTTGTCTCAGACAAAAACACCCTGTTAGGTACATGAATCCCATAATGTGAATTCCACTTAACAGGATACATAATCTCAGCAGGATTTGTGTCAGACAAGCACCCTATTAGGTACATGAATCCCATAATGTGAATCCCACTTAACAGGATACAGAATCCCAGCAGGATTTGTCTCAGACAAAAACCCTGTTAGGTACATGAATCCCACCATGTGAATTCCACCTTACAGGATACAGAATCTCAGCAGGATTTATCTCAGACAAACACCCTGTTAGGTACATGAATCCTACCGTGTGAATTACACTTTACTGGATACTGAATCTCAGCAGGATTTGTCTCAGACAAACACCTTGTGAGGTACATAAATCCCAACGTGTGAATCCCTCTTTACAATGCATTTTCTGAGTCACCCAGATGGTCCAGGTCGTCCCAATGCCCTCGTCCCGGGTCCACCTCTCCAACCCCTATTCTCAATAGTTTCTCCCACCTCCCACTTCCATTCTCTAATGGTATCTTGGCTTTTATTCTATATTCTACTACATTATATGATTGAAATAGGTGACTCACTGCTCCATTAGTCAATTATTATCTGTATGTATATATATATATATATATATATATATATATATATATATATATATATATATATATATATATATTTATATAGATAGATAGATAGATAGATAGATAGATAGATAAATAGATAAATCATCCCTGTCAGTACAGTACACATCAAAGATGGACAGAAGACAGACAATCGAAAGTAAAGCAACAACAACTATAACCGATATAGAGTACTTGAGATTAATAATGATCTGCTTACCTAAAAAGACAATCACAATACCCTGCCAGCATAATGGTAGAAATCCAAATATGCCCAGGAAGCTGAACATGGCGAGATGCCAACGGCGATACCCTCCAACGGCAGCCAGCGCACTGTCGATATCCATGGTGATTACAGATCCAAATGTCTGACGGATTAATCAATGACTGAGATCCAATCTACAGGAGATTGTTAAAGTTTTCCCTTTCATGTGCCAATATTCTGAAACTATGTCGCGATCCGTGGTATTGCATGGAGACGTGCATGCTGAGGTGTGAAACACCTGAGTGTTGTATGGTGCACGGATAGATCGAGGAGATAGATCGAGGGGGGAGATCTCCCCGGAAACACGCCACCTTTGGATTTAGGCCACGCTGGGACGATCTACACTGGCCACCAGAGCTCCGCTACGTTAACCTTTGTTGGGTTAAATCCGTGGCACCTTGACCCATAGCGACTCTCCCAGCAGAGATCCTGCACTCTACTTCCTGCGGTCGCTTGTCTCTCTTCCCCAACCTGCCTGTTTGGGCCCAAATCTGGCCCCTAAGCCAGGTTTTTGAAATATCCCAAATTCTGAGGGCTTTTTGGGGTATTTTGTGTTCTACTTGTGAATAAAAATAAACATTTTTATATGGTAAATAGAAGACTCCCATTACTGTTATCATTCATTTCAAACCAGACACAGTCCCTTGGATTACTTTTTACAGTGGAAAGCACCTCATGTGTTGCAGGGTTTTGTTTGTAAACATAACACATGTGCTCAATTGAGGGGCTAGTCTAATCAACTTTGGATTCACATTATAAAATGGTTTAAGTCTGAAAAAGAAACAGTTGGATTGTCTATGAAGCTCCTTTATCAATTCCCATATTTCCATACTCATGATATGTGAGTTGTTTGACTTGTATAACTGTCGACAGTTGCCTTGTTTTGAATCTGAAATGTTCGCTGGTCTCCCCTATCCTTAGTGGATACCCAGGGAACAGGCTTTGGGTTGGGGCAGAGACTAGGCCAGCGCTAGCGCCGCGAAAGATCTGGGGGGAGAGTGACCCATAGCTGCATGTGTTTGTTAGACTCTAGTACAGCTCGTTGTGTCCATGATATTCCTCTCATTGAGAGAACTGCCCAATCAGAGCCATGCTCTTTAAGACCTTCACGTACCGTAACCCGAAGGCAGCGCGGTGCGTGAACGGACTAAGAGGGGATTCCCACCTACCACGATAGGCCACGACATACTTCCCAATGGCTACGATTTGAAATGCCCAAATCGTGGCCTATTGGTAGGTCCCCGATAGTTCCAAAGTGTGGACATGGTTTGAAATCGTAGAGCGTAGAAACGCCTTTGGAGGACCAAAAACATAAACCATGGTCACGATTCAATCTGTGTATCAATGTATATGAGTTTCAATATTGAAATGTATTATAATTTTGCAAACATTGAATGAATCTGAATAATTCTTTAGAGGTATTCACAACATAATTTGAAGTTATTTTTCAGACTCTAATACAATCAATTTGAAAAAGATAACTGTGATAGAATCATGATTCTGATCTGAAACTATTATTTTCAGATCTTTATCCTTAATCAAATGATATCATATTTTCACCGAATATATATCTGTATACGGCCTACCTAATTCTAGAATTTCATAATTTTCCATTTAGTATGTCACCCACAAGAGATATTTTCCCGTTCAAATACACTACAATACCCTACGACAGGCTACGAAATTTCCAACATCTTGGAAGTTATCGGTGCCTCTACGATTGGCGTTTTTAATCGCAGCCTATCGTGAGCTGTCGTAGACAGAATCGCAGAAACCTGTTCCACCTACCACGATTTTGGCTGACGTCACGATAGAATCGGAATGGTGTCGGGAAGGCCATCGTAAGGCCAATCGGGACCAGAATCGTGGTAGGTGGGGGTAGGCTTTAAGTGTTTGTCACTCTCCTGCAGATCTTTCAAATGACCTATACCTATGGTCGGAGAATGTGTCAATTCTCACTCTTGAAGCTATTTTTCCATGTTCATATTTCCCTCTGTGTGTATTCTGAATAAGATAGCCACAAAGGTAGACTTTATCATCAATTATGTGAGCTTAGGAAAATTTGTTGATAAGTATTTTGGTTGACAGATTCCGCAGATAAAGAAAATTTCTTGGTCACAGAGTGAGAAATCGTGGACACGATCTGGGTTAGAAAATACTAGCCTGGAAGCCTGGCCTAGTCACATTATAGTCCTGGGACCCGTTTCAATAGAATGTGTCATTAAGCCACTTGACATGATTAGTGACCCCAATAGTGACAGGAATAGCGAACAAATTTAAGTCTTGTTTCATAAGGCATGTCACTATTGGGGTGGTGTGTCAGTTCACTGTTGGGGACATAGTGACATTGCTGCCTGGGCTTTACAATGGATGGTTTTAGCGGTAACGGGAACAACTGCTGTCAAGGTAAGGTCACTACACAAATTATCGACTGCGCTTGAGTAATTCTACACTGGCCACCAGAGCAGCATTTGCTATGACAAAATTCAAATGTGAATATCATTGGATTGAATGGGCCGATCTCCTTCATATTCGGCAAGTTTATAAGTTAAATATGTCCCTAACTGGGGCTAAAGTTTCATAGCTTAATTCTTACAGGAAGTAAAGTTACGCGCGTGTGACAATAGAAACGAGAGGGTATACATAGACACAACAGTGGCAGTAATAGTGACTGGACATGTCTCTTTTGAAATGGTACAAGCCACTATTGGAATAGCTGTTCCTTACATTCCCCCTCGACCACTTGGCACGGGCTTACCCGGAGGTTATATAGAGTAATACATCTCATCCTCATTTAGTTTGATTTCTTTTTGATGAATATCCATATCAAAGGTCGGAGCAAGTCTACAGTCAGGCCACAATCAACCGTGTGCCTTCCCACACTCTCAAAGCTCCTTGTAATAGAATAGTAATGCTTAATAGAATTACCACAAAGCCAGACATCCTTGTAGATTTGATAACCTTTGAATTTATCTCGAAGTAAGTAGTCCTGTTTTAATCAAAATATTATTTGGTTCGAGATTGCTGCTGCAGCAACTGTCGCAGATTAAACCACACCAGCCTCTTAGTGGGAACAGAGTGGAGACCGAGGTGGCTGCACTCTCCTCCCAGATCTTTCGTGGTGCTAGCGCTTGCTAATCTCTGCCTCAACCAACTGCTATCCCCTCTGTTTAAATATTCCTGTACCATTCCCATGCGTTTGTTGTATACCAGACCACAAATGTACCAAGAATATATGATGTAATTGGACTAAAGACTTTGGCATAGGTTAGTAAGTGGCGTCCACCAACCAGGACAAGTCTACGACAAGCGCCGACAAGAAAGTTTCAATCGGTGCTTGTTGCAGCCTTGTCGTACGAAGGGGGGGGGGGGGGGTTACGACAGCATTGTTGGGGTGTCGGGAAGTGTACGCTCCACCAAAATTAACTATCGTAGACCTCTGCGACACGCTCCCGACACGCCATGACACTCCACAACAAAGGTCCAGTCGTAGGAAAAATCGAACATGTTCGATTTTGTTGTAACATTGTCGGAAGGCTCCCAACAAGCTTCCCAGTCACAGCCTGTCTTGGTCTTGTTGTAGACTGTTGTCGGGAACTGGGGTCCACCAACCACGACAAGGCTACAACAAGTCCTCCAATCATAGGCCTGTCATGGACCATGTCGGAATGCCATTGTCATAGCCTTGTCGTGGTTGGTGGACGCCCGCCTTAAATATTGTGTATATGTACGATGCTAAAGTACAAACATTTCATTTGGTATGGCTGGGAAATCAATCCAAATAGGATTGAAGCCTAATACCCCTTTATTGCTCTAATGCTATTGAAAATGTATGATGTTACTACCCTATGCTATAGGATGACTGAAGTACATGTTCGATTTTTCCTTCGACTGGACCTTTGTCGTGGAGTGTCATGGCATGTTGGGAGAGTGTCACAGAGGTCTACGATAGTAAATTTTGGTGGAGCCTGCACCTCCCCACACCCTCCGACAACGCTGTCATAAAGCCCCCGTTCTTACAAAAAACCTGCGACAAGCGGCGATTGGAACTTTTTTGTCGCCGCCCCAGCTACTCCCATAAGGACGGGTGCTGGTGGCAGTCTGTCTGGCTAGAGAACGGCCTGATAATAGTTAAAACTGACATCCAAGTTTATAATTATGCAATATGATACAGTCATAAATATTTTATTTCTTTTTAATAGAAATACTAAACATGATGTTATATCTACATTTTCTGAAGATTTCATGAGTATTGCTCTAATATTTCTTTTTAAAAACATTTTTAGTTAATATTGGGACAATGATGCCTCGAGGCATCATGCGTCTTTAGTGCGGTGATGCCTCCAGGCATCATGCGTCTTTAGCGTGGTGATGCCTCTTGGCATCAAGCGTGATTAAAGGGTTAAGACTCAGTGCATGCACGCCACAAATTCACAGCGCTGCACAGTGAGTGGGCTTTCCAGGGTTCTTTGACTGCCCCTTTGAATAAGCACATGTGTTATGTTGACAAACAAAACCCTGCAACACATGAGGTGCTTTCAACTAAAGAAAGTAATCTCAAAGTCCATGTCTGGTTTGACAGAACAAATAACAGAAATGGGTTTATATTATTCATCATATAAATATGTGCACCTCTATTTACATGTAAACCACAAAATACCCTAAAAAAGCACTTAGAATTTAGGACATTTGAAAAAAAAGGCGGATGGGATAGATTTTGTCCCATACAGGCAGGTCAATGCAGAGATAAAAAGTGGAGCGCAGGATCTATGCTAGGAGAGTGAGGTGGAGACCAATCTAGCCAATGATAAAGCTACACTGGGGTCGCACTCAATGCATGCTGCATCATACACACAGAGGTATGTGACGTGCTGTCACGCAGATCAGACTATGTATGGTGTTATTGACACAACGACTCCATTTTCTTCGTCATTAGACCATCCCCCCCTCCTCCTTTCATTTCAACAGGAGAATAGTGAAGAGAAGACTGGGGAATAACTATGTGCCTCCCTCTCCATGAGTGAGGGAGGGCTGGGCATTGTCTCCCCCTGGCGGGAAACACCTTCACCTACAACTCTAGTCTGTTTACAGACAGCACCGCCTATGGCTTAAGCCCTGTCTCCACAGTGCGATCCAAGGTACATAGGTACGTCCAGTCTGAGACTGGGTGTACCTTCAGGATCACAACGCGACAAAACGCACAGTGGAGACAGTAAGTTTACCGCAAGTCTGAGACTGGGCGTACTGGTACACCCACTCTCAGACAAGCGTTTTTAAATGTTTGATATTTGGTACGCCCAGTCTGAGACTGGGCGTACCTATGTACCTGGGATCGCAAGTGCTTCAGTCTCAAGCGGGGCAGTCTCCACACAGAATCGATGTTACCTTGCGATCTGCGGTACATGCGGTACCCAGGATGGTAAGCTATATGGAACCTCCGCTTGCGATCCTGTACCTCCAGAGGGACAGGATCGCATGCCCCCCCAATCGCACAGTGGAGACTGGTCCTTCTGAATACCATAGTCAATGTCTCTTGGCCAGTTTTCACATGAGAGGTTGTGCTTAGAGAGTAGATTGTGTCATGGTCCACCAAGTTGATGTGGTCATGTTGGGCTAGTACCCATTGTTTAATGACCTTTGCTGGCATAGGCTTCAAAAGCCTAAAAGGCAGGTTGCTTCCAGGCCTCAGGGACAGTTGGGGTCATGAGATGGGTGGCTAAATGTCTCTGTTTAATCCCACACTCAGAGCAAGGTGTTGTGGTATGAGGGAAGTTTCAATACATTTAAGCCCCGGTTCATGTGCTACAAGGCCCAGTTTTATGCACCTTGCAAATGGGCCTCCATCATGTCCTCCTTATGCAATTAAACTTTGCCTGTAATCTTGATTTTTGTTTTCGGTACAGGCTTAGGCATGGCATTGGGAAGGCAACTGGCCAAGTGGGCAGTGAGAGAGTGATACTAAGAGCATATGTATGTGGTGGACACCTGCCCAAGCAATAGGCAGCTGACATTATGATGAGGCTGTGAGCCTACTCAGACCAACCTTCAACCTATTCAGTCATACTCCTGAGCATCCTTGAGGACTTCCTCAATGTAAAGCACCATGAGAGGTATCCAGGCCAAGTGGAAGGAGTGTCTCTTCCACTGAAAACTGACCCCAAGGACACCCAGTTGTAATGCTTAAGTCTTAGCTGGGCTCAGAATACAGAGTTGTGTGAAAATGACCTCAGGGCTCCAATTATAGCTAATACAGTATAAGTTATAGTTTCTAGGACCCCCTGACTAGGCCTTTGATGTCCTCATTGCACTCAGCTGCCTCTACAATGGTGATAGACAGCAGGCTAGTTGTTCTTTGGGAAGTCCCTGAGCAATGGAAGGATGGCAGTTGATTCAAACTTTAGTTGCTTCTTCCTAATATATATGATCCTTTGAGTATAACAGAGATTCAATCTGGGTGAATTTGCCATTAATATAGGATGGACTTCTCCTCCAGGTATTGCATTTTAGTCAACCTGATAGTCTAAGTAGTGGGAGGACTGAGAGCAGTTTAGAACTAGATGAAAATGCCATTTATGTATGTGAATGTAGCTGCCCAAATGGAACAAGAAGGCATAACATCTGCAGTAGCTATACATAATAGACCATATAAACAGGAGAGTAAACTGCTGTATCTTCCTAACCCTTTACAGGCAGTGCTCTGTCACATAGCCACATTGGTCAGGATGAGATATCACATCTCGCTCTCAATTCTACAATTTTCTTGGACTAACAGTGCTTAATATGGTTTTATAAGTACATTCTCTGCAAGTTTCATATTTTTAATCTATATTATTGCATGATAGAAATGATGCCATCAAAAATATCCAAGAATACCATGCTGTAGATTATGATCCCTGGGACCCTACAGGTGAATAAATATGTATTCGTTAATCTCTGATTTTACAAAGTGACCAAAGCAGTAGAATATGACACTGTTGTCTAGTGTACTCAGACATTCAACAAAAATTTTCAAGGATGGCTATTGATCTCAGTATATGGTCTTATCAGATGGACACATAGTTGTCTGAATTCAAAGCTTTATGACATGATCCATAATACATCTTCCTTAACCCATTCCAGTGGGTGATGCCTTTAGGCCTCAACTGTTCCATCATTAGAATGTCTGAAATGTTGCCTTTAGACATCTTCTGTTATAGTTTTGTTGTTGTCTAGAGGCATGATTTCCTAGATTAAAATATGTTTTTGGTAATAATATAAGATTGATAAATATGAATTGACAAACTATTGTAAGTCTCCACATGCACTTCATTGAGATTTCAGGCTAGAACATTCTACTTGGTGACCTTGACCTTGGTAAAGCTCAATAGCACTGTACAATATGCATCTTTTGGTCAAATACGGAAGGGTTCAACATGATTATCATTGAATATATCTTAAGACATTCTCAATTTCAATTTCAATCTCAATTTCTTATAAGATTGGGTGTATTTGTGATTTTCTCTGGAATCTTACCTTGACCTTTTACCTCAATGTCACTTAATGATGCATGATGGGAAGACAATTGTGAGGTACTGATATCATTTTTAGAAATATGTTATGCAAGTTAAATTGCAGGTATTTTAAGTCAATTTATAGAAACTACTACAATTTCTAACTGAATATTTGGTCAAATTTTGACAAAAATATTCCTTTTAGTGACCTTGACCTTGGGAAAAATGTTTGATTGTTGTAGAATCTTAGAGTACCATGGAATATCAATCTTTGTGTGAAATATCTAAGAGATCGGTGAAATATTCTTCGAGATATGACGAAATATGTTTCAACATCAGAGGCCTATGTATGAACAGATACCATGACCTTTGACCTCACTGTGGCTTACTGGTGCATGATGGGAAGACTTGCTTTAGGACATTGCTAGGGCATGGTGCCAGGTATTCAAATATATTAATCAAGTTGAAATATAGGTATATTAGAACAAGTTATAGAAACTATTATAAGTCCTTTAGAGGAAATATTGTGAAATTTCAGAAGGAAACATTCCATTTAGTGACCTTGACCTTGAAAAAAATCAAGATGGTGACACAGGCTGATAGGACTGTGGTGTCCCAATAATTTTGCCAAATATCTAAGAAATCCACCAAATACTTTTTGAGATATGAAAAAATATGTCTCAATTTCAGTGGCCTATGTTGGTCTTTTGTATGAACATATATGTTGACCTTCGACCTTGCTGTGGCTTAATGGTGCATGATGGGAATTCTATCTCTAGGGCTTTACTAGGGTAGGGTGTCAGGTAATTAGATATATCATTCAAGTTGAAATACAGGCATATTAGAATAAGTTACAGAAACTATTGTAAGTCCTTATAGGAAATTGGGTGAAATTCTGGGTGGAAACATTCCATTTGGTGACCTTGACCTTGATCAAAATGAAGATGGTTATAAAAGCTGATGACTCTTTTGTGTCTTAATATATTTACCAAATATCTAAGAAATCAACTTAATACTCTTGGAGAAAAGACAAAATATGTCTCAATTTCAAAACCCTCTTAAATTTGATGACCTTTGACCTTTGACCTCTAATAAAAGGTCAAATGGACACATTTACAGAAAAATGGCTACCATATCTGGAATGGCCAACGTCTCAGCTTTCATTTGATACAATAAAATTGCTGCTATACTTCCATGGAACGAAAAGCCACTTTTTCAGGGGCTGGCCCCCTGACTATTAATGGTCCGTAAGGGTCTAACAGAGCACGGCTCCCATTTCCCAGTACCCTCTGCCTGAAGGGAGAAAGGAATTTCGTGATTGGCTGTTCTAATTTTAGGTCCTATCCATGAAAAGTAACACACTGGTTACTGGCAAATAACTCAGGCCAGCTTAGTACCAGCGGAGGCAGGAATTCCTGCTTCAAAATGGCAGCCCATAACAGTCTTTGAGCCTGTGTGCCCTGGCCATGGCGACAAAAGACAGCACTAGAGTCTACTACAACTCACACACATACCCCACCTACTGTCCTACACCCTGGTCAAGTCTGCTACTCACTACACTCGGCTAATACCTCGTGTAGTAATACACAACCTGCCCATCGTGGCATAGACATTGACAAGGCTAACTTTCGTTTGGTTTCTACTAATTATTTTCACTTCTAACCAAAGATTAACCTGCAACTTGATTAATAAAATAAAGTAGTTCCAGGAACTGGGGAGACCCCACGAGGGTATCCCGTGAATGACGCCACATGTCCAGCCTCACTTTGAATGTGGAGCCAGGGAATCCTAAAACTGACAGTGGACAGACTTCAACAGGCATCAACATCGTGCTTTCGTAAAATTTCTGGCTAGATCTGTTCACCAACTCAGTGGAGAGGAGGTACTTATATAGAACTGCATCGAGAATCGTAAAAATAGACAATACCACTGCACGTAAACCATCATTTTACATATGAATGCGCCGGGCGTATATGAGTAGGTATTTTGCGTCTACAAGGTTGTCTTAATCCCCATGTGTATACACCTCATCTGTGGGCGTATATATAAGCGTCCTGTGAACAGGGCTTCACTGAGAGCGGGCGGGGGGAGGTGGCAGGGGGTGGGGGGGGGGGGGAGGGCTTCCTACTGAGGACACCTGTACTTCTGCTCACACAAACAGGCGGGAGGGGGCGGGGGCAGAGGGTATTTTCTCTCATATACGCCGGGTGTGAAAAACAGCCAAGACGCATCTGTCGTATATAAGGCCTGGGCGTATATAAATGAAAACAAGTCAATATTCAGCCAATACATGCACTTCCATGATGGCGTATATATGAATAAAACCGTGGTTTTCGTGCAGTGTACTCCACGAGTTTGGATGGGCCGCAATCGTCATCGAGGCAAAGCCGAGTGACGATTAAGGCCCATTCAAAGTGGGGTTTTGTGTATCTTACGATTCGAGTGTGGTGGATTTATCTCACCCCTTTTTATGACATTAAATATCATCAAATTTCCACAATAATTTGAATAGACGTCATCTCAAATTCACTACACCACGGCCATGGACAGAAACTTAGCAATAAATCTTATTTGCAGTGGAGCAGGGACTTTACTATTGAACATTCTATTATGCTCTTAGATCCAAGATGAAAAAGGCGGCTTTGGAGGATGTGTATGGTTAGGCCTGGCGTCCACCTACGATATGGCTCTGATATGGTCTACGATGCACCTCCTATACAAGGTGTATATATGCCTCATCTGTAGGCGTATATATAAGCGTCCAGTGAAGAAGGCTTCACTGAGAGCGGGCGGCTGGAGGTGCGGGGGCATGGGGGGGGGGCGGAGGGAGGGTTTGCTATACTTCTACCAACACAAATGGGTGGGAGGCAGCGGGGGTAGAGGATATTTCCTCTCATATGCGCTAGATGTGAAATACAGCCAAGACGCGTCCGTATATAAGGCCTGAGCGTATATATATATGAAAACAAGTCAATATTCAGCCACTACATGCATTTCCGCGATGGTGTATATATAGGAATAAAATGGTGGTTTTCGTGCAGTGTACCTTATTGAATATAATTTATATAATAGTAAAGCCAGGCTGTCTTATAGCAGTGTCATTTACATGCACTAAGTACGAGAAACAGGCTATATTGTACACAGAAGATACCATGGGTCGTAACACCTTCATCATCCTATCCTGTGAAAGTTTGAGGAAACTGACATGAGCCCTAATTTTTATAAAGTATACTAGAGCATTTGGAGATTATCATATTCAATTTTCCGAAAAATAGCATGGGATTTAATCGCCAAGCCAAATTTTCCAATATGCCTTTTAAGGAGGAATTTGAAGCACTCAGCATCACACAACAGTTGGACCGCTCAAATGGTTCTAACCCAGATTATTAGGCCCGGCTTCCACCTACTACGATATGGCTCCGATATGGTCTATGATGCACCTCCCGATAAAAAAGTCAAAAAACGCGTCGGAGGGTCACCTAATATCGGGGCAGTTGACCACGTTTCTGCGATTAGACACCAATAAAAATCCCATACAATGCGTGGTGGATTGGCATGTCTAGACAAATGTCTACGATTTTGCACCTTCCCGATATGTCTCCGATATTTCTTTTTTGTATCGGTGCCATATCGGGAGGTCTAAATTTCTATCGTAGTAGGTGGACACCAGGCCTTACTCATTTCACACTTCAATGTACCAAATGTTAAAATGTTCAATGCTATCTTTATCTTTACCACTATAATTGTCACTTGTACATCAAGGAAAGTTATCATGTTAATGTCGGCATGTCTGCCGACAATCTCCTGCTTGTACCTCCATGGTTTGTATTATTTTTAAATCTGAGACCGATTATATGTGTTATCATCACTCTCATCTTCATTATCATTAGTTGGTTCAAAATCCACAAAAAAACAGACAAGCTGATTTTGGTGTAAATATTTTATTGTGGGATCTAATTTGACATCGAGATAGGGGGGGAGTTTCAATATATTTAGCAACGTTTCGTCCCTATTGATGGGACTTCATCAGGCAGTTAAGTTGTGATTTGTTCTTCCATTGGTGGTCCTTAAGTACATATTCAAGATCCTTTTTGCTGATTATTAGTAGTTGCTTGGATACTGTATCTAGGTAGCATTGTATTAATCATTTGGGTGAATAGTTTGGTTTCCCAGAATAGTTTTTCAGTCATTTTTTCGTTTTATAGTTTACAGATTGATTCTTTCTTTAGAAGTTTTATTAAATTTTTTTAATACTTTTATTGGGTCTAGGTTATTTGTACAAACAACATCCAGACTCGGCCAGGCCGTTCTTCCGTCTGGTCCCGTTTCATTGACAAATTTCCACAAGTATTTGAAATTTCACAGTACATAATCAGTGCACAAAACTACCATAGTGAACACGAACTGCACCGGGGGTGATGAGTGATGAATTATGAGAATTGTTACATCACTCAGCATCACACAACAGTTGGACCGCTCAAATGGTTCTAACCCAGATTATTAGGCCCGGCTTCCACCTACTACGATATGGCTCCGATATGGTCTATGATGCACCTCCCGATAAAAAAGTCAAAAAACGCGTCCGAGGGTCACCTAATATCGGGGCAGTTGACCACGTTTCTGCGATTAGACACCAATAAAAATCCCATACAATGCGTGGTGGATTGGCATGTCTAGACAAATGTCTACGATTTTGCACCTTCCCGATATGTCTCCGATATTTCTTTTTTGTATCGGTGCCATATCGGGAGGTCTAAATTTCTATCGTAGTAGGTGGACACCAGGCCTTACTCATTTCACACTTCAATGTACCAAATGTTAAAATGTTCAATGCTATCTTTATCTTTACCACTATAATTGTCACTTGTACATCAAGGAAAGTTATCATGTTAATGTCGGCATGTCTGCCGACAATCTCCTGCTTGTACCTCCATGGTTTGTATTATTTTTAAATCTGAGACCGATTATATGTGTTATCATCACTCTCATCTTCATTATCATTAGTTGGTTCAAAATCCACAAAAAAACAGACAAGCTGATTTTGGTGTAAATATTTTATTGTGGGATCTAATTTGACATCGAGATAGGGGGGGAGTTTCAATATATTTAGCAACGTTTCGTCCCTATTGATGGGACTTCATCAGGCAGTTAAGTTGTGATTTGTTCTTCCATTGGTGGTCCTTAAGTACATATTCAAGATCCTTTTTGCTGATTATTAGTAGTTGCTTGGATACTGTATCTAGGTAGCATTGTATTAATCATTTGGGTGAATAGTTTGGTTTCCCAGAATAGTTTTTCAGTCATTTTTTCGTTTTATAGTTTACAGATTGATTCTTTCTTTAGAAGTTTTATTAAATTTTTTTAATACTTTTATTGGGTCTAGGTTATTTGTACAAACAACATCCAGACTCGGCCAGGCCGTTCTTCCGTCTGGTCCCGTTTCATTGACAAATTTCCACAAGTATTTGAAATTTCACAGTACATAATCAGTGCACAAAACTACCATAGTGAACACGAACTGCACCGGGGGTGATGAGTGATGAATTATGAGAATTGTTACATATACCTTCCAAATGTAGTATCAGTGAATCGTATTGAGTATTCAGTAGGACAATAGAAGGAAATGGGTTATATTCAGTGTTTGACAGAGTATCAAATACAAATAAAGATGGTCACTTATAATATTGACAGACAGTCAGTGTATTATTAGTATTAACCCAAAATACAACTTATATTATACTTATAACAAATTATATAACAGTTAACTTTGAACAATGAATAAATATCTCCAGAGGAGTATGCAATGAGTTGATATTGATATTACAGTAACAATGTGTGATTATAGTTTATATTGTTATCTGACAAGATTTTGATCTAGTCTCTTGGTTGTGAAATCTGTTTTTTTCATTATTCACTTTTTATTTCATTATGTGATACTAATTATATATTGTGTGAAGGTCATTATTCAAATTAATAAGAAAAAACCCTCAGTGTCAAATATAAACAATTGTATAATAGAACTTAGACTATAATTTTTGGTGTTCTCTGTCACTGAGTCACATGACCAGTGATGATGATGAAGATATCTATTGTAAGAATGATACTACTTGAGGGAATGTCTGAACTGAATTGCATGTTGAACTGTAATTTTGTGTTATGTCTGTATGTTTGTAACTGTTGACTGTCTGTTGAACTGTGCAAGGAAGAACGTCATTATAGGTGATTGTACCCTGTTCCAAAACCTGAATAAAAATTATTGGTGTGCCCAGGGTTTGTATATGGACAGCCCTATAAACCTCCAGGCCTTTTCCAGGCTTTTCCAGGCTCTAATATTGTTTTTCCCAGGCACATCTGGTCACTGTTTTCATTTCTGATTCATCACCAAATTTAGTTAGAATTTCCTTCATCTTCTTTTAACCTGTGGAATTTCAGTGGTTTGGGATCGATATCTTCAAAATTCTTCTCCTTTTTTTTCCACTTTTAAATATGAAGACCAATAATCAAATCCATGCTATATTATTAGCAATTTTCTAAACATAGTCAAATAGAGGATTTTAGGAACTATTTAATCCAAGTCCCTGAAATTTTATAGGCATGTACAAAGCATAATTCTAGGCTTTTCAAGGTTTCCCAGGCTCTGTACGAACCCTGTGTGCCTAAAGTTACAAATCAATTACGACTGTCTCATGCGGAGTTTATCAACGATTTGTAACTTCCTGATAAGGCCCGTTTCCGACGAAGACTGCTTAGACGTTTTGAGTTACACAGAAAGTCTGTCGGTGGTGCCACTGACTGTGCGTCGGTATAGGAAAATCACTGAGGGTAGTAGATTTCACTCAGTGACCAAGCTTTCACTCAGTGGTGGGTGGTGCCGCATTGCATAATATAAGCAGAAAAAGTCGTGGGGCATTTCATGACATTGTTTGTTTCCATTGACCGATATTGGGTCAGCAGTGCCAAAAGTCCGTCGGTGGTTCCTGACTGTAGATCGGTGACAGGAAATCGGCCAATGGAAACGGGCCTATAGCAATAGCGCGACCTGGCGGAAGAACGTCACGGCCAAGCCAGGATATTGTGTACACAAGTACCCGAATAAAAAGTATTAAAAAAATATATATATAAAAATGCTTGCTTTGTTTGGCGCAAATTGTCCGTATACATTGATATTTTCAGTTGTATCATACATGGACAATAAATGAGTGGACACTTTTTATATATGTATTTGTCGGACATGATCTTTGACCACACTGAAACGATTGCGAACTAAATCAAAATCAGGTGTGGTCACCATAATACCAATAAGAACTCAACAGGGATATTGAATTATGAATCATTTATCTAATGTTTTTACAACATGAGCCATTATATTACACAATCAAAGGATGTGGAAAAATATAAGTATCATTAATATTTTCATCGATATATCATTTTCCCAACAAAATCAGTCACACATTTATAGATCAGTTTTCCAAAATATATGTTTTGTATCTTATATTAATCGGGAGAGATATGAAGCTTTTGTTTATATAGCCTCATCTTTTTTTATCATATATTATTATAGACAAATATCTTTCAAAACCTTAGAAACATTTTTTTTCTTTTATCATGCTTTCTTCTATGGCCCTTGTTAACAGATGTGCTAAAAATATATCAAACACTGTGGACGGAATTTAAGTTTTTCAGATCAAGACATTCCAGTTGTACCAAAGGCAATAGAGAACAGTTTGCTAGACTAAATGACAATTGCTCTCACTGCGCGAAAACCTCCAGTTTATATGTATACACCCGGCGTATATAGATATGGTTTTGCGTATACAAGGTAGTCCTATTTTCCGTTTTGTATACGCCTCATCTATGGACGTGTAAAATGTATTTGACCCGCGATTACATGTCCGGCACACGATATTTCTCATCATATACGTTTTGCGGCAAAAACAGCCATTACGCTGACGTATAGAAGAGGAAATATGACGATGTACAGCCAATACGTGCACTTACGCGATGGAGTATATATGAATAAACTGGTGATTTTCGTGCAGTGTCTTAGTACTTAACTAAGGTACCAAATAAAAAGATTAAAACGACTAGAGAAGAAAATCGTAATCATCAGGGTAAGGAGAATCTATAATACATTAGACATGTTTCTATACAGATTATACACACACTTATCTCCATGAATATAACTTTCAATTAACCATCAAATAAAATAAATATAACGAGTAATACTTTTTATCTCACCCCTGGTATTTTTGTCCCATAGGCTTAACATTGGAAACTCATTCTCCATGCCCCTATGGGTATTGCAGTCCGTTCTTAATGGTCTATATCCTGTATCAGATCCATTCTTTTAGTGTGTACAAGAGTGAGATAAATACAGAAAGCAATTCGTTTTGGTCAAAGTCGTTGTTCTCCAACTCTAATGCTACATGATATTCACTTGGCTGTCACCTCGTTCATATTACTCATGGAGAACGAGACTTTGACCAACACTCGCTGGTTTCTTCTTTAGTAACATGTATTTCTAACATAACCATGGATGAATCTTTACTCATGTATCAATGGTCCCTGGCAAGAGGAATACCTTCAAATTTATATGTTGAATTTTATCGTTCCGGCGGCGGTCCTCATTTTGGAGTATCGGGCCCAGGTTGGAAAAAATTAGACTAGATGGTGTGTCTGGGACCTGTTTCACTAGTTTCGTGACATGTCAAGATGGCGTCTAGATGGTGTGTCTGGGACCTGTTTCACTAGTTTTGTGACATGTCTAGATGGCATGTAGATGGTGTGTCCGATTTCATAAGAACTAGACATTAGACTTCGTTTTGTCCCTTCTTGCTTGCACTGTTAGTGCCGCTTTTCATGTCTGTCTAACACTTATGTCACAAAACTAGTGAAACAGGTCCATGATATGTCTAGATTTGTCTAATTCTTATGTTTAGGGTCTGTCTTTTCCTAAGGGCAGCTACTTGTGTTGTCAGGAAACTAGACAACCCCAATGTCTGTATGGTGTCACAGACATGTCACAGAAACTAGTGAAACAGGTCCCAGAAAACACAGCTCTGGCCTCTAAACCAGTCAGAAATGCCATTAGTCGGGGTATGCAGATGAGGCTGCGGAAACCTCCCCCGGTCCACTTCCCTGTTCTCTCTATTCCGTGGTCGCAAAGCGGTGGGGACAGATTAGTCCGAGAAACTTTGACTGCCTAGCAGACAGTCAGAGAGCACAACAGCTTATTCCCATAGTACAGAAAATCACTTCCTTGATTCTGAGTAATCCTGTCAATGTCAGTGCATGTTTATGCTCCCTCACCTTCAGAAATGCATAATAATTCCTTTTTGATGATAAAACTTCTGTTTTGTTCATTTGTGTTACTTTCGGGAGCCTTTTTCTCCAACTCATTTAACCACATTTCACCAATCCCAACTCATGTCGGCCATATTTGATAAGCTTGTTCCTGGCAATCCCCTGTGTATGATTCCATGCGCTTTTGAAACAGGTTTTTTGTTATTTCTGGCACCTGCAGTATGCATTGACATGGATTTTACAAACACAGGCTGTTCTATTAGTTAGAACTAATGCAAAGGTAGGGAATTACTGCCATTTTACTGCATTTCGCCTCAGGAAACTGTCCACCACAAAATCAGAAAGATTCAACCTATATCTATAAGGAAAACGGCTGCTTAGCTGATATGTACAATTTTGGTCGACCAGTTGGCCTCATGAATTATTTCTTGTTACCAATTTTTTTTCTTTTTATGCTTTTATACATTTACAATATGTGACCAGTTCAAATGATTCTAACTTGACCTCGTCTAATTGTTCTGGTATTTCGTCCTTATCCGATGTCACGAACATAAGGGTTGTCGTAGCTGGACTGCATTCAGAACATAAACCACTTGCACTGAAATATGAGAAAAAAAAAGATAAATTGATCATCAATATAAAGGTTTGTACAATTTCCTTATTGGAGCGTGCTTACTCGCGCTATATACGTTGCTTATATTGCCCAAAGGTTAGAGTGGTCACAGAGGGTTCTGGCATACTGAAAAGCTCCACTTTCAAACTAATAGGTTAGTTGGGAAATGTCCCGAGATGCTACTCGATTTGAGCAATTTACCATGGCAACTGATGATATTTTGTTACATGAAATCCCAATTCCAATATGCCTCTTATATTTTGGCAATTTTTGTTTTAATTCAAACAATTATTTTCTAATTTATTGAATTTTGTAAAAACACATTATTGATGCCTCTAAGACGCCTTGAGGCATCATGCCACCATAACTAGGGGAATGCCTGGAGGCATTATGCTGCCATAGCTAGGGGAATGCCTGGAGGCATCATGCTGCCATAGCTAGGGGAATACCTGGAGGCATCATGTTGCCATAGCCAGGGAAATGCCTGGAGGCATCATGCTGCTATAGCTAGGGGAATGCCTGGAGGCATTATGCTGCCATAGCTAGGGGAATGCCTGGAGGCATCATGCTGCCATAGCTAGGGGAATGCCTGGAGGCATCATGCTACCATAGCTAGGGGAATGCCTGGAGGCATCATGCTGCCATAGCTAGGGGAATGCCTGGAGGCATCATGCTGCCATAGCTAGGGGAATGCCTAAAGGCATCATGCTACCATAGCTAGGGGAATGCCTGGAGGCATCATGCTGCCATAGCTAGGGGAATGCCTGGAGGCATCATGCTACCATAGCTAGGGGAATGCCTGGAGGCATCATGCTGCCATAGCTAGGGGAATGCCTGGAGGCATCATGCTGCCATAGCTAGGGGAATGCCTGGAGGCATCATGCTACCATAGCTAGGGGAATGCCTGAAGGCATCATGCTGCCATAGCTAGGGGAATCCCTGGAGGCATCATGCTACCATAGCTAGGGGAATGCTTGGAGGCATCATGCTGCCATAGCCAGGGGAATGCCTGGAGGCATCATGCTGCCATAGCTAGGGGAATGCCTGGAGGCATCATGCTGCCATAGCTAGGGGAATACCTGGAGGCATCATGCTGCCATAGCTAGGGGAATGCCTGGAGGCATCATGCTGTCATAGCTAGGGGAATACCTGGAGGCATCATGCTGCCGTAGCTAGGGGAATACCTGGAGGCATCACGCTGCTATAGCTAGGGGAATACCTGGAGGCATCATGCTGCCATAGCTAGGGGAATGCCTGGAGGAATCATGCTGCCATAGCTAGGGGAATACCTGGAGGCATCATGATGCCATAGCTAGGGGAATGCCTGGAGGCATCACGCTGCCATAGGTAGGGGAATGCCTGGAGGCATCATGCTGCCATAGCTAGGGGAATGCCTGGAGGCATCATGCTGCCATAGCTAGGGGAATGCCTGGAGGCATCATGCTACCATAGCTAGGGGAATGCCTGAAGGCATCATGCTGCCATAGCTAGGGGAATCCCTGGAGGCATCATGCTACCATAGCTAGGGGAATGCCTGGAGGCATCATGCTGCCATAGCTAGGGGAATGCCTGGAGGCATCATGCTGCCATAGCTAGGGGAATGCCTGGAGGCATCATGCTGCCATAGCTAGGGGAATACCTGGAGGCATCATGCTGCCATAGCTAGGGGAATGCCTGGAGGCATCATGCTGTCATAGCTAGGGGAATACCTGGAGGCATCATGCTGCCGTAGCTAGGGGAATACCTGGAGGCATCACGCTGCTATAGCTAGGGGAATACCTGGAGGCATCATGCTGCCATAGCTAGGGGAATGCCTGGAGGAATCATGCTGCCATAGCTAGGGGAATACCTGGAGGCATCATGATGCCATAGCTAGGGGAATGCCTGGAGGCATCACGCTGCCATAGGTAGGGGAATGCCTGGAGGCATCATGCTGCCGTAGCAAGGGGAATGCCTGGAGGCATCACGCTGCCGTAGCTAGGGGAATGCCTGGAGGCATCATGCTGCCGTAGCTAGGGGAATACCTGGAGGCATCATGCTGCCATAGCTAGGGGAATACCTGGAGGCATCATGCTGCCATAGCTAGGGGAATGCCTGGAGGCATCATGCTGCCATAGCTGGGGGAATTCCTGGAGGCATCATGCTGCCATAGCTGGGGGAATTCCTGGAGGCATCATGTTGCCATAGCCAGGGGAATGCCTGGAGGCATCATGCTGCCATAGCTAGGGGAATGCCTGGAGGCATCATGCTGCCATAGCTAGTGGGAATGCCTGGAGGCATCATGCTGCCATAGCTAGTGAAATACCTGGAGGCATCATGCTGCCATAGCTAGGGGACATTGAAGGGTTAAAAAGAGATAGGCTGAAACCTACCCGCACGTCGCCTTTCGATATGACTGCTTCCAACCAGGATACTGGACGATGTGCCTTTTTTGCCCATCCTCATTTGAAAGGACATCTGGTTCTTCAGTCATAGTGCAACTGAAAAGAAGGATATCTCATATTTTATGTTATTTATGGCGCATGTGTAACGTTTAGGGCACAGAGTGATTGCTAGTTCTGCCTTCATCCTCCAGGAAATTGTAAGATAGCGCCACTGTAGACAGGGGGCAACCACTGTTATCATGCCCCAGTCACACTGGCGTAAAAAACGCCGTTTTTCCGTGTACGCACCTCTACGTTCTTCTACGCATTTTGAAATATATAGATGCGCGGTAATGCGCGGGAAAACGCGGAGATACGTAAATGAAAGTCGGAATGCGCCGAAAGACGCCACAATACGTAGAGAAGCGTAAATAAACGTTGATGAGCGTTGAGAAGCTACTAAAACGTTAATAAGCAAACCAAACAGATACGTTCCAAATCCGTAGCTAATACGTACTCCCCACCAATTGAAATACGTAGAAGAAACGCCGAAATTTACGCCAGTGTGACTGGGGCATAAGTTATCATAATCTATAGATAATATTAAGACTAGGCTAAAATTCCTCCATGGCAAGCTCCAGAAAATATCTTTGATAAGATCCATTGATGATTGGTACTGCCACCTGGTGTTTTGGATGGCGTCGGGGGCAAGATGGACGCTACCATAGCACAATATCTATGTGCCCTATAGCAGAAAATGCTCTTCATTCACACATGACCTTCGCTTTATCGATACTTACATGGTTAATCCGTTCATTCAATAATACCAGGCATGGCCAATATTATAACATGTTACGTTGAATTAGCTCATGGTTATATCAATTGCTACCCAATCTTGAGATCTTTAAATTTTACTGTTTCAATATAATGCTTATTTCAAGGGAAGAAAGAAATACCTTACACAAAATATTTACCTAAATATATAAGATACATCGATATATTTCGATGAAAGAAATTTAGTCCTCTCCTACATATGTCCTAAATTTGAGAACTCTCATTGGTATACCTATATACTGCACATCATGCAGTTGTCATCATTACATTGTTGTGGTTTTTGATTGACATTCAGTAGTTCACATTAGCAATATACATACAGTGTATCAAGGTTAATGAGGTGAAAAACATGTGACCCTGCTTGCTGGACTCCATAGATTCCATAGATTATCTTAATTCTTGTCATTCCCTTTCTTCTGGTTCTTAGACACTACGTCACACAATCAAGTGAGTCCCACTTTTACTACTTCAGCCGTGGGTCCCTTTGTCTCACCAAAATGCCCCTATAGATTTTAAACGTGTTTAAAATAAAAAAATCTTATAGAGCTCTGTACCTGGTATGGGGTAAATGTCGCTGACAATTGCAAGGAAAATAACTTGTCTCAAGGATATGGAACCCTACCATTCAGACGAGGAGATTGTGTTCCAGTACAGAATCTCAGCAGGATTTGTCTCAGATAAACACCCTGTGAGTTACATGAATCCCTTCGTGTGAATCCACTTCAGGTTGGAGTTGAACAAGGGACGTATGATAGATATAAAATTAGCTTACTTACACTTCACAACACTTTGAACGATCAGAACTTTGGTAGTCAGAGCACTCAGAATCGGAGCTACTGGAATCTGTCGAATCTGTCGATAAAGATGGTTATCATTAACGTACCATAATATCATAGAAAGTAAAGATATGAATTTCTGATTCTAGCTATTCTAATACAAAATCTCTCTACACATACTACTAGAAAAGTGCAACAAGCAAACGCCTTATGTATAACATTTGGTAAATCAAAAATGTTGTTCTGGTACATATATTTTACCATTATGATGTATCAGATTCTTGGGCCCTGTTTCTCAGTCACGACAATCGTTATGAACGACATCTTTCATCCATCAGTGTCCTATAGAGCTAAGATCTTGACGATAGGCCAAATGTTGTGGGGCCACGACACTTAGGGAGGTAAAAGGTGTGCTATAGTCACGACAGTCGGTGGCTAATGACGCGGAAAATGTTGCCCAATGTGTCGAAGGTCTAAAGTGTGTGATCCACCAAGAGTGAGTTAGGGCCGGACGATGACCATGTGGAGGAATTGTGGACGTAGACCGGCCAAATCGTTCGTCGGCTCAGATCGGCTTGGACAATCTGCTTGGTGGATCAGCAAATCAGCCGGAATCGGCCGGACCCACCCATTGAAGACCCTGTTGCCCGCACCCGTGCGGTCGTCACCTCTGGCCGGCCGGCCCTGTAAGAACCAGCCAACCAGCTGCCGCTGGCCATCTCTGAGCATCAATTTGGTGGATCACGCACCTAAGACAACTATGGACATGTCGTACCAAATGCAGAACTTTCCTTCCTTTCAGAATTAACCTATGAAACTTAACTAACTTTTCCTTCTTTTTTTGGAATAAATGAAGTTTTTTTGGAATAAATGAAGTTTTTTTGGAATAAATGAAGTTTTTTTAATAAATGAAGTTTTTTTTAAATAAATGAAGTTTTTCTTAAATAAATGAAGTTTTTTTTGAATAAATGAAGTATAAACCAACCGTTGTCAATAGAGCAGCTCCCTCCACCCTCCTGAGTAGGTCTGAATCTCCTGTGGTGGCCTGCAATCTCCTCTGGTGTTTTGAACAGGACTCCGTATAACTTCATGATCTCTGCCTCTGTGCCTAGTTTGGATCCTGGTACCTGAGTCTGTAGACTGCTCATATTCGCCATACCAGGGGGTGAGATCTTCGGCTCCTCCAGATATCCAGAGAAGTAATCCAGCTGCTTCAAAAGGAGTCCACCTAATGTGAAGATCACCTGAAAATCATCAAACAATGAAATTTATAGGCAAATGCGGGTATAGACTCTAGTACAGCCCGTTGTCGCCAGGGCCAGGGCACACAGGCTCTCATACTGGGACTGTTTTGCGCTGCCATTTTAAGGTGGGAATTCCTACCTTTTTCCCAACATGCACCAGAAAAATGGCGGATCGCTGGTTCTAACCTCGTGTGTATTGCGATCCAGTAACCAGCAATATGATACAGTATCCCTCTTGTCAAACTGATCCTATAAATAGAACAGCCAACCCTGCAATTCCTCTCACTAAAGGTGGCTGGCCAATAGGACCCATGCTCTGTTAGACCTTCACGTACCGTAACCCGGAGGCGGCGCGGTGCGTGAACGGACTAATGCGGGTAGGTATCGTAGTGCCCTCTGTGTCTACACTCAGAACTAAATTTGATACTGGTGCTGTCATCTGGTTTCATGAATTTTTTTTTTTTCAAGTTCGTTATTGGTCTCAGGATTTACAATTTCTTTGGTGTAATCGTACAGGAATATATCTATCTTCTGCGAGAACCAATAAAAAGGCTTAAACCTCAATTGGGAACAATTGATTATATTGCAGCTTCCTATAGACACCAATATCTAAGCGCTCACCCATAGAAGCTAGCATGGTGACATAGTATTTCTTTTGGCATTTCTCATTTATAAATGCCCCCAACTATCATAATCCAGAATTATTTGAAGATAGCAATAAGAGTCATCTAGCCACGAAATCAAAATATTGCCGTTTCCCATAGACACCAATAGTTAAACACTTACGGTCTTCAGATGGCCCTCCCATAGAAGTTAGCATGGTGCCATTTTTTTTTTTACATTTTCTATTAAATTGTTGATATAACCCTGAGTTACTTGCAAAACTCAATAGAATTCTTAAATCACCCAACTACCGGCATTCGTCTTTAAGTAAAGAGTATTTTTTATATTACTTCAATTCTCCAGTTTTCCAGTTCCCCGTCAGGTGGTGCTGATAGGAAATGCCGTGATAGGAGACCAGCCTGGGGCCCGTTTAATAATCTAGGATCGTACATGTAGACCCTTTTCTGTATGTCATAGAGAGCCAGGGACGATGTGGGTCAAATATATTCAACGTATGGATGACCTTATGGACGGCTAATACTGTCTTTGTGAACAAACTTAATTATCTTTAAATGACAACCCTTGTACGAGGTACAGAAAAGGGTCTACATGTATTATCCTGGTTTATTAAACAGGCCCCAGTGTAGTATGAGATAATTATTAAACCTGTCAGCTTGATGATTAGCGAAAAATAACCCAGCAGAAACACATGTTTGAGAGGGATGGTCATAATATATTTCCTCAGTTTCGACTGGCTCCACCACATTCCTATTAACCGTGATAGTGACCGCATTCTGAACGTGGAAACGGAGCTACTCTGTGCTTACCTCACATTTAACATAATCAACCTGAAACTCACGTATATTTTTTACTGTTCGGTTACTACAGCTACACTACAAAGAAACAGGAATGTTGATATAATGACGCGGATATGTTAGTCTATTCCGGCTTAGTACGGTTGAGGTAAAGTTTGGCCTGGCACGGTACACTGGGTTGGTTGGTTAATTGGTTGGCGACAAATACGGCTGGATAAATCTCTCTTATATGGGAAATTCTAGACCGAAAATTATGAAATTTGCAGAGCCGGTGGACCATATGACTATAACCATATGATTATAGCAGATTTCATAAATGCTAACTCAAATAGATAGTTAAAAGAGTTTTCCCGTCCTTATTTTAGACATGCCAATCTACTACGCATTGTATAGGGATTCTATCGGTGTCTAATCGCAGAAACGTGGTCAACTGCCCCGGTATTAGGTGTCCTTCCGACGCGATTTAGATTTTTTTTATCCGGAGGTGCATCGTAGACCGTGGAGCTGTTTCAAAAGTCGAGTGAAGTCTCGCCAGCGGCACGTCGCATTTCAAAGCGGAAGGCCGCAACAGAGAGTGGCACTTTGAATCAAAGCGGCAGCAAAACCGCTACCAATACCTAATAGCGAGCGGCACCTCCACCTCGACAGCGGCGCTTCAAGTGCCATCGTTAGCTCTCGCTTTGGCGGTGCGTACTCTCGTTTACACCATGGAGTTGTCCCATTACCTTAATTCCATATAAGGAATACAGTAGACTGAGTAGCCAATGACTGCATTCGCAGCAAACCCCAACCTTCACCCTGACCTCCTTACATAATATTTTCTCGCGCCTTGGGATGGCTCTGCAGTCGAGAGTTGACCTCGAATCTTAGGGGCCACAACCACCCTCTTTAGCACCCTCCCGACTTTTGAAACAGCTCCCAGATCGGCACCATATCGTAGCAGGTGGACGCCGGGTCTTACCTGTAGGAAGGTGAAGGTGTTATGATCCATGGTTTATCTCACCCCGGTATTTTTCTCCATAGGCTTAACATTAGGAACTCGTACTCCACGGCCGTGAGGTTCGTGTACCCAATACTCAATGGCTAATTGGGTGATTCATTTCATCAATAATTAATGTTATACGGGGTGAGATAAAATCGGAAACCCACGAGATGGAAATAGTTTTGTCTGTACTCCACCGAGTGAAATACTCTGTTGTCAAACGAGGTGGAGTACAGACCAAGTTATTTTCATCGAGTGGGTTGCTTCTAAGTCTTCTGTGTACACTATACCCTGTTTTTCGTACTTAATGCATGTAAATGACACTGCTATAAAACAGCCTGGCTTTACTATTATATTATAAATCATATTCAACAAGGTACACTGCACGAAAACCACCATTTTATACCTATATACGCCATCGCGGAAATGCATGTAGTGGCTGAATATTGACTTGTTTTCATATATATACGCTCAGGCCTTATATACGGACGCGTCTTGGCTGTATTTCACATCTGGCGCATATGAGAGGAAATATCCTCTAACCCCGCTGCCTCCGGCCCGTTTGTGTTGGTAGAAGTATAGCAAACCCTCCCTCCGCCCCCACCCCCCACCCCCACCACCTCCAGCCGCCCGCTCTCAGTGAAGCCCTCTTCACTGGACGCTTATATATACGCCTACAGATGAGGCATATATATACACGGGGAATAGGACGACCTTGTTTACGCAAAAGTCATACGTATATACGTCAGGCGCATTCATATTTAAAAAAGTGGTTTCCGTGCAGTGGTACAGAGGAGGTGTGAAGCGCAGCGCCCCCTATAGGGACCCAACTCATATATGCCATCGCAGCAGGGTTCAAAGCGCTACTTTCAAACTTTCAAGCAGAGGGGAAGGAGCTCTTGACAATGGACTGTGTGAGGCTTGTAAGCCATAGCCTATGTGAAATAAGGCTGTATTCAACAATACCAAACAGCCATAAAACGTGGAGCTCTATTGAGCTCTATTTTGGTTTGGAGTACATTAGATATCACTCTATCAATATCTAAAAAGATTTTTGATAGAGCTCTAACAGTTTGTATGTAGTAGCTGTTACTAGTTAGCCTATTTTAGTATAGGAATCTCCATTCAGCTGTCATTTGAGACCATGCCAAAACGATAGGGGGCGCTGCGCTTCACACCTCCTCTGGGGGTCGTTGCTCCACGTTTTGCGGATCGCAAAATAGCGGTCCGAGGTCCAAAGTGTTGCTCCACGTTTTGCGGATCGCATCATAACTATGTCGCTATCTATATCCAATTAAAACCCCAATGAACCTGTAATCTATGACACTGAGAATGCGGTGTTTTAAAATATAGCGATACAACGTGAAAATAGCGATACTACTCGATACGATCCGATATTACTGGAGCAACGCTTTCCAGGAGCAGTGGTATGTACAATCATAATACCCGTGTTGGAAGCTATACTCCACAATACACACTGACTTACCTGTAGGAAGATGAAGGTGTTACGACCCATCGTACTACTCCAACCTTGAACGTCACTGTAATGTTGGTCCCCGGGAGTGATTTCTTTATTTATAAGTGAACGTCAAGAAACATCCTGTACTCCGGGGACTGATACCATGGGGAAGCCCCACTTAGTGACACATCCGTAACGACCAGCGGGAAAACATGGCGAGGGCGGACATACTCTATGCCGGAATGGTTTGTCCCATTAAAGCCAATACCCACTGAACGATTTCGTTTCCACCGATTAACTCCCTGAATCGTCAGGGCTATTTAACTTGTCTCAGGCGAATATGTGCATAGCGTTGACTATCCCCACAACGTTTATGGCAGCCATTAGCATTAGTTAATCGTAAGCAAATTCTGTCCACACTGGACGACGGACTGCGTAAATCGTGAGCGATTTAGGACCACCGATAAAGGAACAAGTAATAAATCTCCGTATATGGGAGTTAAATCGGTGAGCTGGCCTCAGTCTGTGTGTGGCATGGGCATTTCTGCTCACCCAGCGACTAATTAAGGGCCATAATTGGTAGGAACCACGGGGGGTATTTCTTAAACTCCGTTGTCGGCGACAACGGGAAGGAACACGTTCCTTAATTTATCGGTCCCGATTTCGGAACATTGGACTGCAATTTGTCGGCGACAAAGGTACATCGCCATGGGGGGGATTTCCAAATCTTAGGCAAATTACTGTAGGGGGGTGTCACATTGGCCGACACATTTTCTAGGCCTCGCCTGAGCTTACGATTGTTCTTTTGTCGCCGAGAAAGGAACATTCATGTTCCGAAATCGTACAGTGTGTATTGGCTTTTAGATGCACATAGATAATCAAAGCATCGGGCCATCCTAGTGTAGGCCTGTTTCCATTGGCCGACGAAAAGGGTGTAGATTTTCTGATCTCAGTTAAGCATGACTCATTAAGCATATAAGATTTTTTTTTGATTTTTTTTTTTATTAGGTATAATTCGTAAGTACATAACCTCGATCTGCCATTATACCCTAAGTGACAAGTGCGTTCAAGTATTTGTCTAACAGTTTTTTGATTTCGTCACCGGTTTTATGTATAAAGATAGAGGATTATAGCCTCAGTAAACAACAGAACAGTAGTGGTATATAATACAGTGGTGCTATATAATACAATGAAATACAAAAATAAAAGAAATAAACGTAAACGTAAACATAAGTAGGTGATGAAATGATGAGTTCCTATCAATTTTATTCAAGACTTATGGGCGACCTTGTGGATGGCTAGCAATGTCTTAGTGATCTACCTTAAATATCAATAAACAAAATCCCTTCTGTGAGCTACTTAAAAGGGTCTTCATAATAGACTATTTACATTGGCCCTAACGGATATACAGTCAGGGACCACCGACGGCCCTTTAGCGCTGCTGATGCAAAATGAAAATAGGCTATTAGGAGAAAATAAGAAAATCTTCACCGTTTTCAGCGGCCAATGGAAATTGGCCTATAGACGAACCCTAGGATAGTTAGACGAACACTAGGAAAGTTTAGGGTCAGAGCTTTTATTATCCATCGTGTACAAAGAACCCATTGAAAATGTATGGGGACTCAGTAAACCACGACCCAGTATATAAAGCCTGTCAGATACCATAACTGTGGTATACGGATTCAAACCTTTATCTCACCCCAGATATTTTTTCTCCATAGACTTAACATTGGGAACTCGTATCTAATGCCCATGAGATATTTTGGAAAAACACCAATGGGGGATTATGTCACAAATGTTAGCCCATTAGTCAATGTAAAGGGTGAGATAAATTCAGAAACCCATTCAAGTTTAGGGGCAGAGCTCAATCCCATCTCGTTTGAATCGCTACATAATTCACGCGGCTTCGCCTTGTGAATTACTACGCGATTCAAACTCGATGGGATACAAGCTCTGACCCTAAACTTTCATGGGTTTCCTCTATAGTGGTATACGGCCTCAAAACCATGGCATACAGGGAAAAATATTCCCTTTGTGCTATAGAGCAAAGAAATAGTCCCTATTGTTATACCCTTTAATATTGCAATTACTGGATTTAATTCATTCGAAAAGATGGATAATAAATGCAACAAACGATGGTTATGTGGACAGGCGGCTCTGGATTACGGCCGCCTGTACGTAAAACCATCGATTATTGTCTATATGTACCATCTCGTTTGAATTGTGTAGTGATTCACAAGGTGAAGCCGTGTGAATTACGGAGCGATTCGAAATGAGATGGAATACGAGCTCTGACCCTAAACGTGAATAAGTTTCTGAATTTATCTCAGCTGTCACATAGATTTACAGGTTTAACCTTCATGAGATATTCCCTCATGGAGTATTTTTTGCTAAATATTCCATGGGCGTTGGATATGAGTTCCCAATGTTAAGTAGGGGACAAAATACCACGGTTGAGATAAAGGATAATGTGTTTCTTTAATTGAAATACATTGTTTTATCCTAACTCCATAGGCTTAACATTTGGTCACTGTATTCGGTCTGGAGTACAGAAAAATGAAAAATATCGCTCTAGTGGGATACACTTGACAAATGACGACATTTGTTAATGTAGAAGTAATTTAGACGGGCGGGGTAGGATAAATTCTAAACCAAACTCGAGTTAGTCGTGTTATTGTTCATTGCACTCCAGTAAGATCACGTATTACTGCTCTCGGCTTCACCTCGCGCAGTAATACGCGATCTTGCCGTCGTGAGATAAACAACAACACGACTAACTCTTATTTGGTTTCTCCATAGTGTACCTCCATTATTATCCATAAGATGATGTACTGGCATACCAGTATTTTTATAGTTTACTTGTTTTGGGTGGGTTTTTTTTCAATTCCTTAATTGGTCATATCTTTTTACTGTCATCTTATCACACAGGAGTTGTATTCCATAGACGGAACTCTATAACCAGCAATGAGGCTTAAGATCTCAGTTAAGCATGACTCATTAAGCATATAAGATAGTTACTATGAATTTTATTCAAGACATATGGGCGACCTTGTGGATAGCTAGCAATGTCTTAGTGATCGACCTTAAATATCATTAAACAAAAGCCCTTCTGTGAGCTACTTAAAAGGGTCTTCATGTACAATCCTAGATTATTAAACGGGCCCCGGGATCCTAGACTCAGGCAGTTGCAGAAATTGCAAGTTGACTGGTGCAAATGGGTTACAGAAAACGATACATATAGTCTACTGAATGTAACCAAAACCTTTTCAATTGTTTTTTATCTATAATTGCACGCTCATTCATCAATGATGAACATCTCATTTTCTCCTAGTTATGAATGATGACAGATTTAAGAGAAAATTGTTGCTTGTATCACATACAGTGCATCCTGGGACCTGTTTCACTAGTTTTGTGACATGTCTGTGACACCATACAGACATTGGGGTTGTCTAGTTTTGTGACAACACAAGTATCTGCCCTTAGGAAATACAGACCCCAAACATAAGAATTAGACAAATCTACACATCATGGACCTGTTTCACTAGTGAAAAGCGGCACCGACAGTGCAAGCAAGAATGGACAAAACAAAGTCTAATGTCTAGTTCTTATGGAACCGGACACACCATCTAGACACCATCTAGACATGTCACGAAACTAATGAAACAGGTCCCAGGCTGAATGTTTCAGCTTCTACTGTGCTCCTCAAGACAGTAAAGCAAATTTTCAGACACAAAGTATGACACAGATTGTTAGTAGGGCGTGCGATCTACACGCTTCAGGTGTTGCCAGGAAGGTCCTAGAGGGGTGGAACTGACTATATTTGAACATATCAGAGTCGAGGCAGGCCGACAGGGCGGGTTCATGGTGAGATGCCGAGGGTGGCATTCCTCAGTGGGTCGGACGTCATACACGGAAACAGAATTCCATCTTAGGGAGCGTAAACAAACTGATTATGGAAGTATAAGGCCCAGCGTCCACCTACTACGATATGGCTCCGATATGGTCTACGATGCACCTCCCGATGAAAAATCAAAATCACCTTGGAAGGTCACCTAATATCGGGGCAGTTGACCATGTTTCTGCAATTAGACACCAATAAAAAAAAACATACTATGCGTGGTGGATTGGCATGTCTAGACATATGTCTACGATTTTGCACCTTCCCGTTATGGCACCGATATTGACATTTTGTGTCGGTGCCATATCGGGAGGTCTACGATTCTATCGTAGTAGGTGGACGCCGGGCCTATCTGTGCAAAAATATTCTTCAAGGCTGCGCTGCATCTAACAACACACCACAGCCTGCAGCATCTGTAACTCATCAAATGGGATGCAAATTCTGAGCTCATGGACTTGGAAATGCAAGCCCTTATTGCACTGCATAAAACGTTACGCTATGATTATGAAGTGGGTTTGCCAATTTTTAAACAGATATACTTTCAAAGTTTGTTTACGCTCCCTTTTCAATCGATGGTTTTGTGGACAGGCGGCTGTGTAAACCACTCGCGGTTGACCTCGTAATACACTCACTTGCGCTCGTGTATTACTACGCGTCAACCACTCGTGGTTTACGGCCGCCTGTCCACAAAACCATCGATTGTTGTCTATGTACACAATACTCTGAGTGAAATCGAGGAGTATTACCACGCATCAACTACGCGGAGAACACGGCCACTTCACGAAAATATTTTGTTCATATTTTCATCTCTAGATCAAAATCTAGTAAGGTGACCCAATTTTTTAAGTTAGATATGTGTTCCACAACACTTTTAGATCATCATATTCAATTTTCAGGAAAGTGACAAGGATTTTGATTTTCAAGCCAAATTGGCCGATATGCTCAAGGATTTTATTGACATCCATCCTCATACTTCTCTAAGGTTTATAAGTCAGGCAAAATAGATATATAATTATATAGAACGTCCTGACCATGTTGTACAAGATACAAAACGAGATGATAGTTTATGGTTTGTACGGAACGAGGCGTTTAAACCGAGTTCCGTACAAATTGTAAATTATTATCGAGCTGTATGGCTTGTACAAGCATGGTTGGACCTTATATATTTACTATATACCCGAAATTAATAAAAGTCATTAATTTCATTTTGCTTAAGAACTAATATTTTAGTCTACGTATACAAAACAAGTGTTCCGTATTTTCCTGTACGGACTAAATGTTTGAGAATGTTGTTAAGATTATGATGAGGTTGACTATGTACACGTTCCTCGCACTTTCAAGTATACACCTGTCTATTGCACTTTAAGTATGTCTGGAAGTGATTTCAAGTGCCTTTTAAAAGATAATTTGCTTTGGCACTCCTTAGCTCTTCAGTTTGGGTATTCCAAAGCCACTGACCTCTGTAGCATGGCGACCTTTTTTTTTTATAGTACTCAGTGCGTCATCTTAACGTGATAACGCGCTTCTTTTCTTTACCCTGAGCCCTGTCTCCACTGTGCGATCCAAAGTACGATTACTGGACCGATGGCACCACGGACCGATGGCACCTCTTCGGACCGATGGCAACATTTTCCCTAGACCGATGGCACCACTACCTAGACTGATGGCACCACTCACTCAGACTAATGGTTATTGCCATATCATATTGTGTATACCACTTTTCAACTACCGAGTATATTAAATTCACATAAAGAACAATTTACGTGATGATTTAAAAAGATCTTTTTTAAAAATCGGCTCCGGGCCCCTCGGCATCGGCAGTCGGGGGTCCCGGCCGGCAACCTGTGGTCCCGGCCGGCAGCCGCCTCGGTACCGGTCACGGTAGCAGCGGTGGTCTCCTGAAATCAATGATCTTTTTTCAGAAACCAGAAAAAAACCTGAAAATTAAACTGGAAACACTGTTATCACAGGACTACTGCACATTATTACTATATCTATCATGTGGTTCCCATGTCCAGGTAAAAAATAATGAGGTGGTGCCATCAGTCTAGGCAAGTGGTGCCATCAGTCCAGGCACGGGTGCCATCGGTCCAGGTAACACTGAAAAGAGGTGCCATCAGTCCAGGTGCCATCGGTCCGTGGTGCCATCGGTCCAGTTACCCAAGGTACATAGGTATGCCCAGTCTGAAATCACCCATGATACTGCTAGGGGTGTGGCCTGCCAGGAGAACTGGGCCCCGTTTTATATTTTGCGCGACAAGCGTTTACATACCGAAGGGGAGGTCGTAGGAGAGTTTGGGTTTGATTTTCGAAAGTCTCGTGGGGAAGGATAGTTGTAGCCGACGATCTACGAGCTGTCCTCCATTTCCGTTTTATTATTTATCGTCGGGCTGGGAGGTGTTTTTAAAACTAAAAACGATATTAACTGAACGACTACGATTAGGACTCACTTAAGCGATACTGACTAGGATATCAGTGTCAGTCCGTATTCTAAACATGGTCCTACAGAAATGATCAAATCTTGATCGTTCAAGCCTTTTTGGTCGTAGTTGAAGACATGTCCTAGTGGACAACCAATCAGATTGAGTTATAAAGTCACATGACATAGACTTGTTCTCCACTAGGGTTGTCTTTAGTCAATGATCAAAGATAATCCTCATGGAGGAAAGGTCTTGGTGGAAGACAATGAAATACCACTTTACAAATAAGCATTCTTTGTACCTGTACAATAGATTTATGCATAGGTAAATATGATTATGTAATCAAATCACACTTTAAGCTGCCATTTTGAGCTGAGAATAGCTAAGTTGCTTAATTCTGGTAATCCAAGTACTGGTACGACACCCCCTGGGGTTGTCTTCCAATAAGACCGATAATGGAGGTAGAACAGGCCTATGGACGATGTGGATCACGATTAAGATTTTTTAAAACACTCAAAAATAAAGATATTTTCCTGATCGTTGCGTAGGAATGTCCTCCATAAATACGGACCACTTTAGGTAATGAGAATGCATCAAGGACCACAATAGGATCAATTCTTTTGTCGTTCTTAGTTTTAAAAACAGGTCCCAGGGCCCTGTTTTAGTCTCAACTCTCCCGGGGGAGGAGAGTCCCCACGAGGGATAGCTCCATTGAGGATATTTTTGAGGAGATCTCAATCTCGTTCGATTTACCCTGTCCTCGGGAGAGAGAGAAATCCTCGGCCGTAGTCTCCTTTGAGAGAGCCCCAGCGCAAAATAAACCTGTAGGACACTTTTGAGGAGACTTGAAAGAGAGGCTTTGCATACTCCAGGTGGTGGCACATAGTGGTATTTTTGGGAACTAATTTCATCATTTATGAATGTATGTAAATCTAAGTCAATAGCACAATAGTTCTCCATCTGAGACCTCCAGTTTTTATTTAAATCATAGTAAATATATAGTTCAAATGAATTAAATAGCTTTTATTTGTTATTTTGAATCACCCACGATACCCCTAGACGTGTCGCCCACCAGGAGAGCTGCAGGACACATTTCAGGAGTTCTCCCGGCCCGAGGATTGAAAATAAAACGAAATTTCAGGAGATCTCCTAGATCGTCGCCCACAACTCTCCTTCCCCACGATACATTGAAATATCGAACCCAAACTATCCTGGGACCTCTCCCCAGGCATTTCCAGCCTCCTCGGGCGAAAAATAAAACAGGGCCCTGGACCAGAGTCTCCGGCACCTCTCCCGGCGGGCGACACGTCTAGGGGTATCGTGGGTGAATCAAAATAACAAATAAAAGCTATTTAAATTATTTGAACTATCGGAAATATATGTATTATTATTTTAATAAAAATTGGAGCCCTCAGATGAAGAATTATTGTGCTATTTAGTTAGATTCAGACATTCATAAATAATTAAATTACTTCCCAAAAATTCCACTATGTGTCACCACAGGGCTGACTAAAGAAAAGAGTCATTAGAAACCAATAAGAGACTAGGAGTTAATATTTATTTCTATTTACAATGGAAGAGCACGGTATACCTAAATTACTTCATGAAATAAAAGTAGAGAATATCATAAGAAATTATGTATTTGAGCCATCTGTATTTTATCGAAAACCATATCAAGAATGTTTCAATTAACCTCAAGAATTAATTTGATAGTCATTCTCAAGTCTCATGAACAGAATTACTTAAGGAAACTAATTTCTGGTATCTATATCCTAATGCATGAAAAATGTCTTTGAATCAAGTCCTATATGGGTCTGAGTATAACAGGTTCAATAACCTGGTCAGTGGATGAAGGTAAGAAGTGTGTGTGAGAGTGGGGGAGAGGTGCTAATATGGAGTGACTGTGTTCGGGAGTTTTGGGGTACAATTAAGAAATGGATTGCTGTTATATATGGTGAAGATATGTTCATGATAAGAGTGAAGGATATCTTATTAGGAATTCAGGGACAAGGTCATAAGGTAAAAATGATGAATTATGTTGTTCTGTATGCTAAGGCATTTATACACCGCCAAAGACTTTTTAACGCAAATGACCTAGACTGGTTGCAGTTCCTGAGGGAACTGAAATATAAGCTATCCGTGGAAAGGCAGACATGTTATTTGGAAAACAAAATGTATAAATTTCATCATCTTTCTCATATATGGAAGAGTTTGTAATCTGGTGCTGCTAAAAGGCTCTCCAAGTGTTATGTCCTTGTTATTGGTCCTGTTTGTCTATTGTTGTTTTTTCTTGGTGTAAGGGTTGTGCTTATGAAAGTAGTGGTTTGGGAAAGCACTCAGTTAGTATGGTAATTGTTATGAATAACTCTTTGTATATAAGTTACCTCCAGAAATTAGACAGGTGGTTGGACTACTTGATTGTGTGACATAGTATCTAAGAGCCAGAGGAAGGGACTGACAAGAATTAAGATAATCTATGGAATAATATGCCTATATTGAAGAGAGCAGGAGGTGGAAAAGCATGAAGAAGAGGAAAACAGACGATGTCACCCAAGGAGAAGGAGACTAACGAGAACAGATAGAATATTCCTGAAAATCAAATATTGAATGACTGATAAATATATGGAGAATCAGCAGTGTAGTAGATTGGAAAAATGGTGGCAATCTAGAATAGGAAGACCTGAAGGTTGTAGTCCAGTAAGGGGTAGAGGTATACCAGGTAACCATGTAATTATAAAGTTAAAATATAAAAAAAAGGAGCAAGACGAAAGATGTGTGTAAGAGACTGCTACAAGTTTACAGTCAGATAGATATGAGAACAAGACAACAAAGAAATAATGCAATGTACTGTATGCTGTATACTGGAAAATAAATGCTGTGCTCTATTAAAAAAAAAAAAAAAAAAAAATATGGAGTGACTGGGTTGAGATAGAGTCATATCCTTTATATCCTACCCTTCAGCCAACCCCATACCTCCTTACTGGGTTTGTGTTTCTTTGAAGAGCATAGTGAATGGTCTGTCCCTTCATTTGTGGAAGTTCCAATGCTATACAGTCAGTTGTGTCCCATCAGATTTGAAATGTACATGCATTATAAAGCGGTAGGAGAGCAGTGAGACACAAAAAAACAGGCTCTTGAGTGTAGCTAGTTGGTCAGTAAATTAGATGGAGTGATTGTGGGAGGGGAGGGGTTGAGGGCTATTCTGGCATGACTGTAGAGTGGCTTCAGGTCCAGTGTGTTATACCTAAATCTTCATCTATCCCTGTCTGTTAGTAAATATGTATATTTCTCTTTGTTTCTATCTGTTTTCTGTCTCCAGCTGTCTGCTTCTCTGTCTGTCGCTCTTGCACTATCACTGTCTATATACTGTTTAAATAACTCTCTCTGTTTATATCTTTATCTCTCTCCCTGTCTGTCCATATGTATGTCAAACTCTATCTTTATCTCTGTCCCTGTTGTTTGGCATGTGTGTTTAACTATTTTGCTTTGTATGTGTCTATCTGCATCTCTGCCTCATTGTCTCTGTCCCTATCTGTATATGTCTAACTCTCTGTCTGTTTACCTGTCCCTGTGTGAGTCTCCCTTCTGTCTCTGTTATCATCTGCATCATTATCTGTCTCTCTGTGTCTCCCTCCCTGTCTTCATGACAATTGATGATCAAGGGTTTCAGCAAGTCTAAGGTCAAGTCTCAGGTGCAAGGCTTGATGACAGGGTTGAAGGGAGTAAAACTGGTTTGTCAGGTCTGTACAAAGTGGGTCTGAATTCAGTGTATTTAGATGTGGCCCATCAGGTTTTGAATGTAAATACCACATTTAGACAATATTATCATCTAATTTCTAGCAACAGATTACAGTAGCCATAACTAAGTGTTTATCATTTCATGAAAGGATTAACATAGTGAATCCTATTGTCTTAAAGAAGACTAGAAATAAAAATGTCTACGTTTAGGAACCAAGTCAGTAGTGGGGCAGGAGTATGGTAAGGCTTGATACTGGACCCCTGCTCATTTAACCAGGCCTTTATAGTTGGGACATTGATAGTGAAGTGTTAGATTCTCTGCAGTAAGCTGGAAGCCTGTGTGAGCATTGTAACCTGTAGATGATGTGTATGAGCGCGTTTTCCTCACACAATCAGTAAACATGTGAATCTGACCAATAGGAAGAGAGTGAGTACGAGACCTCGTTCAAGTCTCCTCCAAAGTCTCTTAAAGGCCTATTTTGTTCTGGGACGCTCTCCAAGGACAAGGATTTCTCTCCCGACAGGGTAAATCGAACGCCATTGACGAGCTCTCGTCCAATAACTCGCCCATGGAGGTCTCCTTCGTGGGGACTCTCCTAGCCAACGAGAGTTGAAAATAAAACGACCCCCTGGTGGCCAGTATGACGCCAGGGGGCTGTTGAATAAAGTTCGCTCATTTCTGGTGCCGCTCTGAACTATACGATAACTCCAACGATAAGCAACATCCTGGACGATTTTTTGCCATTCAGTGTTTATGACAAGACAGGAGATATTATCTAAACTAACGTATTTGTATACAACACCTTGTAAAGACTTAAAAATAGTTTATCATGAAAATGCTTATGCTTACAACACATTATTTTATACATGGTATCAAAAACCTTTCTGCGTAACGTATTAGTCTTGCTTTCCCGGGCGTGGGTGTGTTCGACCGTACATTACACAGAGAGCCAGTCACATAAACAACAGGCCTAACCATAGGCTGAGACAGGTTCCCACCGCTCTTTGTCTTAATCTGCACCAATTAGGGTCAGCATGTAACATCATGTGACTGACCACAACCAGTGGAAGCCATGCTTTGAAGGTGACAGGAATAAATTAACTCACTTGCCGCCCGCCGGCCGAGAGAACGCCGTCACATACTAGCAGTCGCTTAAGCGGATCGTTCGTCTTTTTCCCATACATTATTTTATACAACACTATGGCCCGTAGGACAATCCGAAGATACTTTTTTGTCGTTCGTAGTTTATTCAACGGCCCCATATTAGTTGCGTGACGACGACAGCGCCCTCTTACAGATTGACAGGAATGTATCTGTAAAAGGAAGGTCGCTGCAGTCGGCTTCAGAGATCTAGAAAGGAAACTACAATGTACCTCCTCACGATATGGCTCTATGCTGATCAGATTTCGATTCGGTAAGACTATGTAAATAGCGTTAAGGTAAGCCAAGGAACATGGAGAATGATACCTTATCAATCCCTGCAGTGGATGCAAAGTGGAAGCAGAATATATGGTACTACGATCATGCGAACGTGGCCATGGCACTTTGGTCATGAATAGAACCAGCATACGGAATATAAAAGGCAATACAAGAGGAAAAATGCGTTCGATTCCTTCGGGTAATAATATCTGAATAAACAATTTCTTTCTTTTGAATGACAATTAAAGACAAATGCAGACCTGTAGTTAGTTTATTTCTAAATTCTATTGATTTTTTGTAAATAACTCTGGATAATTTAAGTTTCATATATATATATATTTCAGCAAATGGAAAATGGAAAAAAAAAAAAGGCATGACTCGGTGTTAACTTCTATGGGAAGGCCATCTGAAGAAGATAATTGCTTAAGTATTGGTGTCTATAGGAAAATGCAATATTTTCATTTCGTGGCTAGATGACACTGAAGTTCTATTACAGGAGTGTAGGATGTTATTTAACAGAAGCATCCGTCGACCTATAAAACTGCAAAGAATCATATTCATTCGTCTAAAGGCTGTTTTCATTGGCCGACGAAAAGAGCACTGATTTTATTAGTTCCCCATAAAGGCTGTCGGTGGTGCCACCTACTGTATATCATTATCATTATATCGATGGAGGTGCACTGTATGCACTTTTTCTACTGTATTTTCTCGGTACAAATAGATTTAAATAGCATTGTTACATTATCCATGCACAATTATAAATCTGTGAGCATTCTCTGCAGGTCTCGTTTCCATTCACCGGTGTGACGTCAGTGTAACCCAGAAATCTATCGGTGGTTCCCGACTGCAGATCGGTGCCAAATAGTCGGCCGATGGAACCAGGGTTCATCATGGGTGACCCATGGCCATTTGGTCAGGGGGTGGTCATTGCTCCCCCTGGTGACACTTCTCCGCACCTCAGCGCACCTGCGCATCCCCTATCTCTTCCCCTTTGCACCACTCATCTTCCTCTTATTCACATTAATAAGTGCACATAAAATTCAATAAGTAGGGGACAGCACTAGACACAGCCAATAGACTGGACAACGATCAGTACACCCGGTCAAACAGAAATGGCGACACTACAACAAGAACAGCCTGGTCCCCCACCACACAGGACCATACATGGTTAAGTCAAGAAATTACATTGGCTCTAATCCGTTCCCGCCACCCTTTGTCTCAATCTGCACCAATTAGGGTCAGTTTAGAACAACATGTGACTAGTCAGAACCAGTGGATGCCTTGCTTTGAAGGTGACAGGAATAAATTATCTCAAACGCCGCCCGCCGGCCGAGGGGTAGCCGTCACATACCAGCAGTCGTTTAAGCAGATCCCTCGTCTCTTACCATAAAATTCAATAAAACTTTATTTTGCCCACTCCGGCCTCACGCTCAGTTCATCCAGGGATATGGAATAATGCATTGACCTGAATAAAAAGAACTGGAAAACAACCTTCAATTAAGCTCAATGTGACTTTATTTATTGCTCGAGTCTTGTGATTGTATTTTCTAGCAGGTCTTCAGCCTGATCAAGTATATACAAGTCTCTCATGGCATCCTTAATACATTAGTGAGAAGAAACTTAATTAATTGCAGCTCAAATAGTACATTTTCATCACTGCGACCCATATAACAATTACAAATTCACAATAATTCTAACCTATCACAAAGACACACATGTGCTCCAGGAATTATTAGCATCCAAGAAGGTGTATACCATTTAACTTTTTTACTGGAGGAGGTCTGTGGCAGACTCATGTTGGTTTGGACAGGTACCAGGGCCTATTATCGCCCACATCCACATTCAGTTGTTTGATCACGTGATACAACATTGCAACTTTAATTTTACTTTTAGCTTTTCCTAATTAAATTAAAATTAAATCTAAATATAATGTCATAAGTATATTCTCTGCAAGTATCACGTTTGCTAACCCGTTATTTCTTGAAAAACAATAATATTGTAAATATTGCAAATGATGCTTCAAAGCATCATTGGCCCTACACATGGAGATGCCTCAAGGCACCATTCACCCTACACTTGGGAATGCTTCAAGGCATTACTCTCCCTACACTGGGGAATGCTTCAAGGCATTACTCACCCTACACTGGGGAATGCCTCAAGGCATCATTCGTTTTACACTGGGGATGCCTCAAGGCATTATTTACGCTACACTGGGGCATGCCTCAAGGCATCATTCACCCTATGCTGGGGAATGCCTCAAGGCATCATTTACCCTACACTGGGGAATGCCTTAAGGCATTATTCACCCTATGCTGGGGAATGCCTCAAGGCGTCATTTGTTCTACACTGGGGAATGCATCAAGGCATCATTCGCCCTATGCTGGGGAATGCCTCAAGGCGTCATTTACCCTACACTGGGGAATGCCTCAAGGCATCATTCACGCTACACTGGGGAATGCCTTAAGGCATCATTCACCCTATGCTGGGAATGCCTCAAGGCATCATTCGTTCTACACTGGGGAATGCCTCAAGGCATCATTTGCCCTATGCTAAGAGATGCCTCATTTAGAATTCGAATGAATCCCAATAAACCAGTTTTGAGTGATAAAAATCACCAGGTGGATGAATTGTAGGATATGCCTCAAAGTTCAACCTGTGTGACAATCCGCCTGTGGTTGCCTGTCACAAAGGTGTCATATATTATTTCCCCTTGGTCATCGCTTAAGGGGGTGTTCCACTGGACCGACGGTAGCCGATTCCTTAGCCAGACAATCGCCGATTATTATCGGATGCCCTAGAATTTCTCAAATCTTTGAAAATGGTAATTTATTAAACTATTATTATCAGAATTAGATACATTACAATATGTGAGCTTCCTCTTAAGGGTCCAGGAACAATTAATCGGGTGAGAAATCGGCCTGGTGGATTGTGCCCTTTAAATGCTTTTTCCACCAACACATAAGACACATGGTTGCTATGCTAAATCTTGTTAGGATTTGAATAATCATTTATGTATCTTGAGGTGTCGCGGTGGTGGAGCACCAAAGTATACACACAACATCCTGAAAAAGTACACATACCAATATGTGCGATGTATCACGACAAAGGAGGTACGACATATCACGACACTGTAAGATATAACAAGATATACCATGGCAAATCCATGTGTTGGTGGAACCAACTATTTAGGTCCGGCGTCCACCTACTACAATATGGCTCCGATATGGTCTACGATGCACCTCCCAATAAAAAATAAAAATCGCGTCGGAAGTTCACCTCATATCGGGGCAGTTGACCACGTTTCTGCGATTAGACAACGATAAAAAAAACATACAATGCGTGGTGGATTGGCTTGTCTAGACATATGTCTACGATTTTGAACCTTCCCGATATGGCACCGATTTTGACATTTTGTATCGGTGCCATATCGGGAGGTCTACGATTCTATCGTAGTAGGTGGACGCCGGGCCTAACCGTGATTGATCTTAGGCTGAATTGAAGCTGGAGTTATCCGTCGCTGTTGAGTTCTCTCGTCTTTTAACCGCCGAGCAACAACAACAACAAAGTTCTTTCAAGCTCTCCCGAAACTTACTTCCACCGATACAGTACAAAAAGAAGTTGATGCCATTATTACTATAATACGTCTTATTCGAGAAATGAAAGACGAAAATATAGATAGCGTGGTTATAGGGTGAAGCCCAGCGGTCCACAAAGAGAAACATAGTCAGGCGAACACACTGTGGGACGTTGAGAACAACGAAGAAGACACCGACCAAGCAGAGCATGATCGCCAATTGGCGGTCGGCTGAACTATCCCCAGATCCCTTGCCACCGTCTTCTTGTCCTACGTTGAGGTTCTTCGCACGGTTTCGGATGGTGGAGACGATGATGATGTTCATGACTAGTAGCCCAACGAACGGGACGAAGAAGTTAAGGACTGTGCCCGTCCAAGCGTAGACGTTGAGGTACGGAATAGGGGCAGTGAAGGTGGTGCATGTGTATGGAGGGTTCCCGATCTCTCGTGAGGTTACGTAGTGGGGGATGTTGAACAAGCAGGCAACTACCAGGAGAAGGAAAATGGTGACCTTGGCTCTGAATGTACTGCAGTAAATCGGGGCTTTCAGGGGGAATTTAATAGCAAGAACACGATCCACAGTCATACCAACGATCAGAAACATACCGTATTGGATCGATCCAAGACCGAAATACGCCAGAAATTGGCATTCAATTTGCACGTAAGGTTTACCGAACACGTATATAAGCCATTCATAGCCTTTTCTGAATAGAGCCACGCTGTCACAGATCGCCAGGGCTGCCATGTATAAGCAGCACGAAATGCGACGGTTCTGCTTCTGCATCATGATGAGGAAGGAGAGGAGGTTACCCACCATCCCGATGGGAACTATGATGGGCAGCCACACCAGGTGGATGTACCAGCCTGCCCAGTACAGCCGGTACTTCTGGGACTCCTTCTGGATCCATTGCCGGCTCTTTGCCTCGGTGCTGTTCGGGTCGAGGTACTCTGTGGTGAGATCTTCATCGAACCACGGTGTGGAGGTCAGGAAGAGGTCGGCGGAGGCGGTGGGGACCGCACGGCGACCTCTTGGGGCCTCCCCGAGGCCAGCTGCACTATCTACAGTGGTCGTAGCTGGATTAACCGTTGTAGATGTACCTGAAATGGGCGGAGAACGACTGTTATGTAAGTTCATATAAAATCTGTCAGATACCATAACTGTGTTATACGGATGCAAATCTGTGGTATACGGCCTTCAAAACTACGGTAAATATATACGGGAAAAATAGTCCCTTTGCGCTATAAAGCATATATAAAGTCCCTATTGTTATATCCTTAAATATTGAAATTACTGGGTTTAATTTGTTCGAGAAGATGGATAATAAATGCAACAAACAATGATTATGTGGACAGGCGGCTCTGTAAACCACTCGAGGTTGACGTCGTAATACACGTTTTACATGGTGTGACTGCATGACACGATTATGCCATATGATATTTATATACCGCAGGTGAAAAACATGTGAGGAGTAAACAGTCATATGAAAATTTGTGAAGTTTTTTTTATATTATCATCCATCGTTTACTAAGATCCGATTGAAAATGTACGGGAACTCAGTAAAGTACGACCCATTATATAAAACCTGTCAGATACCATAACTGTCGTATACGGAGTCAAATATGTGGTATAGAGCCATGGTATATGAGAAAATAGTCTAAAGAAATAGTCCCTATCGTTATATCTTTTAATATTACTGGGTTTATTCTATTCGAGAAGATGGATAATGCAACAAACGATGGCTATGTGGACAGGCTCTGGAAACCACTCATGGTTGACGCAATACACTCGCTAGCGCTCGTGTATTACCACACGTTTACCCCTGGTTTATTGCCGCCTGTCCACAAAACCATCGATTATTGTCTATATATCCCACCACACATATAAATCTCCATAGACTTAACAAGGTGTGACTGTATGCCACGTTTATGCCATAAGATATTTATATGCCACGGGTGACATATGAAGACAAAGATATGCGACGAGGTAGGATAAAACATAAGTCACTTAGTTTCAATAATGATATAAAGAAACATCTCGAAATCTAAAATGACTGTTTACATGGCGTACGTTGTTTTCTGCTCCTGATATCACCCAGCTCCACTTCGTGAAATCATTCTGTAAAGACAACCCACGCCATATAAACAGGCACATGAAATTTCGTGATGTTTATCATCTATCGTATACAAAGTTCCGATTGAAAATGTATGGGGACTCAGTAAACCCCGACCCATTGTATAAAACCTGTCAGATACCATAACTGTGGTTTACAGAGTCAAATCTCTGGTATACAGCCATGGTATATGAACTATAGTCCATTTGTGCTAAAGAAATTGTCCCTATTATTATAGGGAGATTACTGGGTTAACTTTATTCGGAAAGATGGATGATGAAACAAACGATGGTTATGTGAACAGGCGACTCTGGAAACTACGAGTGGTTGACACGTAGTAATACACGAGGTCTAGCGAGGCTATTACGACGTCAACCTTGACGATGTCAACGCCTGTCCACTAACCATTGTTCATTGTCTATTTATTAGAGCGTGTTTTCGCGCACTATATACGTTGCCTATAAAAGGTTGGAGTGGTCACATACACTTTCAGCTTGCTGAGAAAAATCTATCCCTTCACTATCTGTGTGCTATTCGCTGTGGTATTCGATAAGGAGCAGGGTCCCAGTGTCTCAAGGTCTTAGAGGTGTACCCAGCTGACCATGACCAATCACTCTAAACTGAAATAGCTCATTCACCCACTGTTGCTTGAAATGGGTTGATCCTAGACTCAGGCAGTTAGAGAATTAGTAGAAACCGAACGAGAGTTAGACTTGACAATGTTTATGCCACGACGGGAAGGTCGCGTATTACTACACGAGGCGTAGCCGAGTGTAATGAGGAGCAGGCCTGACCAGAGTTATTCATTTATAGTTGCACGCTCATTCATCAATGATGAACATTCTATTTGCTTCTAGTTATACCGACTCACGGACTGGAAAATATGTCCCTCCGCCTAACGGCGTTGCGGCAAGTATCTTTTGACAACTGACAGATTACATGCCAAGTCAGTTTTCCTACAATACTCTGCATTGGAATCCTTGTAACGACTGGGCACTATCAATTTCTAATCGTGCATCAGGACACACAGCACGATCGCGGGGTCGCCTCGCCTCCTCGTGGTGCAGGCTGGATATGCTTGCATGCAAGCATAGCTAAAGCGACCCGGGGTCGATAAAGACCACTGGACTCGTAAGCCCATGGTTGTAAGACTTTGTAGGTTTGAGTCCCACAGCAGCCACTTCTCTCCTTTACCCCGACCAGTGGTAGACTTACTGCTATATCAAAGGCCAGTCCTCCTCATACCATGTCTATGCGGTGTGGTGTACAGCCACCTTTCTCCTTCACCCCGACCAGTGGTAGACTTACTGTTATATCAAAGGCCAGTCCTCCTCATACCATGCCTATGTGGTGTGGTGTACAGCCACCTTTCTCCTTCATCCCCAGCAGTAGTAGATTTATTGCTATATCAAAGGCTATACCATGTCTATGTGTTTTAGGAAGTAAAAGAAAACTCTCGGTAAAAGTGTAGGGGTAAGATTTCTATCTAAATTCATCTCATAGATCTTTTTTTTTAGTTTTTATTGGCAACATCTGAAGTACATCAGGTCTTACTGTTGACTGTCGGAAATATTCACTGTAGATTCAATGAAACCCAAAGTAAGTCTAATAGAAAATATTGGACATTATCCTACCCCTAATAAAAAGCCGCCATAGACTTAACATAGGCAAATTTTATGTGGCATGCTGTGACATAAAGTGTTTTTTATGCCACTAGAGTAATAAAAAGAATTGACCAATCAGAAACCAGGATGTCAGCTACTACGAAAAAAGTTCCGGTTGCACTCAAAATGCCCATTCCGATGTTGCTAGCATGATACAGAATAATCGCAAAAAAATAGAACTCACACCTGAAGTGTAGAGACGGGATAAGATAAACACAGAACCGAACTCGAGTTAGCCTGATTAGTTTTCAAGCAACTCCGGTCAGGTCTGCTACTCACTACACCCGGCTATCCCCTCGTGTAGTAATACCCGACCTGTCCGTCGTGGCATAAAAACTAATCAGGGTAACTCTCGTTCAGTTCTATTTAATTAAACTACCCAAACAAACAAACAAACAAATACGATGGCTGTAGATATAACTCACCGTGTACAGGTCTAGATGCAGTGAGAAATATCCCTGTGAGGAGTACACTCACTGCCCAGAATGACCCCATCTCAGGCGGGCAGGCGGCAGGCTGCAGGCAGGTACTGGGCACTTCTGTAATGCCTGCCCGAGCTAACCGCCAATGTGGGAAGAGAACAGAATGATAGAAGCTTAATACTATAAGGAGACATGGTTAGTGTACGTGAATGAAATCTGTTCAGAGATACTTCGGTCGGAAATATTCACAGAGTTCGAAGAATAGAATATTGTGCATGTAAATTTCCAGCCCTGGAGCAACATGGACATAGGCACAATTGAGCCTACTGTCTACCTCCAGCCTATATACTGATCCTAAACTAAACTATGAGAAAAAAAAACGAGGTGAAGATTTCCGATGAAAATATCAGGAACAGAAAATAGTCAGGTACATTGACTTTGTCTCCTTATTATGATATACCTGAAAATAATAATTAAAAAAAAAACATTTTTACAATTCTACAATTCACTATTTCTAGAATGACAGTGGTCATGTAGTATGGAAGGTCGTACACGGATATCATTTCTTCACTCAGTTACGAACGGAATCTGAGCTTTATTACTCCTAGAAATGTGGGAAAAGCGTTGCTCCAGAGATATCGGATTTTCAGTGACACAGGTGAAAGGTTCATTAGATTGGTGTATGTAACAGAGTTACAAAACCCAGCACTGAAGGTTAATTACTAAGATATGACATAAAAACGCATATATGCCCCTTTCCATTGACCGACAAACACGGTGCTGTCATAAAAGGATATTTCCACTTTGTATCAGCAGTGCTAAGGTTCGTCGGTGGTTCCTGACTGTATATCGATGATAGTCAATGGAAACAGGCTATTAGCGGAACACAAAAACAATCTACACCGCGTTTGTCGGCCAATGGAAACGGGCCTTATAGCTGACATGCATACTTCATGTAGATTAGACATGCTTGAAACCAAAAGGAAGTTCCAACTTTTGACAATAATGTCTAAATTGTCCAAAGATGGTGTGAGGGGCACCAGGAGTAACATCAAGGCCTGGTGCCACCTACTACGATATGGCTCCGACATGGTCTATAATGCACCTCCCGATATAAAAAAAATCAAAATCGCGTCGGAAGGTCACCTAGTATTGCAGCAGTTGACCACAATTCTGCCATAAGGCACCGATGAAAAACCCTTATGATGCGTGGTAGATTGGCATGTCTAGACATATGTCTACGATTTTGCACCTTCTCGATATGTCTCTGATATTTGCCTTTTGTATCGGTGCTATATAGGTTGGCCCAAATTTCTATCCTACGCCACATATATATATATCTCCATAGACTTAACATGGTGTCACTGTATGCCACGATTATGTCATAACATCTTTATATGCCACGGGTGACATATGAATTCAAAAACACTTCAGGATAAAATCTAAAAGTCTTCTGCTACAGATATCACTCAGCTCCGCTTCATGATAACGTTCGGCAGAGACAACTCACGCAATATAAAGAACCATATGAAATTTCGTGACGTTTCTTGATACCATCGTAGTAGGTGGACGCCAGGCCTTAGAGGCAGTTCTACGAGGGTAAAATAAAAATTCACTCTCCTCCAAGATCTTTCACGGCACTAGCGCTTGCTAACCTCTGCCTCAACTCAACGCTGGTTCCCTGGTATCTAAATAAGGACAGAGGAACCAACTCATATATCGTGAGTTGTGAAATTGCGGGAATTGTTAAATGAGCCTAATAGACAATCCTGCTGTTTTGTTTTTAGTTCTAAACCACTTTATTATGTGAATCCACAGTTGATTAGACTGCCCCTTCAAGTGAGCACATGTGACATGTTTACAAAACAAAACCCAATAACACATGAGGTGTTTTCCACTATAGAAAGTAATCCCAGAGTCTGTGCCAAACAGGCAGGTCGGTGCAGAGATACAAGCAGCCAGAGGAAATAGAGCGCAGGATATCTGCGAGGAGAGTGATAAAAACTGTCTCAGTTACCTCAGTTAATACAGCAGCTAAAAGTAGTCCCTGTGATTGCAGAAACGTCTTGGAGGCAGAAGTCTGCCAGATTCTCTGAAGTCAAATGGCGTTATACAAACCCCCGGGGTGTAAATTTATCACATTAGTGGCGAGTCTCACTGCCATCTAGCGGAATAATTCACCCCATCAGCAAGATGACACGTTACATCTGATTGGATGGTGGAAATGTATGACGTAGTACCCACTTATCATATGACGTAAATAGCAACATTTATACATGTACTGCAAACTGTGTTATTAACAGCAGGGGCCTGTTTAATAATCTAGGACCGTACATGAAGACCCCTTTCTGTAACTCGCAAAAGGGTTATCGTTCAATGATATTTAAGTCTGTTTGCTAAGACAGTATTAACCGTCCGTAAGGTCTTCCATAAGTGTTGAATTAAGATGACCCACATCGTCCCTGGGTCTCTATGGCATACAGAAAAGGGTCTACATGTAGGATCCAGGGACCTGTTGAATAAAGTTCGTTCATCTCTGGTGGTCGTACTGAACGATAAGATACCTCCAAAGATAAATGATATCCTGGATGATGTTTTTCATTCAGTGACGTATGATAAAACAGAAGATATTTTCTAAATTAACATAGCTATACACACCACAATGTAAGACCTTTAGGTTACTCTGTATATATTATATTATACACCACTTTGACCCCAAAGACTACTACGACTACTGCTACTACCAGCAAACTATGAAACAGCTTACCACAAACAGAACGAAACGTTGACTCAAGAGACAGTTTTAGTCAAACCTGAAAAACAAGCTGAAAACCCAACGACTAGCATACGATTGCTAACCCTGGGGAACAAAAAGTGACTGTGATATTAGCCCTTTTCTTACTGATCAAATACTACTGTTTGTTTAACTGTTTTGCAAATTTGAAAGACCAAATATTAGCCACTGGAATGTAGTGGTTCATGTATACATGTTGATGTTCCATTCTTACTGTAACTTTATACTATATTGTAATTACTAAAAGTGTTTCTTTCCTTTGATGTAATGTCATTTATGCAAACCTTATATCAACTGCCACTTGTAAGCCTATAAGTTAGGCAAAAGGCGATACAAACCCTGAAAACTGGAGCCGTTGGAAGATGGGTGCTCAAATTCAACCCAAACATTCACTCCAGTATAGATAAATCCTTAATAAAAGACAATTCTAGGATATTTTTTTATGTTTATAGTTTATTCAACTGTCCCCTGGATTATTAAACGGGCCCCAGGTTTTAGTAGTAAGGTGTGACACATTTACCCTCAGTGTTTGTCCGGACCATGGCAATATCCAGTTGTCATTTTCATATAAAGCCCAATACGCATCTACCGATTTTGGAACATTGATGCACCTTTGTCTGTGACAAAGGAACGGTACTTTGTCTCTGGCGAGGCATCATAAGGCCACTCAAAAAAACTTGTTTCTCATCACCGTGCGCATCTGCAAAAACGATTTTAGAAGATTTTTTTTGTTTTTTTGTTAAAATAAGATGAACCTCGATAGAAATTATAAAAAGTATGTGTATTTGGTATCAAATTAAAGCTCCTCATGCCAGGAATGCTTTCAATGTATAAGTAGTATAAATCTGAAAACCCTTCGTACGCAGACACCCTGCATAAGCGGACATTTTGGCCCAGAATGGAGGGTGACCGCTTACGCAGGGTTTTATTGTATGTCTAAAGCCCCATTTTATGACACTTTTAAGCCATCTTTGATCCAGCAAAAAAAAAAAAAAAAGGCGCCCTCATCATATTTTTCATGGCTTGGTGATTAGAAACAAGTTTTTTTTGAGTGGCCTAATGGAGTCGGCCCTAGTCAGTAAATGTAGGACAGCTAGGCAAGGATCAGCCAACGATTAGTTAACCCCCTCCTTGAGATGGTCTTTTGTCGCCGACAAGTTTTCGTTTGATGTTCCTAAATCACTCGTCAAAAGTTTATCAAGATGTTGATAAATCCAGTCGCCAACAACGAAACGTTGGTAAATGGCCCCTGATTGGGTGGCTGACATGGGCCAAGGTTTCCGTAATTTGCCTGCGACAAGTTCACCGACATCTATACGATTTGGGAACTAATCGTTCAACCCTGTATCGGTAGATGCGTATTGGGCTTCAGGGTATGGGATATCGCAGGGGGGAAATGGCGACTCAATCACTGCAACACAAAAGCTACTTGTACTAAGCATGATCTATAGATGCTTTTAGACCACAAAGCTAGGAATCGCACGGGACAAATACTTCAGTCAACACACCCACCCTTCACTTCCAGAATCGACAATTATTCTGTGTCCAACAGACACCGGATTGTACCTGAGCAGAGGTTGGCATTCAGGATATATAGGTCACAGAACAATGCTCTGAGTGGCACCATGTAAAAGTCCTGTTGCTGATGCTACAGTCATACACAATATAGTCTGTTTTCAGATACATGCAGTCGCATACATGCAGTTTACGCGCAATAATATCAGGAAACGTCCTTACTGTAGGCGAAACTTTTATTGTTCGAGGTTAATAACGGAAAAAATACGGTGAAGGAGGAAGGCCGTATATTTTCCGTTATTGACCAAGATATGGCTCTGATATGGTCTACGATGCATCTCCCGATACAAAATCAAAATCGCGTCAGAAGGTCACCTAATTTCGGGGCAGTAAACCACGTTTTTGCAATAAGGCACCGATAAAATACCCTTACGAAGCATGTGGATTGGCATGTCTAGACACTTGTCTACGATTTTGCACCTGCCCGATATGTCTTAGATATTTGATTTCTGTATCGGTGCCATATCAGTAGGTCTAAATTTCTATCATGGTAGGTGGACGCCAGGCCTCAGGGTGAAGGTTAATACTATGTAGGCTTTTTTTTTTTTTTTTGTTGCTTTGTTTTCTTTTTTATATAGCTATTTGGTGATGGAATTGCACCATTAGGCCCGGCGTCCACCTACTACGGTAGAATCGTAGACCTCACGATATGGCGCCGATACAGAATGTCAAAATCGGTGCCATATCGGGAAGGTGCAAAATCGTAGACATATGTATAGACAAGCCAATCCACCATGCGTTGTATGGGGTTTTTATCGGTGTCTAATCGCAAAAACGTGGTCAACTGCCCCGATATCAGGTAACCTTCCGACGCTATTTTGATTTTTTATCGGGAGGTGCATCGTAGACCATATCGGTGCCATATCGTAGTAGGTGAACGCCGGGCCTTAGGTGGGCACCTGGATTATACGACTTGTGCAGGAAGTTTCCTCCCGTTATGTCAAATGGGAGAACAATTTTGCACCTTCCCGATATGTCTCTGATATTTGCTTTCTGTATCGGTGCCATATCAGTAGGTCTAAATTTTTATCGTGGTAGGTGGACGCCAGGCCTTATTATTTCATACCTTAAAATAATCAAAAACGCCCAAATCGTCCAATGACAGCCACTGTTCAGATTTGTACTTTATCCTACCCCTAATAAAAAAGCTCCATAGGCTTAACATTGGGTCACTGTATTCGGTCTGGAGTTCAGAAAAATGAAAAATATCGCTCTAGTGGGATACACTTGACAAATCATGTAATTTGTTAATGTAGAAATAATTTAGACAGGCGGGGTAGGATAAATTCTAAACCAAACTCGAGTTATTCGTGTTATTGTTCATCGCACTCCAGCAAGATTGCGTATTACTGCGCGAGGCGTAATACACGATCTTGCCGTTGTGCAATAAACAACAACATGACTAACTCTTGTTTGGTTTCTCCATATTCTTTCAACCGCGAGGCATCTTATAATAAATATTTTGGTCCAGAGTCCTGCCTCACGTGATTCATTATCAATAAAGGAAGATGTATGGATTTACACCAAATGAAATACAGGGGCGGGTGGCAGCCATTCCCTTTATTCTATTACTCGTAATCGAGGTTCTGGGTAGGTTCTCAAATGAAAATTATTGCATTTGCTACCAGCAGATGTCAGCTGATTGAACTTTTATTTGTCCCATGAAATACTGGGCCTTCCAATGATCTGGTTAAATAATGGATGGTGTGGTGTGTGTATGCCTATCTGACGATGCCCGGGTCTATCATTTATGTCTCATAATTTACTTTTCCTACCATGAAATGCGGCAAAAAATAAAGGGAAACTGTGTTATGGTGAATGGAAGTCAAAGTTATGAGGTAAAGCTCGGAGATATTACTGCGCGAGTCCAAGGCCGAGGGCAGTCATTTTTCCGAGCCATTGATTCAAGGGTTGAAAAGGAGTAAATCGGACAAAAGACTAGTGGGTAAAGCTGGAGACACACCAAGCAAGAAACGCAGCGATTTCCGGAATCGCCAACACAAAATGGCGAGTATGTGAGATATTACCTCGAATTTCACCCGATTATTGCCTCTGAGACGCTGAATTATCGGTGGGAGATTTTACTATGAAATAATATCTAATACCGGAGACACACCAAGCGAGTCAAGGTGGCGATATCTGGAATCGCCAATGTAAAATAGCATATATCTGAAATATTTTTAAACAGTAATATCTCCCACCGATGATTTAGCGTATTGGAAGCAATAATCAAGGGAAATATGAAATAATATCTCACATCCACGCCATTTCGTGTTGGCGATTCCGGAAATCGCTGCCTTTTTCGCTTGGTGTGTCTCCGGCTTAAAGCTGGAGACACATCAAGCGAGAAACGTAGCGATTTCCGTAATCGCCAACACAAAATGGCCTATATGTCAGCTATTATTTCGTATTTCACCTGATTATTGCTCCCGAGGCGCTAAATTATCATTAGGAGATATTACTATGCAAAAATATCTCACATACATGCCATTTACTATTGGCGATTCCAGAGATTGCCGCCTTGACTCGCTTGGTGTGTCTCCGGCATAACCAACATGCCACTTTGTGTTGGCGATTCCGGAGATCGCCGCCTTGACTCGCTTTGTATGTCCACAGCATGAGAGACAAAAAGGTGTACGAATAGTGGGCAAACGCCCTGCCAACGCGTATGTATTATGTGACCCAGACTTTACACTAGACGACTAAATATGTGGCAACTGTAGATCGTCAGGCCAATAGTCATCAGGTGGTAGCAATGTCCACTACAAAAGTTGTCAACCTCAGAATATACTCGAGCGTTTACACTGACGACTAAGCTTGCTTAGACTCTAGTACAGCCCGTTGTCACCAGGGCCAGGGCGCACAGGCTCTCATACTGGGACTGTTTTGCGCTGCCATTTTAAGGTGGAAATTCCTACCTCCGCTGGTGCGAAGCTGCCCTGATTGATTTGCCAGTAACCAGTATGCTACTCTTCAAGCAGAGGTCCTAGAGTAGCTTTTACTGGGCATGTACCAACTAAATCAGCTTGGAGAGTTATAATGATTCCCAGAATAATGCCAGAATCGTGGTATTCTCAGGCTTGGGTTTGCACTAAAATTAGAACAACCAACCAAGAAATCCTTTTCTCCAATCAGTGCCTAAGGAACTGGCAAATCAGAGCTGTGCTCTGTTAGACCCTTACATACTTTGGTGGCAGGCCAGTCAGAGCCATACTCTGTTACACTTTAACGTACCGTAACCCGAAGGTGGCATGGTGCGTGAACGGACTAAAGCTTGCTAAGAATCGCTGCCTGTCTAGACGACTCATGCTGGAGACACACCAAGCGAGTAACGCGGCGATTTCCGGAATAGCCAACACAAAATGGCCTATATGTGAGCTATTATTTCATATTTCACCTGATTATTGCGTCAGAGATGTTAAATTATTGGTGTGAGATATTACTATGAAGTAATATCGCACATATACGCAAATTTTTGTTGGCGATAGTCATCAGGTAGTACCGAATTAAGTAATCTGACATAATTAGACGATCTATAGTCGCCATGTGCTTGGCGTTTACATCAGACGATTTCTAGACTTTTACGGCTGATAGTCATCAGGGGCTGCAAAACCTGGGAGCTGTTTCATTAGTTGAAAAAACTCTCGTATTTGCTCTCACTAACCAAATGGCGGCACCTCGCTAACAGCGAGCGGCACTTTGGACCAAAGCGGCACCAACAGTGGTAGTACCCATTTCAATAGTTAGGCTCTGTAACTCCGCTAAGAATTCATATAGAAGCGTCAAATAAAAACTGAAATGTGGGAAAAAATATGAGGAATAATTTGGAATTATTAAATCATCCGATATATAGTGATTTATTAAATGTCTCGTTTGTTATGGTGGCATAGTTAACGGCACTGGGATCTTAACAGCGACGCCAGCTCTAAAACGAGACCTTAGAACTCTCGCTTTTAATGCCGTTGATTGCTCTCGCTTTGGCGGTGGCCATTCCCGTTTACTCCCCCCAGCTTTTGAAACAGCTCCCAGAATTGCCGGTCAGAAACGTCTCGTGTAAAGGCTGGGTATCTCTTACCAGGCATTTACACTGGACGATTAAAGGTGGTGATTCTTGATCCTGACAACTTTCAGCCATAAAAGTCTAGATATCGTCTAATGTAAACACCAAGCGCATGGCGACTGCAGATCTCTGATTATATCACATTACACAATTCAGCACCACCTCACGACTATTGGACACGCTCAGATGCCGGCGACTATTTCAAGCCAGTTTGAAATAAGCCGGATGCCCATCTACCAATTTAGGGTTGAACGATTAGTTCTCAAATCGTATAGGAGTCGGTCACCTTGTCGTAGGCAAATTACGTAACCCTCCGCTCGACCCGCATACTGATAAAATCGGTGTATGGTCTACTAATCGCTGGGGGAGGGTAAAAACCAAAGAAATCAAGTGTTCACTAATCGCTGGGTAGCCTTGTCTAGCTGTCCTACATCTACCGACTCCATTAGGATGGCTTGGCTGACACAAATTACCCTACGTTTGTCGCCGACAAACGTATATAAATGTTCCTAAATCGGTAGATGGGCATTGGCCTTCAGTCGTCTTCATGGGCGGCGACTCTATATGTCGTCAGTGTAAACGCTCAGGTACATTCTGAGGCTGACGACTTTTGTGGTGGACATTGCCACCACCAGCTTGACGATCTACAGTCGCCACGTATTTAGTCATCTAATGTAAACGCCGGGTTAGTCTTTTTTTTTTTTTTTTTTTAAGATCTTTATTGACATCCTCAATGTAGGCACATTGTTCTTCCGTACATCCGATTATTTTTGATGAACATATAACGTGGACCTTATGTAGGTCGTGTGATGATATATACAATGAACATGTATGAAAGGTAATAATTTAACTAACATATAACGGTATAGATCACATGTATCATTTTACGGTAGGCATAAGTTTGTGCATGTTGATACTGTAAGTTTTAACCCGATCTTGAACCTTATTTGAGCGATTTTACCATCTCCTTTTTAAAATGATTTTTTGAGTCAGTAGTTTGCGTTGCTAGGGTTAAAGAGTTCCATACTACAGTGCCTCTATAGATAGGACAACGTCTAAATTTTTCAGTTCGTGGTTTCTCAAGTTTGACATTTGTCTTGACGGTAGACCGAGTTGTTCTTTTCTCTTCTTGTTGTGATTGTGGTGTTATGATGTTGGTCCTCACTAGGCTTCGCTAGTCTAAGTATATTGAAATAATCACAAGGTGACAAAGCCCTTTACTGTGTATTCACCTATCGTGTCTTTGTTGTGTCAGGCTGATTCATTCAACCTCACTGCTACATAAATAACTGTTGGCTTCTTCCTTTCCACCTTACAAATGCAAAAAGCACTGCTGAAATCATAGACTTTTCCAACAATGGACTTTATTGACATTATGTAAAACATCAAATGATATTTCTTAATTTCGGAGTACAATGTAGTTAAAGTTAGTGCACTGTAGTTGACAATTGCCCTTATGTGCCACACCCATAGTTTCACAAGCAATATTGATGATCTTTTATTCTTATTAATATAAAGGCATTGTTTTCGTTTTGCCTAATCTTCGATCATATTCTTCTACAAGTTCCAGAATCTTTTGACAAGAACATCATCCGGAACATGGGCGTGTCCTCGAGATAAATAAACTGTGCATGAACTCTTGTATTTGCTTTGAATGAATCAATTGTCACAGGTCTTACGGCGGCAATGTGGGGCTTGTGCCCGACGAAAGAGCCCGGGAGTCCAACGATAGAAAAATAGGCCTTTTTCCACTGGTTGGTGTCGCACGTTATCTGCTTAGTTACGCCTTGCCTGAAGCCAAACATTCACCTGGCAACGTATTCTTTAGCATTGGATCACTCAGTGTATGAGCGTAATACATTCATAATACCTGTGTACATTATTCCCATAGAAACAAAAGTGTTTGTAGTGTATTCTATGGTATTCCAGCTGCAATTTGGTATGTCATACATGCACATTAACTCAATGATACTTTAGATATAGCTTAGGTAACACAGGTATACCCAAACTGTATATACAATAATACATTGACAAGCCTAGCTATAATATGCTTATCTTTCTCCAAGTTGAAACTAAGATAATTATCAACTATCAAGATTAGACAGCTCAGACTCGTTGATACAATACCCTAGCTTGTTCCAGCAATTTAATCTGTGAAAAACAACACTCCTGTAATCACACCCATCGTTCACACTCTAGCTGTGAATGCTGTATATCTCTATATACATGACGCCGGACTCGGCCGTGTTTGTCCGAGCGGCCGCGTATCTAGAGAGTGGGCCGTTAGGTGGCGCTGATCGGTAACACCTGTATTGATCTTATCATGGACTTTGACGCATTCTCGTTACCTTAACTGATCTGTCCTTACGGAATACAGTCCTACAAGGCAATAAATGAGAAATCGTACATTTGAGTTGTTGAGAAGGCGATAGTTTTTACTTTTTATTGATCCGTTGCTGTGTAAACTTCATCGTATATAACAAAATGGCCTCCCATACAAAAGGAGAAATAAAAATATGACAGATGATTTCGATTTCTGGTAGCCACGTTTAAAATACGGACTGACATGGCGTTTCTACCTATGGATGAAAACCCCCACCAAAAGATTCACGCTGTACAAAAGTCGGTCGATGGTTCTCTTTGTGAAAAGTCAGTGGCACGGAATAAATGACCTGCACTGCGGGCATGCGTTTCCATCTGCCATTTCAAGGTACACAACTAAATGGTTGTAAACTGCAGACCTCCACTGATTAATACAACCCGGTTTGATTCCGTCAATGGGCTTAAAGGTCAGCCGGTGGTGTTATGTTGCATAAGGAGGGAGAGAAAAGTCTTTGGCCATTTCTGTTTCCACCTGACGATTATCACATGGACTCTATCGCATAATAGGTTGGCGATGAGAAATGCCATAATCGGTGGTCATTATCGGCCCGCGGAAACGCCACAATAGCTAAATGCTGTATATGTATCTATTCTGACTGTATTGCTGCAAATGGTCAAACTTATCCTGATATATAGGGGACAGAGCCATTGTTAGTTCACGAAGCAGTCACTAGGTGGTCGGGGGACAAACCTGTATTCTGGCTCTTTGTTCTTACAAAATTCAACTGCCTTTCAATATTTTACCATGGATCCCTTGACTCTGTACACCCATCCCGAAGTAGGATGACATAATAACTAAACCCAAGACATGATATTTTCCTTATGGAACACTTTATATAAATATGTGGGCAAGGCTAAAGTTGCGACATTTCCCAATTATCACTCACTTCTTTTGCACCTCCATTAGTGAAGAACACCTACTTTTTCACCTCCAATAGTGAAGAACACCTACTCGGGGGGCGTCATGGCGGCGCCCATGGATCATAGGCTATATGCCGTATATATCCACATCTGCTTGTTGATCATATTTATCATATCGATCACATCTTATTCGGTAAAAGTTTCATGGATCTCTTTTATTAATACTACAGGGTGTTGAGCATTTAGCACACTGTATAGAAAACAAGCTGTGAAGGAAGCGATTTCTGGACTAGCAAACACAATTTTCACTAGCTTTGAAGCGGGAGGCACACCAAGCGAGAAACGCAGTGATTTCCGTAATCGCCAACACAAAATGCCGTGTATGAATTGCATCACTCCATTCCATCGTTATGAAACCCCTCTTTGATACGTCATCTCTTTAGATAATACTCATATTTTACCTGATAGTCCTTTTGTATTGTATCACTCCATCCCATCGTTATGAAACCCCTCTTTGATACGTCATCTCTTTAGATAATACTCATATTTTACCTGATAGTCCTTTTGTATTGTATCACTCCATCCCATCGTTATGAAACCCCTCTTTGATACGTCATCTCTTTAGATAATACTCATATTTTAACTGATAGTCCTTTTGTATTGTATCACTCCATCCCATCGTTATGAAACCGGTCTGTGATACGTCATCTCTTTAGATAATACTCATATTTTACCTGATAGTCCTTTTGTATTGTATCACTCCATCCCATCGTTATGAAACCCCTCTGTGATACGTCATCTCTTTAGATAATACTCATATTTTACCTGATAGTCCTTTTGTATTGTATCACTCCATCCCATCGTTATGAAACCCCTCTGTGATACGTCATCTCTCAGATAATACTCATATTTTACCTGATAGTCCTTTTGTATTGCATCACCCCATCCCATCGTTATAAAACCCCTCTTTGATACGTCATCTTTTTGGATAATACACATGTCTCTTGCCCTTCCTGTACGCTCTACACTCCGCTGTGTAATCGCAATTCGTAAGTAATACCAGGGCCCCGTTGCTCCAGGTTTATGACAGAGTTGCGGATCGCAGAATAGCGATCCGAGGGGCTAAACGTTGCTCCAGAAATTTTGCAGATCGTGTCGTAATTGCATAGGCGCATCGCCACGCAAAATACGGCTATTAGTGATACTTTTTACGCGGACCCTCACACCAGGGCGGATCGTCTGCGCATCGCAATACTTTGGTTAGAGATGGCTTTGTCTGAAATTCTGAATAACGATGGGCGGTGGCACTACGATCCCCGCCCCTTGTTCTTCTACCTATAGAAAATGGCGATCCACACCAACAGGTGTCAGATCAGTTTTAACTCTGGTGCCATCTGTATTTAATTTAAAAAACTAATTAATCTTCCCCTGTCTCATTCAATATGTGCCCCTGAATTGTTGTATCATAATCGCATCGCAAAAATTAGCGATACCGCATAAATATAGCGATACGATCCGATATTACTGGAGCAACGCTTTTTTAGTCGGATCGTTAAAGTAATCGTAAAAATAAAATTACGATCCGATTATATCTAGCAATACCACAAAAACAGGAGCAACGGGGCCCTGATGGGTCCGGCGGCAGGATGGCCACGGCCGAGCCTGGGGACTTTTATAACTGAATATATCAACCCTAAATAAATGAGTTAAAAGAGAAAAAAACAAAGAACTCAACACCCACGCCACTTCACTATGAATAAGCAATTATTCTCAAATGTAATATCAAGAAATGTCGTGAAATTGCATATGATTATTCATATGGCATGAGTTGTCTTTGAGGAATGATTTCACGAAGCGGAGCTGGGTGATATCTGTATAGTGGAAGACAACTCATGCCATGTAAACAACAATATGAAATTGAGTGATGTTTAGATTTTATCCTACCCTGTCACATCCGTAGCATATAAATATTTTATGGCATAACTGTGGCATGCAGTCACCATGTTAAGCATATGGAGATTTACATTAGGAATAGGATAAAGACTAAGAAAGAAACTGATGAGTGTTTTGTCTGTGTCCTCGTATGCCATCAAGTTTGGAGCTCCAAATAAGATGGTCAACGGGGACACAGATGAAACACGAATATGTTTCTGATTTTATCTTAGCCTGGATATAGTTATCTGTATATCACCCGTTGAGTATGAGTTACCGCACTTCCATGCCTGATGAGAACGAGTTCCTTATGTTAAGACATTTATAGCTGGCTAAGATAATATAAATGTCTAGGTGTAATGCTAGACAATACCTTATCATGGGTCAAACATGTAAATGAACTGAATAAAATGTTGTCCTTCGAGCAGCGAAAAGTGTCTAATATCTCCAGTATTTTGCCTCACTTTTAAAGGGGGGCGTCCACCAACCACGACAAGGCTACGACAAGTGCTGACATGAAAGTTCCAATCGCAGCCTTGTCGCAGCCTTGTCATGAGAAGAGCAGTGTCGGGACAGCGGTGTTGGGGCGTGTCTTAGACGTTGCTGGTTGCCGTAAAAAAGGCGCCCACGGTTCCGACACACTATGACAGTGATATCGAGGAAACCACAACACTCCACGATAAAGGTCCAGTTGCAGCAAAAATCGAACATGTTCGATATTGTCGTAGCTCTGTTGGAAGGCCCCCGACAAGCTTCATGTCGCAGCCTGTTGTGGCCTTGTCATAGCCTCTTGTCGGGAACTGGGGTCCACCAACCACGACAAGGCTACAACAAGGCTTCCAATCGTAGAGCTGTCGTTGACCTTGTGGGAAAGCCATTGTCGTAGCCTTGTCGTGGTTGGTGGACGCCCCCCTTAATACTGTCAGACAAATGTTAAATAAAATAAACCGAAGGTGACTAAGGACTACATCTTAGTACTCATACCAGACTTCAATCCCGGTAGCTGAGATGTTAGGTCAAAGTGGTTTGGGTCTAGTATGGAAAAGACGCAAGAAACGGCCTGCAATAGTTAGGCCCGGCGTCCACCTACTACGATATGGCTCCGATTTGCCCTACGATGCACCTCCCGATGCTAAATCAAAATCGCGTCGGAAGGTCACCTAATATCGGGGCAGTTGATCACATTTCTGCGATTAGACACCGATAAAAACCCTATACAATGCGTGGTAGATTGGCATGTCTAAACATATGTCTACGATTTTCCACCTTCCCGATATGGCTCCGATATTCGCTTTTTGTATCGGTGCCATATCGGTTGGTCTAAATGTCTATCGTAGAAGACACAAGACATGTACAAGCACGGTTTGATGTTAGAACAGCAGCTAAAATTACATCATAAACATATTAGTATCTAACTATGATTCAGCAAAAGTCAGACATCTTTTTGTATCTTGCAGAAGCTTATTTCATTTTTAAGAGTAGTGTTTCTGACATCAATGTTCTCTGAAATATCTATATCATAACTAGCACAAAGGAACTGAAGCTATGAATGCTACTTGCTCCCATTAAAGACAAATGCAGGTAGGTATCGCAGTGCCCTCTATATCTATACTCAGAACTAGATTTTAGACAGGTGCTGCCATCTGATTTCATGAAAATATTGCAGTTTCCCATAGACACCAATACTTAAGCACTTAGCTTCTTCAGATGGCCTTCCCATAGAAGTTAGCATGGTGACATAGTAATCTCCTAGCATTTCTCATTTGTATTTTTGATTTTTTTTATTAAGGTCATGTTCGCTACAATCAAGTCGTTGCGGTCTACCACATCCCATACGGATCACCTCATTTTGGCTCCTCGAGGTCTTTAATATAACTACAACACAACACACACAACATACAAGTTCAAACATATTTTACACAACATTTTGATATACACAGATGATAGATGAAAATGAAAGTCGATAGGTGATAACATTATCCATCATCTCATAACTCTTATGACAACTACTTTCCAGACAGTTATTCATACTTAATCATTACTTAGATGGGTCCTCATTGCCCTCTTAAAGCTCTTTTTATTAGAGTCTAGTTTCTTTATATCTACGGGCAGTGCATTCCACATTGATTTCCCCCTATACGAGGGTGCCTTTTACCTTAACCCCGTCTTCGGACGGGGGAGAGATCTCGTTTTCAACATACCATTGTTAATTACGTCCTCATCATGCTATACCATGAGGAGTTCATCCCTCCTACTTTTCAGGTTTGTCACTCCAGTTCTTACATGCAGCTCTTCGACAGTGTACATCATGGCATTCACACCCAAGCACATGCGTAATCCACGATTTTGGATGCGTTGCAATTTGTTTTGCAGCACTTTCCCCGCACATTCATGTAGCATGTAAGCATAGTCTATATATGTTCCCAACTATCAGAATCCAGAATTATTTGAAGATTAGTGTCATCTAGCCACGAAGTCAAAATATTGCGGTTACCCATAGACACCAATAGCTAAGTTTATCTTTTTAGATGGCCTACCCATAGAAGTTATCATGGTGACATACTCTTTTTTTTGCGTTTTCTATTTGCTGATATATGAAACTTATATTATCCAGAGTTATTTGCAAAAATCAATTGAATTTAGAATTCACCCAACTACCAGCGTTTTTTTTTGTTGTTTTTTTAATTCTTTATTTTCATTGGGACAATCGTCAGCAGTTAGCTGGTATAAATGAGTCTCCCAACATTGGGGATTTACATCGGAGTTTTACCTTCTATATATATAACAAGTTTAGGGACCTGGATAAATAAAGGCCCACAACGATTACACAATTCACAGTCAATATAAGAAAGTGGTTATATAAAGTGATTTTGACGTCTCTTATTCACAGTACAGGTGTGGTTTACTGGTTCTATGTTGATCGAATTATAGAATGTACTTTGCTGAGTCCATAGCATCAGGTAGGGTCCAATCTTTGTCAAGTTAAATCATGGTTGGAAGGTCTGCAACAGGTGATTCACAACAAGATATGTCACAGGATAGGTATCAGGATATTTGATATAATACATATGATAATCAAAGGGTTGTTCGCCACAATCCTAACCCGATGGCCAGTTCTTGAATTTTTTTCGATTTTTTTTTTTATTTGCGCCATAATAAGCTTAGGTGACATCTGCGTTAGCAGATAACATACACCTCTGTTAACATCGTACATTTTGTCTGAACATCAACAATGGATAATGCCCACTTCTTTTGGTACACCTTAAACTGATCATAGTCTTTAAAGTAGCAGTATCTTTAACCATTGTCTATCAGACCAGATGATGGTTTCCCTCACCTAATCAGTCTATTACCGAATCCCACGTTTATCTTCCGGTATCAGTTACAGATATAAGTATTGGTTTGATGCAGAATCTTTTAGCCCTTCTCCTTGGTCCGTTCACACGATGATGTGGCCAAAATATGCATTAGGCCTCATTCAGGTCTGCCTTCTACTGAGATTTAGTGAAGCTGCACCAACAACCAACGATGAGGGTTTGTCACCTATCGTTGAGACTACCAAGGGGAAAGTTCAAGGTTTGAAGGATGATTTTAAGGGTAAGTTTTTTTTATTAATATGGCGTTATAATTGACACACGTTTAGTATTCAGGAAATACCAAAGCACGGTTACGTTCCTATTTAGCGAAATTATTTTGTTTTCAACCCTGCGTGCGGTATGAGCGGTTGATGAACAGGTTTGATTCAAACTGTAAATTGCGGTCTTTGATATAATGTTATTCACAAAATTATTGACTCATTCAGAAACCAGTGGTTGACAAACTCCTGATATGCTGAGGTCTAGGTTGTAGTTAGAAATTATATATAACGTTCTAGCCATGCTGTACAAGGGGCAAAATGAGATGATAATTTACGGTTTGCACGAAACGAGGCACTTACACAGAGTTCTGTACGGACCGCAAATCAATACCGGATTTTGTAGTTTGTACTAGCAACTTCGTCTATTCATATTTGGCTAACGATTCCCAAGTGCCGTCGTGCCCTCTAGCGGGTGAACAGAAAACCATGCTTATCTAGTGGTAATCATTTCGTATGACACAGGTGTTTGAGCTAATCATCAGCGATCAGAACTATTGGATTGACACCAGCGAAATGTTGTGATCTCATTATATTTTCTGTACAGCTAGAATCAAATCATTAGAATAGAAGTACATCTGTGTAGAGAAACACAAAAAAATCAGCAGGATTCAGTTAAGTACTGTACGAGAATCCCACTCTCGGGGCTCTTCAGTCTCCATGCCTAGGTCTGGTTCACTCTGTCTCTATGTGCGGGAGACACTCCAAGCAGATTCTACCAGAATCATAGTTTTTTAGATATAGTAGGTAATAACCATGGTAGGTTGTTCTATATTTACTACATACCTGAAATTAGTAAAATAATAATTAGCTTCTGCTGTATTGAGTCAAACACAGTGTTAGAAACAACGTTTTAATGCAGCTGAGTCACATCAACAAAACTCCCACGTTTTAGAACGCCGACTACGGAAGTGCCGATCTGGTTCCCGAATTCGCCACTAGGCGGCGACACACACATCTACTACTACAGCTTCATTTGGCCGAACAGCTACTATTTTAGTCAACGTTACGTTTAGTCAAAGCAAGCCTCATAGGCATAAGATGTCTGTAACCTAGCAACTTATATAATTAGCTCGACAGTCCTCTTCCATGGTAGGCCTAAGGGTCCTGCCATGAAAGACCTGGAAGTGTTCAGTAGAATTGAACCCGAGGAAGGTAGTCCTGGGACCTGTTTCAGTAGTCTCGTGACATTAGGCCTAGACAGACATCAACAGCGGCACCAACAGTGCAAGCAACAGCAGAAAAAGACTAGCAAATATCAGAAGATCGAAATGGCCAATCTTCTTCATATTTGGAACGATTATAGATTATATGTATCCCCTACTCGTGTTAAAGTGTCATTGCTTAATTCCTACGAGAAGTGAGTGAAACTCTGTGTGTCATCTACTGCAATCTTGTGATCTGTCCGTATGGTGTCACAGACGCCATCTAGACATGTCACGAAACTAGTGAAACAGGTCCCTGATGTAGAAGCGTCTCAGCAGGGAGCCGGTAGAGATACCGACTCAGACAAGGAACTTGAACTGAATAGTAGGCAAAGCTTGCTCAATGAAGAGCGGGAAGCTGAACTTGTGCTTCAGGATCTGTACGCTCAGAGTAAGGAAGCCGCATTGAAACTCCAGGCAATGGAGGAGCAGCTGGTGGCCCCCAGGGCCCCGTTGCTCCAGGATTACGGCAGAGCTGCGGATCGCATAAATAGCGATTCGAGGGCCTAAACTATGGCCAGAAATTTTGGGGATAGTGTCATAATCGCATAGGCGCATCGCTGCGTAAAATACGGCTTTTAGCGATACTTTTTACATGGACCTTCACAGCACTGCGGATCGTATCGCTATGGGTTAAATACAGGTTTGTCTGATATTTCAAATAACGATCCATGGTGGCACCACCAACCCCCGCCACTTGTTCTTCTACGTATAGGAAATAGTAATCCACACCGCCAGGTGTCAGATCAGTTTTAACTGTGATGCCATCTGTATTTAATTGAAGAACTATTTAATTTTCCTCTGTCTCATTCAATATGTGCCCCTGAATTGTTGTATCGCTATCACATCGTAAAAAATAGCGATACCGCGGGAATATAGGGATACGATCTGATATTACAGGAGCAACGCTTTTTCAGTCGGATCGTTAAAGTAATCATAAAAATAAAATTGCGATCCGATTATAGCTAGCGATACCACAAAAACAGGAGCAAGATGGCACCTAGATGGTGTGTCCGGTTTCATAAGAACTAGACATCAGACTTCATTTTGTCCGTCCTTGCTTGCACTGTTGGTGCCGCTTTTCATGTCTGTCTAACACTTTTGTCACAAAACTAGTGAAACAGGTCCATGACATGTAGATTTGTCTAATTCTTATGTTTGGGGTCCGTCTTTACCTGAGGGCAGCTACTTGTGTTGTCACGAAACTAGACAACCCCAATGTCTGTATGGTGTCACAGACATGTCACGAAACTAGTGAAACAGGTCCCTGGTGGTGTAAAAATGCACCCAGAGAGCCGAGGCAAAGTATTCTGAAAATAATACTAAGGCCCAGGCCGGGTGGCAAGGTGTAACAGATGACTAATAAGGAACTGCATCAATATCCATATCCACTGAGAATATGCCATGAATTTTGGTTACGGAGTAATCTCACGAGGCAAAGCCGAGTGAGATCATGAAGCAAACCAAAATGAATGGCATATTATCAGTAGCTATGGATCGAGTGCGGTTCAGATTTTATCTCACACATATCAATGTCTAATTGGCTAAAATGTGTGACATCATCCCCCATTGAGAATTTTTCAACAATACTCCACGGGCATTGAGTATGAGTTTCCAATGTAAAGTCTATGGTGGAAAAAAACCAGGGGAGAGATAAAGCATATACTCCCCTGCTAGGGCAGCAGCCGTTCGGGGTTTGGCACCTAGAAGGGACACAACCCTGCCCAGACAGGATGGAGAACTCCCACAGTAAACTCCAACTTACCCAAGGACTCTCCTAAAGATCTGTGTGACAGGAAATGTAGTTCAGCTATCTTTGAGCTGGAACCAAATCCTGTAGACTCCAAGTGCAATGTTGGCCAGGGAGCTGTTTCAAAAGTCGGGAGGGTGCTAAACGAGAGTACTCTCCACCAAAGCGAGAGCTAACAATGGCACTTGAAGCGTCACTGTCGAGGTGGAGGTGCTGCTCGCTATTGAGTATTGGATGGGGTTTTGCTGCCGCTTTGATTCAAAGTGCCGCTCGCTCTTGCGGCCTCTCGCTTTGAAATGTGACGTGCCGCTGGCGAGACTTCACTCGACTTTTGAAACAGCTCCTTGGTTTTCAACATCTGAATGGCTCAGGCTTGCAAGGTCCTGGTGATAAGACCCAATGATTCAGCCAGAAGGAATGCAGTCATTTCAAAACCTTTCAATAAAGGAATAGTGTGGGAACACTGGTTCACTGGGTTTTGTGATAATGTCTTCTGCAACGGTTGGAATAAAACCGACGCCTTGCCACACCTCAAGAGAGCCATATGTAACAGACCAGGAGAGGTTGCTCTTGGGACTTACTGCCATTCAGATAACCCTGGGTGGATAAGCTCATGGAAGTTGCCTTGTACTACTGTGGTCAGTTAGTAAAATTGAATCCCCATTCCACTTTTCTAAGTAGGACATGGGGAAAATATGAATCCTCTCAGGCTTAGCTGTGTTTTAGCTCTGCAGCAACTGCAGATGGAATTACCCAGGAACGTGGCTGGATTCCACGGCGCTGCATGAAGACTTAAAAATGCAGTTTTGTCAAAGGACTCTGAGATGAAGACATCCGAGCTACGGTTGTCTCAAAATTGGGAGCCCAGGATGAGTCTGGTGCAGGTACCGAGATAGTGGATGCCTGTGAACAAAGGTGTGCACTGTTCGGGCAGTACAGCAAGCCTGGGGGTAAAATCCACTCTCAGGGACCTGCTGTGATTCCCTTATGGGAAAAGGAGGAGGTAAAAGCAGGAGAAAATAGAAGTAGAAAATATGCTCTCCGTTTAAGGTTCATGGTTTGTCAACCACAGAGGATTCTGAGGTAGAGGTAGAGATCCAATATTGGAGGTCCTCCAGTTAAGAATAAGGCCCCAGGGCCCCGTTGCTCCTCGCTTACGATAGACCTGCGGATTGCAGAATAGCGATCCAAGTGGAGCAATGGGGCCCTGACAGGGATGGGAAGGAGTCCCTTATCATGGAACAGACTTTGGCACTGATCAATGAGCGCCTAGCCCCATTGGAAAAAAAACAGTTGGAGAATAGATGATGTTGGCAGTGTAGGAAGATGGGACATATCATTCTAGATTTCCTCAGAAAAAGGTGTCCGCCACAGCTGAACCTAGCTCTGGGCCCTGTTTTTCAGTCACGATATCCTCTTTGTAAGATATCTTACAGCTGTCAGTGTACTATAGATAAGACATCTTTGGGGATCGGCCAATGATTGTCCGTCAAGAGCACTTAGACTGCAGCCAGGTGTACTATAGATAAGACATCTTTAGGGTCACGTGGTTCCAAATGTCTTCGAAAGTGTCTTAGACCTAAGACATCTATGGACATGTCGTACAGAATGCGCAACTTCACTTCCCGTAAGAATTAAGCAATGAAATTTTAACACCAGTAAGGTATACATATAACCTATAATCGTACCAAATATGAGGAAAATCGGTCTCACCGTTCCGAAGTTATCGGCGTTTTAATTTCGTCATAGCAATCATCTGGTCTGGTGGCCAGTGTATTTTTTCCGACACCTCTGCTAATTTATGCAGCGACCTTGACATTGACTGCGTATCCGGAGGTGGGAGGGTGACTGGCCACCAGAGCAGACGATTGCTATTACGAAATTAAAACGCCGATAACTTCGGAACGGTGGGACCGATTTTCCTCATATTTGGTACGATTATAGGTTATATGTATACCTTACTCGTGTTAAAATTTCAATTCTAAAGTCATATGGGAAGCACGGGAAATCCTCTATATACACACAGTGAGCTTTGATAGAGCCTGAGACAGTTCTAGACTTGAGACACTTTTAGCGGCGATCGAGCGCGCCGCACTGAGACCGTGTCTATAGCACACCCGCCATTTTGTGTCTTGCAAATTGTCTTCCAATCGTGGAGACATCTTAGGGTATCGTTGGGCGATTATGTCTTGACTAAAAAACAGGGCCCTGGACTCCTGGGCCCTGTTTTTTAGTCACGATATCCTCTTTGTAAGACATCTTACAGCTGTCAGTGTACTATAGATAAGACATCTTTGGGGATCGGCCAACGATTGTCCGTCAAGAGCACTTAGGCTGCAGTCAGGTGTACTATAGATAAGACATCTTTAGGGTCACGTGGTTCCAAATGTCTTCCAAAGTGTCTTAGACCTAAGACATCTATGGACATGTCGTACAGAATGCGCAACTTCACTTCCCGTAGGAATTAAGCAATGAAATTTTAACACGAGTAAGGTATACATATAACCTATAATCGTACCAAATATGAAGAAGATGGGCCACACCGTTTCGAAGATATCGGCGTTTGAACTTCGTCATAGCAAACGTCTGCTGTGGCCATTGCACCCTCCCACCTCCAGTGAACTCGAGGTCACTGCATAAATTAGAGTCACGTGAGCGTAGGGGTTCACTGGCCACCAGAGCAGAGATTGCTATGACGAACTTCAAACGCCGATATCTTCGGAACGGTGCGGCCGATTTTCTTCATATTTAGTACGATTATAGGTTATATGTATACCTTACTCGTGTTAAAATATCAATCCTAGATTCGTATGGGAAGCACGGGAAATCCTCTCTATACACACAGTGAGCTTTGATAGAGCCTGAGACAGTTCTAGACTTGAGACACTTTTAGCGGCGATCGAGCGCGCCGCACTGAGACCGTGTCTATAACACACCCGCCATTTTGTGTCTTGCAAATTGTCTTCCAATCGTGGAGACATCTTAGGGTATCGTTGGGCGATTATGTCTTGACTGAAAAACAGGGCCCTGGTCTTACAATCCACGAATGAAGTTCCAGAAAACTAAGGGGGGCTACAGAAAGTGGCAAGGCTGTGGTCCAAGACACCATTGGCCAGAGTACTCAAACCACTGAAGTAACACAGTTGGAGAATGCCTCCACTTCTATTTTTTTTTTTTTTTTTTAAGAATTTTATTTAGACTGGCCAGTTGCTCAGTTGAGAAAAGTGTCGACTGGTTTCAATGCATGACCAGTTTGATTTACAATGATTTCCAAATTGTCATTTGTGAGTTGTATAATAACAGGATAATAATATAATAATAGTGAATAACAGTGTAAGCTAATACAGTGATAACATGATAATGCAATGTTAATGTTACAAAACGAGTCAGTGATGCAAAATAGAGCTTCGGGTTTGCTGCATGAAGACCTAGGGTCAGAAAATCAATCATGAAAACTTATCCTCTGTTGAACATTCAGTTGATTATGGTACACACGGTTTTAGTTTTAATTTCAGTAAATATTTAAATGTGGTATATGTTTCGGTAAGTCTCAAGTTCACCGGTAACGCATTCCATAATGCGGGGCCATTATAGTTGAGAGAGTTCTTATACATCGTCAGTTTAGGTCGTGTATAAGAACTCTCTCAACTATCAAGCTGGAGATATTGAATCAGGCTGCAATGGTCTGCTCCCAGTATTCGCTCCTGGACATCCTTGTCTGCAATCGCTATGCCAATGCAGATGGGATCTCGGAACACTAGGGATTCCCAGTTTATGGACCAGTCGTCTCCTCTAGGTGGATGATGCTGGTACGTACCAGTGAGGATTCGGTGGAGGAGGATAAACTTCTTATTGGATAGCGGGGCTAGTCAAGCAATGACCCCCTTAGCACCTGATATCCCAGAGCTCCTCAAGTGGGTTCTACTGACTATGTCATCAGAGTGTCTAGACTAGCTAGATGTAGACCTTAAGAAGAAGGGATTAACCCATTCAAGTCGGGTGATGCCTTGAGGCATCAACCAGGGCTGGCCGGGTGATGCCTTGAGGCATCAACCAGGGCTGGCCGGGTGATGCCTCAAGGCATCAACCTGTGCGGGCCGGGTGATGCTTTAAGGCATCATTTAGAAAATATACGTTTTTTTGAATAAAATTGAAAATAACGGCTTAATAAATTTGAAACTTTCGGAGAATGTAGATATAACATCATATTTGATTTTTCTAAGTGAAATGAAAAATAAATGACACGTGATCCCAAAACCAAATTTTGACAATAGGCCTATGTACCCGGCCTCTAGCGGCATACATTGGCACTAGTATCCGGCTCCATGACTGTAGCCCTGCCGTGGGTACCCGGCGCGATCGGGTTAAGAACTCAAACACAGATACTAGGTACTACTATGAGTTAAAAACTTCACTGATTTATTTTGACAGATTCATCTGCTTATATACAAACAGCAGGTGGCATCTGGGTACAGGGTAAGCTTGTAAACTCTTTGCTGGGATTGGCTGTTGTGGCAACAGTCAATCAGGACTGATTAGTCTCTTTCTGCATGGAGTTCTCCCCCTGCATTAACTGCCATATATGGAATAGAGTAGACCCAGTAGCCAATGACTGCATTTGGAGCAAACCACTACCTTCACCCTGACCTCCTTATATGATATTTATAGCGCCTTGGGTCGGTTCTACAGTCTATAGTTGACCTAAGATCTAGTGGGACACAACCACCCTCCTTTCCAGTCTGTCGCACATGCCAGGAGGGTCGCTCATGTCACTAACAACTCAGGTGTCAGTGTCATATCAGAGCATCCTGACCCCATGTGGCCAGACTGGCAACTAGAGTGAGCGATAATGAGGGTAAATATGCCGTTCACCTACATGGCTGTCGTACGGTCAACATCAAGACAGGGAGGAGCTGCTAGACATTGGAGATGGTCTTAATGCAGTCTTTTTAGTACTAATAAATACGGACAATTTAGATGACTAAATCTTCGAATAGAAACCAATATAATTGGTCATGATAGGGATGTATAGAACAGAACTTTACAAGTGATTATTAGACTGACTGAGGTTAACTCTAAATTTTTTGCAGGCCAATCCTTCGAGGCGTTTAAGGGAATTCCTTACGCCCAGCCCCCGGTCGGCAAGCTGAGATGGGAGCGGCCCTCGGAGCCGTCCTCCTGGAAGGGTGTCCGGCCCTCTTTGAACTACTCTATTCCCTGCACACAGATCAGAAGTGATGTGTCTGGGGAGGACTGCCTCTACCTGAACGTCTTCGTGCCTGGAGGAGTCAAGGTCGCCAAGTGAGTAACACATGATCGTGTCAGGCATGTTTAGTTAGGCACAGTCACAAATTGGAAGAACATATCAAAAACCCATGTAGCTGCAGATACGATAGAGGAAAGAAAGTTCAAGGTCAGAGCTTGTATCGTATCCAGTTTGAATCACATAGTAATTCTCAAGGTGAAGCCACGTGAATTACATAGCGATTCAAATGAGATGGGATCGAGCTCTGACCCTAAACCTGAATAAGTTTCTGAGTTTACCTCACCCTTGAGGTAAATGGCTAATGGGCTAAATTTTGTGACACAATCCCCAGTTGGATTTTTTCTAAATACTCAATGAGTGTTGGATACAAGTTCCCAATCTTAAGTGTATGGGGAAAAAATATCAGGGGTGAAATACTTATCTCACCCCTGGTATTTTTGTCCCATGAGTTTAACATTGGGAACTCGTTCTCATGCCCATGCGAGTGTTGCAGTCCATTCTCCATGGTTTATATCCTGTGTGTCATCTTTTCTGTCAGTACAGGGTCGAGAAGATTCAAAAAGCAACAATACTCGTTTCAACACCAGAAAAGATATTCAATCGGCTTTGCCTCATTCATGTCACTCTGCACCAAACTCGTGGAGAACGACCACTTTAAACAAAACTTGTTTGTTTCTTCTATAATCCTTGATGACCCTGACTTTGAATTGCTTTATTTGTCCAATGCCTATATGTGATACTTTTCTATAGAGGCAAATTTAAATGTACATTTTTGGCTACTAAAACGAACATATTTATTCTACTTTCTACAGGTCTCTCCCAGTTATGGTCTTTGCACATGGCGGAGGTTTTTTTGCTGGTACTGGTGCTAAATATAATGGTCAAGAGTTGGCCATCACTGGGAAGGTCATCCTTGTGACCTTCAACTACAGGCTCAGTGCCCTTGGTGGCCTAGCGACCAGAGACGCCAGTGCCCAGGGCAACTATCAACTGTGGGATGCACGCGCAGTTCTCCTGTGGGTCCGCGACAACATCAAAAACTTTGGTGGTGACCCTTCCCGAGTGACAGCATTCGGCCAATCTGCAGGTGCTGCCCTTGTGAGTCACCTGGCCATCTCTCCCCTCACAAAGGGCCTCCTCCATAGGGTCATTCCCATCAGTGGGAATGCAGCGTCAACCTTTGGTATCCAGTACAAAAGTCGTAAAAATGCACAGAACTTGGCTTCATATGAGGACTGCCCTGTGAAAGACACAAGGGCGATGGTGGAATGTCTGCGGGGGAAGGATGCTCATGACGTGGACATATCTGGTCTGGTCTCACTCGTCGTGGAGGGTGGAGTCCTTCCAGGCTGGCTTCCCGCTGTAGACGGGATCATGGTGCCGGACATGCCCAAGGAGATGTGGAGGAAGGGCGCAGCAAGCCACGTGGATTTCATGGTGGGCCGGTCGGTTTTGTCATCTTATTCTTTTGCAGTTTAGATTTAGCAAGAATTATACGACTTAGCAATTTATCGAAGCTCAAAGAATTAGAATTGTGTTTCTATTCCCCAAATTCAAATCAGTATCCCTGGTATTTGTTCCCTATAGAGATTTACTCCCATAAAGAAACCAAGAAAACATGGAAAACACATCTTTTTCTCCATTAAATGGGACTGGGGGTGTGTGGGAAGGTTTGAACCACGATTTGCTGGTCTGAATGACGCCCAATTTATAATTAATTTTGTTTTATACTGTACAATATATTCATAAAATGAAAATAAAAACAAGAATTTCCTTGAAAAAGAGAAAAATTTGCATCTCTGTAGTTAGATGTCAAGCCAACATTTGTATTTTAATCAAGCCAAGTACGACACACTGGGCCAAATTAAAAACAGGCAGATTGCCTTATTCCTATATATTTATGGCAAAGCACGATGCAACGGCAGTTGGAATAACTTACGTTTACTACGCAAGGCTGACGTTTACTACCCGGGGCTGATGTTTACTACCAAACATTGACGTTTAGACCAATCAGATTGTCTCTTACAAAATTCATATGAAAAGTGCAGTGGGGAGAAAACATACAGTGTCAAGTTACTCGAAAAGGTTGGATTTGGCTTCGTTTTTGATGGCGGGTATTCAAATAGCGCTATTTATTGTTATTTAACTACATTTGAAGAATAGGGAACCAAGTTTCCAAAGAGGGAAAGTCAAAGTTACAAGGTAAGGCTCTGAAAAATTTCTGCCTGCGGCCAAGGCCTTTGGCAATAATTTTTCCAAGCCTTACCTAGTACTTTGACTTTCCCTCACCGGAACAGTTTCGCTGTATTCCGTTCAGTCTTAAACTGATTTAAAGCAAAACAAAAATAAGATAAAGCATCTCACCCCTGGTAATTTTGTTTCATAGACTTAACATTGGGAACTCGTCCATTCTCCATGGTCTATCCTGTGTGTCTTCCATTCTTTTGGTGTGTACAGGGGTGAGATAAATACAGAAAGCAACTCGTTTTGGTCAGAGAAGTCATTCTCCAAATCGTTTAATGCTTTGTGATATTCTCTCGGCTGTCGCCTCGTTCATATCACTCCGCATCAAACTCATGAGGAATGACGACTTTGGCCAAAACCTTTTGGTTTCTTCTTTAGTTCGGTGTTGTTGTATTCCTTGTAGACTAGAAGACGACGCAGCTGGCTTCATCTACCTCAATTTACGGGGAGAACCGACCAACTTCACACTGAACCTGGCTGAGGACAAGGAGTTCCTCAACTTCATCATGACCTTCATGGTGCAGTCATACGCCCCTGGTGATCCTCAGGATCTCGTCAACATCATCTCCCGGAAATACCCTGACATTAAAAGTGATGATATCCTGACCAGGACCAAGGCCGCATCGCAAATCACCACTGATTGGATTTTTACCAGCCCGACACATTATGAAGCCGTTGCACACGCAAGGTAAAGTATGTTAGGTTTCACAATTATTATTATTATCATTTCTTTTTTTATTTAGGGTATGATATACAATGTTATTACAACTCTGAGGCAGACTGGAGTTGAACATTTAGGTTCCATGTTGATAAAGTCAAGGAAATTGTGGAATCATGTGAGTTAAACTTTTATTTTTATGTAATTGAAAATACATTCTCATGATAATTGAAATTCCTGAAGGAATTATTTTCTGGAATTAAACATGGATTTTCATGGTAATTGAACAATACATTTTAATTACACAAGGGAATAAAGTTATACACATGATGGTCCTATCAGGGTCTATTGACGTTTGGCTGTGGGCGGGTGGGTTTAAATTCTTTTTCGAGCGTCGTGCCGCTGGTTAGTTCACCAATTGTCCATAAGTTGTGTCATATTCCAAATGTTCATAGGTATCCAGCACTAGTATACGTCCTCAGCCTCACGTACAACAACGAGTATACCCAGTCTTTATTATATACTTATGCTGGTATATATGACTGGGTATATGGTGGGTTAGACTGGCCTCAGTCCCTGTATCCTACTCTCCAACCCTTCTGAGTGACACAGGGACTGGTCTCATCCGTAAACGGCCATGTAGACTGGCACGATTTTGCGCCACACTCCCCAAGCAGAGGTCCTGGCTACTGGTCAGGATATCTGCTGGGAGATTGATACCCTCTCACTTTGATCTCAATCGAGACAGAGTCAGGGGCAGGCGAGATTTATTGCTCTGACAACACAGGCAGCCAGGGAACTGGAGGAGGGGAGGGGGAGGGGTAGAGGGAGGTAGAGGGTTACAGGGAGTGGCTTGGGGTCATAAACAGGAGATTCTGGTCAGAGTGGACAAGTCTTTGATTCATGGGCCAGTCAGAGAAGGACACATACTATAATGAATTGTATTCCGATCTTCTTTAATCATTTAATGAATGTTCATAATGAAGTCTAATGGTGGGTATATATGATAAAATATTATCAGAACACTCATCAAGAAAATAGAAAATGAGAAACTAAAAATGCATCCTTAGAGTGACTTCTGCCATACATGAACACTATAGATAATGGCTTGATGTAGTTAGAGTTTTCCTTGATGTTACAATATTTATTTGAATTTGGAGATACATAATAAAAGTAAAACATATTGACTTTATTGGAACGTCCTCTCATATTTTACTTTTTTTGATAAAAATATTAAACACACTGTACCAGCTAGTTCATTATTTTCATTGAAAGAAACGCGATATGAGAGGACGTCCAAACAATGTGAATATATTTTACTAAATTATTAGATCACTTCCAGCTGCAGAAGCAAAATTTCAGTACCCTGTGAGGTACTGCAGAAGAAACAAATAGAGTGCTTAGGCTTGACTAACACGCCAAGAGTCTAATCGATTACTACACCGATGGCACCACGGACCGATGGCACCTGGACTGGTGGCACCTCTTCGGACCAATGGCAACATTTTTCCTAGACCAATGGCACTATATTTGCATATAAGAGAATTTATCTGATGATTTAAAAAAATAAAAAAGGCTCCGGCCCCCTCGGCGCCGGCAGCCAGAGTCCCGGCGGTCCCGGCCGGCCACGCGGCCGGCCATACCCGCACTTTAACTTTAAATTTAAATGAATTATGGGTATACATATGGGTAGATATTTTCCATTTAAACACATAAATCAAGAGTCGCTCAGAAGTCCAGGTAAAAAAATGAGGTGGTGCCATCAGTCTAGGCAAGTGGTGCCATCAGTCCAGGCACGGGTGCCATCAGTCCAGGTGAAACTGAAAAGAGGTGCCATCAGTCCAGGTGCCATCGGTCCATGGTGCCATCGGTCCGGTTACCGTCTGATCAAATAGTTATTTGACGAGGTGAAACCAAGTGAGTTCCAGTAGCAATCCAGCGGATTGCATATAAGACAAACCCTCTAATTGGTCTCAAATATTATCCCACCTCGGAATTCTAAAACGAACGGCAGTAAAATCTAAAACAAAAGATATTACTTTCGTGCTATGTACCCACATTTTGTAGGTTTAGGGTGGGTTTGAGGCTGAGACAATCAAATTTAAGTCTAAATTGTTGTTGCCAGAGACAAATAAAAATCAGCGATGTAAAGGCGATTCCATTTAATCTTCACATCGTCCAGTTATACTGATATTTTTCATAAGAGACAGTTTCAAGATTTACACTTGGGTTATATTATTTGCATTGAGGCAGCTTGGTGTAAATCTATTTTGGAGGGGAAAATGTAATATAATGGTTTTTTGTGTGCAAATGTTTATGGCAACAAAATGTCGTCTTTTCTTACACATATACCCAAAATTAAACGAGTTAGAAGATGTGAACCTGACCCCCCCCCCCCAGACACACACACACACACACACACACCCCAATCCTCCCGATTCCTGAGAACGGGTCATAAATTTCATGAATTCAACTTATTTCTACTGTTTAAAAAATAAATGGAGGGAAATAGAGAAGGGGTTACAAGATAACACGAAGCAGTCTGTATGAATCGAGACACAAATGGTAATATTGTTCTCCATTCTCAGGAATGCCAAGTCTCAGGGGAAGAAGACGTACCTGTTTAACTTCAAGCACCGCGCCAGTTTCCTACACCACGCATCGTGGATCACCGCCTCCCACAGTGACGAGCTCCACTTCCTGTTCGGAGAGCCCTACCGCACCAAGTTCCGCCGCGAGAAACTTGGAGAGTTCTCGCTGCTCGACGAAAAGGTCAAGGCCAACACCATACACTACTTCACTAACTTCGCCTACTCAGGGTAAGATTTGAAAATTTGAGTCGTTCATGAGGATGTTTTTCATTATCTCCCCCCTGGTATATTTCCCCATTGGGAACTCGTATCCAATGCCCATTGAGCATTTAGAAAAAATACTCGATGGGGAAATATACCACAAATATTAGATAAAATGTCAGATAAATTAAGAAATCTACTCAAGTTTACGGTTATTATTATGCAATTCAAACTCGATGGGATTCTAGCTCTGACCCTAAACTTTCATAGGTTTCTGCTATAGTATGCTACTGAGACCCATGAACGTAACTCTTCAACACTTATGGATGAATTCTGGTACAATTTCTTCGTTCCTGTAGAGTTCTTTTAGGCACTCCGAGGTTGAAATTGTTTTTTTGCATGGTTGCATGCAGTGGGGTTGAGAAATCTCGAAACTACGCCTCGTCTCCAAACATAACTTATGGATGAATTATGGTCAGATAGAACAGTATTAGCTTGAATATTATTAAACAATAACCTTCATATGAGGTCTCCCTGTACACTGTCGCTGGAATAAGTAGTTCAACGACTCTCAGAGTCACTGCTCCATTAGATAACCAAACCCTGTTCATATTTAGACATAACGTATCTGTCTCAAATAATTGTCTATCATCCTGATTAAAAATATAGAATGTATCCCTCTCAAATAATTGTCTATCATCCTGATTAAAAAATATAGAATGTATCTCTCTCAAATAATTGTCTATCATCCTGATCAAAAGATATAGAAAACCCTGGGTCGCTTTTGTTAGTATGGGAAAGATTTAAGGCTTTACATATGACAGAGAGCTTACAATAGGCAAATATTTCAATTGGTCCTCATACTGATATATCTTACTGAAATTCAATTATGGAACTATTTTCACTCTCATCTAACAAAATGACAATGCATGCTTTTGATATATCAAAATTACTAAATACTTTCGAGTGATTAATTGTATCTAGACTACCTTAGCTATCTAGATATGATTAAGCATCAATAAAAAAAATAATGGTACAAAATGGTTTAATTTTTTTAAGCTTTTATCTAAATACTGGAGTTATGTTTGGGTGCCACTTAGGCTCCTATCTTCCAATGGATCACAGTTCAATCGGTGTGATTTTTTAAAACTAATAGAGTGATGAGAATAGGGCCATATTAGATAATTGGAGGCCAATAACTCTTCTGAACTCGGACTATTAGATCTTTACGAAATCCTTGGCCATAAGACTGAGAGTGGTTTTGAATAGAATTATAAGTAAGGATCAAACATATATCAAGAACAGGTTCATCGGTAGAAATTTAAGGAAGATTGATGATGTTCTCTCTATGGAAGATGAGTCCATGGATGAAGGGGGAATGGTGGCCTTAGATTTAAAAAAGGCATTCGACTCTGTCACCTTGTCCGCAATTATCAGGTCACTGGAACTGTTTGGATTCGGTGAGAATTTCTTACGATGGATTAAGGTTATCTATGAGGATCAACAGTGTTGTGTGATAAACAATGGGTTTACTACTAATTGGTTTCAAGTACAAAAAGGGGCACGACAAGGGTGTTGTGTGTCTCCGTATTTGTTTATACTGACGGTGGAAATCTTGGGAACTTTAATAAGGAATTCAGAAGAAGTGGAAGGGGTTCAAACTGCATGTGGAGGAATTAAGCTATCTATGTTTGCGGATGATATTACAGTCTTTGTAAAGAATCAAAGGTCTTTGGAGTGTTTGCTAGGTTTACTGGACATGTTCTCATCATTTTCTGGACTGAAGATTAACGAGAAGGAAACAAATATACTACTGTTAATTGGTAGGAATATTAGGAAAATTACATGTAAGTTTAAAGTGGTCCAGAAGATTTAAGTTCTAGGTATTTGGTTCTCAAGATTCATGTCAGTGGAAGATACTCTATGCTGGAATTTCATGCCCAGACTGGAGAAGTGCAAAACCATTGTACAGAACTGGTATAACAGGAAGCTATCTATTAAAGGGAAAGTATGTATAATTAATTCTTTGCTCATACCAACTATTCTATATCCATGCATAAATATGTTTACTCCTGAATTGTGAGTAAGAGGTTTAAAGATATTGTAACATCCTACATGTGGTCAGGTGGTGTTGCAAAAATTGCTTATAATACTATCATCCAAAATATTGAAGATGGAGGTCTGAAATTACTGGACCTTGAAGCAATGGTTAAAGCCCCGAGAGTGCAATGGGTGAAGAGGCTGGTATTTGATGAAGGTAGTAATTGGACGTTTCTCTTCAAGGAATTCCTAAAGGTAGAAGATGGGATGTTCTGGTTTTTCTTACGTAAAAATGTTAGGTCAAAGAGGCAAGAACGTGGTACATTCTATAATCAGGTGCTTAAAGAATGGGAAGAGATATATAATATACAACCTAGGGAGGATGAGGTATTTATCAATGAAGCCATTTGGGATAATATTTTCATAAGGTCGGCAGTAAAGCAAAGTACTGAGGCTCATTTGAAAAGAGCGGGGGTTTTTCTGATATGGGACTTTTGTAAGAAAGGGGGAGTTATGTCCTACCAGGAAATTAATGACAGGTATGGAACTCATATCACATTTTTGGATATGTTCACGATGAGGTCAGCGATACCAGGGCTCCGGATTTTCGAGGTAGGGGGGGAGATCGATGAAAGAAAGAGGTTATTAATTCAGATACCAGGGGAAAATCCAAGGGATGTTCTCCAGCTGAGGAGTAAATTTTTGTGCAATTATATTATTGATAGGATATCTTTGATTCCAAGTGCTAGGAGAAGATGGGGGGATGTGTGCCATGATGTTCGGGAGTTTTGGGGTACAATTAAGAAATGGATTGCTGTTATATATGGTGAAGATATGTTCATGATAAGAGTGAAGGATATCTTATTAGGAATTCAGGGACAAGGTCATAAGGTAAAAATGATGAATTATGTTGTTCTGTATGCTAAGGCATTTATACACCGCCAAAGACTTTTTTACGCAAATGATCTAGACTGGTTGCAGTTCCTGAGGGAACTGAAATATAAGCTATCCGTGGAAAGGCAGACATGTTATTTGGAAAAGAAAATGTATGAATTTCATCATCTTTCTCATATATGGAAGAGTTTGTAATCTGGTGCTGCTAAAAGGCTCTCCAAGTGTTATGTCCTTGTTATTGGTCCTGTTTGTCTATTGTTGTTTTTTCTTGGTGTAAGGGTTGTGCTTATGAAGGTAGTGTTTTGGGAAAGCACTCAGTTAGTATGGTAATTGTTATGAATAATTCTTTGTATATATGTTACCTCCAGAAATTAGACAGGTGATTGGACTACTTGATTGTGTGACATAGTATCTAAGAGCCAGAGGAAGGGACTGACAAGAATTAAGATAATCTATGGAATAATATGCCTATATTGAAGAGAGTAGGAGGTGGAAAAGCATGAAGAAGAGGAAAACAGACGATGTCACCCAAGGAGAAGGAGACTAATGAGAACAGATAGAATATTCCTGAAAATCAAATATTGAATGACTGATAAATATATGGAGAATCAGCAGTGTAGTAGATTGGAAAAATGGTGGCAATCTAGAATAGGAAGACCTGAATGTTGTAGTCCAGTAAGGGGTAGAGGTATACCAGGTAACCATGTAATTATAAAGTTAAAATATTTAAAAAAAGGGAGCAAGACGAAAGATGTGTGTAAGAGACTGCTACAAGTGTACAGTCAGATAGATATGAGAACAAGACAACAAAGAAATAATGCAATGTACTGTATGCTGTATACTGGAAAATAAATGCTGTGCTCTATTAAAAAAAACAAAAAAAAAAAAAAAAAAACTAATAGGCTTACAATGGCAGTTTTTGTTACATATGGTTGCATACGAATACCTGATATACAGAATAATGAATATGAGTTTTCTTTCCATTGCAGAGATCCAAACAAAGGACCTCATCAGGTTCCAGCCGTGTGGCCCGAGTACAGTGAGTCTTCCGGACAGTATCTAGAGATGAATGCCACAATGAATGTTCGTAAAGAGGACCCTGCGCTACTCTCCAGGATCAACTTCTGGCTGAAGGAGTGGCCCAAGATAACAGTGCCTGAATCACCATAGATGCAACATCATTTATTATTTAAGCACAAACATTGCAATCTAGGACATTTTCTAGTATAAGACCGTTATAACCAGAGTCACAGAGGGCTTTTGATTTTACAGAACTATTTCAGCAGATTTTTATACCTCATTGTTCTGTTTTCCAGACAATATACCTATATGCTTGAGATTGAAATATAGAATAAGTATGCCAGAATAAAAGAATAAATACTATTTTGAAAGCTTTATTTGCCTGTCATTTCATCCATTACATAATTACCAGACACACTCTTTGTAAAACACAATTGGTAGAGAATAATTTCAGACAGGCTTTATTAGAGTTTGCTTGCACGCCCTTTATATATTGCCTAAAGGTTACATTGCTCAGACAGACTTTTAGTTTGCAGCGGGAAAACTGTCCCTTCACTATCTGGTGCTATTTTCTGAGATATTATGAAAGGAGCAGGGAGCCAGTGTCTCAGAGTCTTAGAGATGTGCCCAGCTGACAATGACAAATCACTTAAGACCGAAATACCTCATTGGCCTACTAGTGCTTGGTATGTTTGGACTCTAGACTCAGGCAGTTGCAGAAAGGCTAAATTGACTGGGTGCGAGTTGGTAACAGAAAATGAATTGACTGAATATACACAATCTTGTCATTTACGAATGTTTACGCCGTTCGTCAACACAATCTATTTTGGTTGATTCTTCATCTACGACCCCATGATTTTTTCCGTTCAGTTTACGCCAACGTAAACGTGTGTATAGGTTTGCCTTTTGATTTACTACCACAGATGACTAGCGTTAGTATTTGTTATCTCACCGGCCATTGGTAACTCATATCAGTATTTGCGTAAACGTGCGTATATTTACTTTGTATGACATTTCCGGGTACTGGCGTCTTAACACGGATATGCACCATACTTTCACCCGTTTACGTCATAGGTGATACATGTATTATAAAACAAATTTTATATCACATATAAGCAATTGTGTTTGTGTGAGTTTCACTTGAATCCGCATGTTATTGTATTTGGCCGTATATGGACGTATTACTCCAGCCACATTTTTACCTGTTTTCGTGCAATTGTATATACATCTTCCATTTAACAATATTGATATCACATAAACACATAACACATGAATACACTTTGAGAACTTTTATAGAATTACACTTCATAGGTACATATGAACAATACATAAACAGAACTGTATACCACATCTACGTATTCATATGCATATTGCCTTCGTTTTCCAACACATTATTCATTAGTTACCTTGTAAGCTTATATCCATGAGCATGTGGACTGTACATGTACGATATACAACTAGTGAGGGACCACAAGTAACTTAATCATTCTAGCTAGGTCTTCTACAGAAGCCTGTTTACATAGCACCAACAATTTATGCATAGTTCCATTAATTCACACAAGATGGTTTTTCAGATAAACTATGCTGCAATTTGCTACCAGGGGGCACGGTGTTTCCTTACACTGGCCGCCAGAGCTACGCTACGTTAGCCCTGGTTGTGTTAAATGCGTGGTCGCCTTGACCCACTATCTGTACCTGTCTCTTACTCTCCCAGCAGATGTTTTATGTGACCTGGACCTATGGTTGGAAAATGTATTCCATTCTCACTCTTGAAACCATTTTTCCATGTTTATATTTCCTTTTGTGTGTATCTTTAATCTAATAAGCATAAAGGTAGACTTTATTATCAGTTTTGTCAGCTATGAATATTTCATAATGAGTATCTCAGCTCTAAGGATCCAAAAATATAGAAATCTACTTGGTCTGAGAGTAAGAATTTTTGGACACGACCAGGGTTTAACGTTACCAACCTCTTAGTTGGAACACACAGTGAAAACAGAGGTGGCGGCCAATCTAGGTGTTTCCTAAGCCTAGCACTTGACCATGTAATGACCTACAGCTGGTTTACACGCCTCACACCAGATGGCGCGACAATACCCAATTTTAAAGCATGAGACTCGTACTATACTGGTACCATCTCCTTCCCCGTGCAATGACTTCACTGGTAGTTATTATTGGGTCGGCAAAGGTTAATTGTCCTATGTCGGGTCATTAAGCTCAGCAGGGCGAAACACACCTCATATACACTGCACCACTCACCATGCTTCCGTCACCCGGTCTTCTCTCACTCTACCGCAGCTTTTCCAGCCACACACACCCACAGAAAGTATCCACCCACCCACCCATCATATTCATTCAATTACTACGTTATTTATTTCCATCTCATATCATTCATCCCATCTCAGTGTGTATTTTTATTCATGTTTACACACTCAATTCAATATCACTCGACAATTTTAATAATTACCTACCTACATTATTAAAAGTTGTCTTATAAAATTGTTACCACAAAAATACAAATTTTATTTTCCCAAACCAATACAACAATTCTTACTGTTATTTCGCGCTGCGAGTATAGTAATGAGTATGCTAATGTTATCCACAAGATGGTCAATCAAAAATTAGCCTTTTCTAAAAAGTCAAGGCTTTTCATAGCTTGACAATCTTCCACACTCTCACGGACATCAACATTTTCCTTTTTGTAGAGTCAACACTCTGCTTCACTTACAATCAATGCTGTATCAAATAGTTGGAGGAGTTGAGTATTAGTACTATTAGGAAACGTCTTTACTGTGGACGAAACGGTTCCTGTTCGAGGTCAGTTATCGATTTCATACTGTCTGACGCCACAGGCGGAAGGCAGTATGAAATTGACAACTGACCGAGAACGAGAAGCATTTTGTCTACAGTTAGGATGTTTGCTTATTATTATATACCTTTAATTGGTGAAAAAACGCCATTTTAATAACATACAAAGTCGCAGTCAAAGCAGGCACGAACATTATTATTACTGCACCCCTAGCAGCGGACAGTATTTAATAGACATTCGGACATAGGTATATAATAATAGCAGTGCCTTCTTTTTAATAAACGTGATACATGTACGCATATATAAATCACTAGCCTCTTGCTAATTGTTGGTCTTACATTGTGGCCTCTAGCATTCAGCGAGGCAAAAGCGAAGCTGCACATGATCTTGTAGACTTGCACGTATCACATAAGTCAGGAAAAAAAAATAGAAACGAAAATAATAAAAACATTGTTAGTAATGTTGTTTTTTTGTTTTTTTTTCAAATTCTTTTTATTGGTTCATTTAGTTACATCCATATTGGTTTCATGTTTTGTCGATAACAATCCAATAAAAAACGGGATGTCATCAGCCCTTGTTGGCTGGTTTTCTTTGACATCACGCGTTATAACATAATAGTAATAGGATTTTTTTTGCGTAGCATTTTTCACATATATCATCTTTGCGTTTCATCTCTTTTGTACACTTATCAGTTTTGTTGCACTTACTTTACAAATTAATCATCATTTGTGCTCATCAGATATCACACATGATTGGATGAAGTAGGATGACAATATACACATCCATGACTCTAATCATGCTCTAAACCTTCGCTGAACATAGGCGGGCCACCTGGCCCCACTTTAGTGCAGTCGGGCCCCCGGCCCACGCCCGCATGTATAAAGCAGTGAGGGACTCCGGACTTCACAACGCCCTTGGGGTAAAGATCAAACTCCCCACCAACCTAGGAAACCCAGTTGTTCCCATTTACTATTTTTGTTTTCACAAGCATGTATTATCAAACATGACTAGTACCTTTTGTACCCTATGTTTGTACTATTGTCGAGATATCTAAATAGCTCATCATTATATTTCTTGAATATGTATGTATTAGAAATTAGGTTTAAATCTGTTTGTCATACCTGGCTGGAGGCTTCTGTTTTTGTTCACTGTTTATATTGACACAATGTGAAATTTTTGACCCATAGCCATTGTAAGCCCAATTTGTTGTTGTTTTTTTTTAGTTCATATTTATTCTGGAGTTATAACTACTAGGACATTACTGTCCTATTTTCAGTAGGCTCCAGGGTCAATTATGTTTGTTCAGGTTTACATAAGGTATTTTTATGGAAAACTAACATCCAGTGTATCGCTAGTGATAATATGCTCATTTCTATACATAATAGATATTTGGTTTAGACAAGGCCAAGTCACTACTATGGTATATACAAATAAATATGTAAAACTATATTTAGATTAATTTAATGTGGGTAGGGCTGGTTGTGTTACATCCATTATATCACTAAGGTTTTTGTATATATTATTAGTATTATTTATATGGTTAGTTCCCTTCATACAGGGAAATACCTGCATCACAAGACAAGCAACGATTTGTTGCTTAACGCAGCAGCTAGATTGCATCATACATATATCAGTATCTAGCTATGATTCAGCAAAAGCCTTTTTTGTATCAGGTAATAGCTTATTTCATTTTTACAAGTAGTGTCTCTGACATCGATGTCCTCTGAAATATCTATATCATAACGAGGACTGAGGAACTGAAGCCATGAATGCTTCTCACTCCTATTAAAGTAGCGGTATCTTTAACCATTGTCTATCAGACCAGGTGATGGTTTCCCTAACCTAATCAGTCTATTACCGAATCCCACGTTTATCTTCCGGTATCAGTTACAGATATAAGTATTGGTTTGATGCAGAATCTTTTAGCCCTTCTCCTTGGTCGGCTTACATGATGATGTGGCCAAAATATGCATTAGGCCTCATTCAGGTCTGCCTTTTACTGAGATTTAGTGAAGCTGCACCAACAACCAACGATGAGGGTTTGTCACCTATCGTTGAGACTACCAAGGGGAAAGTTCAAGGTTTGAAGGATGATTTTAAGGGTAAGTTTTCTGTTGATTATAATTGACTCACTATTAGTATTCAGAATATATAAAAGCATGGTTTATTTCCAATCCTTCGTGTGGTTAATAGTTGATGCACAAGTTTTTCTGTTTTTTCTAATAGAGCACAGCATTTATTTTCCAGTATACAGCATACAGTACATTGCATCATTTCCTTGTTGTCTTTTCCTCATATTTATCTGACTGTACACTCACAGCAGTCTCTTACACACATCTTTCGTCTTGCTCCCTTTTTTATATTTTAACTGTATAATTACATGGTTATCTGGTATACCTCTACCCCTAACTGGACTACAACCTTCAGGGCTTCCTATTCTAGATTGCCACCATTTTTCCAATTTACTGCACTACTGATTCTCCATATATTTATCAGTCATTCAATATTTGGTTTTCAGGGATACCCTGTCTGTTCTCCTTAGGCTCCTTCTCCTTGGGTGACATCGTCTGGTTTCCTCTTCATCATGCTTTTTCACCTCCTGCTCTCTTCAATGTAGTCATATTGTTCCATAGATTACCTTCATTCTTGTCAGTCCCTTTCCTCTGGTTCTTAGATACTACGTCACACAATCAAGTAGTCCAACCACCCGTCTCATTTCTGGAGGTAACATAGAAAGAAATATTCATAACAACTACCATACTAACTAAATGCTTTCCCAAACCATCACCTTCATATGCACAACCCTTACACCAAGAAAAAACCACAATAGACAAAACAGGACCAAGAACAAGGACATAACACTGACAGAGCCTTTTAGCAGCACCAGCACAAGTTTGATTCAATCTGTAATTTCCATAATATTTCACAAAATTATTGCACTCATTCAGAAACCAGTAGTTGACGAACACCTGATATGACAGGTGCAGCTAGGTATAGGCCGTTAATAGTTAGTACTGGATGAGGATGATAGTTTGAATAATCCAGCGTTTAGCAGTACCTTTGGATCAAAAAGCTTTTTCATATATGTCGTGGAGCTGGCTAATTCTACTATACCATTTGGTGATTTATAAATTATCATATATGCAGTGGAATTTCAGAATTGCATACTTTATAGTAGAGATGAATTCAATACTTTCAGCAGTTCCTACATTTGATTATCCATCGTCCCAATTGAAAATATATGGGGACTCATTAAACAACCAGCCATTCTTTATTTCTATAAATCTCATCTATACAATCATCTGAGGCGTACATTTAGGAAACCTTATCAAATACCGCGATAAACAACTATTACAGAAAGACAATTCTAAGATCCTGGTGATCCTTAATCAGTCACTCAGTACACATGAAGGTTGCTTGTATTTTTTTTATTTTTTTTTTTGGGGGGGGGGGGCAGATGAATCCCTTTTGTTATAGACAAATTAGAGGGATATCAGACAATTTTGCATGAAAATTAAAACCCATGTCATTTTCCTGAAATTTGAATATGATGATCTCCAAGTGTTCTAGTACACATATCTAACTTAAAGATTGGGGGTCACCATGCTGGTTTTTGATTTAGAGCTCAATATTATGACAATTTTATAATAGAATAAAGAAATTCTAAGAATATAATAGATGTATAGTACTACACATGTAAGTTTTAAAAATCAAAGGTCACCATCCTCGGTTTTTAAAGAATTGAAGAAAACCATATTTTCCAGTACATTTCCTATGTAAACGAAGCAATTGTAAATTAGCCTATATTACCTATCAAAATTTTATATACTGGACAAAATGTTAAATTTACTCATTAAGAAATAAATCAAGGAAATGTTAATTGGCCTATTTTACCGATTAGGGTTGGATAAACTGGATAAAATGTTACATTTAGTCAATTTGCATTGGAATGAAGCCTACGGTATGAGTTTTGATTGATAATTGACAATATTTAGAAATCACCAGATGGCGCCACATGAATAGTAGGATATGCCTTTTAAAATACACTCCTACTCCGGAAGTAGAGAGTTCATTTCCTATCAGACAATGTGATTCAGGAACAGCAGTTCTGTATATCTAAGTTCTTCAGAAACTGTCGGATACTTTTTTTCTAAGTGTTTATTGCTTTCGGTCTTACCGACCGTTCTTCCAGGCAATAGGGAGCCAAAGTGAACCCGTTGCAACCACAGATAGCCGGTTACAAAATACTATTTACGGGTGTAGGCGCTCAGTACTTTGACTATGTAGGTTCAAGATTGTATGTCTCATCCACCAATCTTTTAGATCCAAATTTTTAATAAACTTAACAACTGTCATCGTAGTTTCGAAACAGAGTTATTCAGAGACGATTGTAGTAAACTACACTTCAAAAGAAACAAAAGAGACCAAAAACGAAAGTCTAGCCTCAAACCCCCATAGCTTTAGCACTAAGCCTCGTTCTTACTGGCCACCGGAAACAGTGTTTTCTAGGTGGGTATCTGTGGTTTCAGCGGGTTCACTTTGGCTCCATATACAGAAAGATGACCATGACCATTGTATACGGAATTTAAATCCATTGTTTCTTGCCTCAAAGTCATTGAATCTGGGAAAATAGTCCCTTTGTGCTGTAGAGCAAAACAAAATAATTCTTATTGATATACCCTTTATTATGGCAATTCCTGGGTGTAATTCACTCAAGAAGATCGATAACAAATACAATAAATGATGGTTTTATGGACAGGCGGCTTTGAATACACTCGATGTTGACGTCGTAATACACCTGCTAACACTCCTGTATTACTACGCTTCAGCCGTTCATGGTTTATGGGCGCCTGGCCACAAAACCATTGTCTATATCTACTATTGTCTATAGCTACTTACCTAAAAGCATACACAAAATTTAAGAATCTTAGGTGCTACGCCATTGTAGCATACAATTGAATGAGCTTGTGATATATTGATAGTTTTCAGATACAAACCGCCGTATGTTCCAAAAGGTTGCTTTTCTATTGTATTTATCATCCATCTTTTCTGGACAAGCGGAATGCCTATATTAGTTTGATTTAATGACGCACTATACTCACTTCATCTTGACCCTGCGCATACAGCATATCCGTATGCGCCGGGTATGTCCATATAGAGTTCTCATAGGTTTACATGGACACTTTGTATTCATTGGACAATAGATATCCTTATGTGCTGTGGATGTTCATACAGAATTCCCTCAGGTTTACTATGGTCACTTTGTATTAGGTGGATGATTACCTACTATATTTAAAACGTTAGAATTCCGTCGAATCCGCTTGAAGTTGCTCCCGTACATAGAGACATAGTGAACCAGACCTAGGCGTGGAGAATGACGGCCCACGAGAGTGAGATTCTCGTGCAGTACTTAACTGAATCCTGCTAATTCTTTTTGTGTTTCTTCACACAGATGTACTTCTATTCTTGATATTTGTTTCTAGCTGTACTGAAAACATAATTTAGAACTGTAGTTTTCCAATCTCCTTTCACATTTTGCTGGTTGCCGGTAAAATACCTGTGTCACACAAAATAATAGGAGCACTGTATCCTGTAGTGCGGAATAATAACCACAAGTTTACGATGGTTTCCCGTTCTTCCGCTAGGGGGCCCAACAGCAGTTAGAAATCGTGTACTTCATACACGCAGGATAGATGGAGGTGGCAATCAACGCCGACTCGACGAAGTCGCTAGTATAATATAAATCGTTCCAGTTGAGTGCCCATTCTGGTCTGTCACACATGTCAGGAGGCTGTTCATAACACCAAACAACTCAGCTCATTGGTAGAGCGCCCTGCCCCCGTGTGGACAAACTAGGAACTAGATCTGAGCGATAATAGGGATATCATATGCCACTCAAACCTGTACTGTAAACATCAGGGAGGAGGAGGCCTACTAAAATGGTGACTGTTCAAATTCAGTCAATTTGTCCACTAATGAATAAGAGTAATTTTTTTTTTTTTTTTTTTACTTCTCAACATCTTTTCTCAACATATCTTAGTAACCATGAGATTTTCTGATGTGATATGGTACAATACTATTTAGCATAGTTGTAGCTTGGTATACATCGAGATAAAAATATTTACACTGCTTATAATAGGCAAGTAGTGAGTAAATGCAGTGAGGATATGAAGACAACTGTTGAGGAAAGTTGTAAATTGGACTATTAGAGTGGATAACGTTTTGTTTTAGGACAGAGGTTCGGTATACCACTGGACTTGCTACTTTGCCACGATATGGATGTATAGACCAAAACTTTAGAAGAAGTTATTAGACTGAGGATAACTCTGATTTTTTACAGGCCAACCATTTGAAGCATTTAAGGGAATTCCTTATGCCCAGCCCCCGGTCGGCAAGCTGAGATGGGAGCGGCCATCAGAGCCAACCTCCTGGGAGGGTGTCCGGCCCGCTGTGAACTACTCTATTAGCTGCACACAGATCGTGAGTGATGAGTCTGGGGAGGATTGCCTCTACCTGAACGTCTTTGTGCCTGGAGGAGTCAAGGTTGCCAAGTGAGTAATACATGATCAAATAACCCATGCAGCTGTAAATACAAATATTTATCTCACCCTGGCGTTTTTGTCCCATAGGTTTAACTTTGGGAACTCATTCTTTATGCCCCTAAGAGTATTGCAGTCTGTTCATTCACATAGTGTGTACAGGGGTGAGATAAATACTCGTTTTGGTCAAGTCATTGTTCTCCAACTCATTTCAACGCTATGTGATATTCACCTCATTCACATCACTCCACAGCAAACTCATGGAGAACGACTACTTTGACCAAAACTGCTCAGTTTCTTCTTTGATGACCCTTACTTTGAATTGCTTTATATGCCCAATGCCTTTATATGTGGTACATGTTTATTTTACTTTCCACAGGTCTCTCCCAGTTATGGTCTTTGCACATGGCGGAGGCTTCTTTTTTGGTTCTGGTGATGTATTCAATGGTCAAGAGTTGGCCATCACTGGGAAGGTCATTGTCTTGACCTTCAACTACAGGCTCAGTGCCCTTGGTGCACTAGCAACCAGAGATGCCAGCTCCCCAGGCAACTATAACCTGTGGGATGCACGCGCAGTTCTTCTGTGGGTTCGTGACAACATAAAAAGCTTTGGTGGCGATCCCTCACGGGTGACAGCATTTGGCCAATCTGCAGGTGCTGCCCTTGTGAGTCACCTCGCCATCTCTCCCCTCACAAAGGGCCTCCTCCATAGGGTCATTCCCATAAGCGGGAATGCAGCGTCAACCTTTGGAATTCAGTACAAAAGTCGTAAAAATGCACAGAACCTAGCTGCATATGAAGACTGCCCTGTAAATGACACAAGGGCAATGGTGGAGTGTCTGCGGGGGAAGGATGCTCATGACGTGGACATATCTGGTCTGGTCTCACTTGTCGTGGAGGGTGGAGTCTTACCAGGCTGGCTTCCTGCCGTGGACGGGATCATGGTGCCGGACATGCCCAAGGAGATGTGGAGGAAGGGCGCAGCAAGCCACGTGGATTTCATGGTGGGCCGGTTCGTTTTGTCATCTTATTCTTTTGCAATTTAGATTTAGCAAGAATTATACTACTTAACAATCTATTGAAACTTTAAAGACAAATGCGGGTAGGTATCGCTGCACCCCCTGTTACTACTCAATTTACACTGGTGCTGACATCTGGTTTCATGAAAATGTAGCAGTTTCCCATAGACACCAATACATAAGAACTTATCTTCTTCAGATGGCCTTCCCATAAAAATTAGCAGGGTGACATAGTATTTTCTTAGCATTTCTCCTTTGTATATGTTTCCAACTATCATTATCCAGAATCATTTGAAAATAGCAATAGAACATCAGTGTCATTTAGCAACAAAGTCAAAATAGTGCATTTTCCCATAGCCACCAATAGTTAAGCACTTACATTTACAGATGGCCCTCCCATAGAAGTTAGCATGGTGACATGCCATTTTATTTGCATTTTCTATTTATTGATATATGGAACTTATATTATCCTGCGTTATTTGCAAAACTCAATAGAATTTAGAGATCGCCCAACTACCAGCAATTGTCTTAAGAACTAGAAAGAAGACTGTTTATATTTCCCAAATTTAGATTTAAGAATTCAACATATTTAGAATTCAAAAGGAAGATATGGTTCATTATCTCACCCCTGGTATTTTTGGCATTTAACGTTCGGAACTCATACTCAATGACTATGGAGTATTTAGAAAAAAACACTGAGTGGGAGGATCATGTCCCAAATTTTAGCCAAATAGTCAATGTGACGGGTAGGATAAGTTAAGAAACCTATTCAGGTTTGCAGTCAGAGATCTATCCCATCTCATTTGAATTGCTACGTAATTCATGTCGCTTCGCCTCGTGAATTAGTAAGATTTTCAAATTCGATGGGATACGAGCCTTTCATTCGTTTCTTCTATAGTAAATTGGTAGGTGACTTAAAGGTAAATTTTTTTAGACATCGGAAACGGAGATCTTTATCTACCCCCCAGTGACCTATAAAATTTGGAAATATAAATTTGACAATTTGGCTTGAAAATCAAAACCCATGTGATTTCCCTGAAACTTTGATATGATAATAAGTGATGTAGAACACATATCTAGCTTAAAAATCGGGGTCACCGTGCTAGTCTTTGATTTAGAGTTCAGTATTATGATAATTTTATCAAAGAATGTATAGGAATTACATAAAGTTTATTTTCACATAGTAAAACCCCTATCAGTTTCCTCAAACATTCACAGAATGTAATAGATGTATAGTATGACATATTCATTCTTTAAAATCCATAGGTCACCGTCCTTGTTTTTGTAAGAATTAATGAAAACCGTATTTTCCAGTACATATCCTATATAAATCAGACAAATGTTTATCGCCCTATTTAACTCATTAGGATTGGATAAACTGAAAAAATGTAAGATATATTCAATTGACATTAGAATGAATCCCAAGGAATGAGATCATACGGCCCAAAATGGAATACTGTGGGTATCTTTTCGAATCAGCACAACGTAGGGATATAGATCGCCTACAACGTTTACAAAACAGGGCTCTTTGGACAGTCCTAAAATCTTGGCAAAATCGAATGTCCATTGCTCAACTACATGAGACCTGTCAGGTGCAAATGCTGATTGATAGGCGTATAGAACAATTGCTTGTGATAATTTATAAAATGTCCAAAAAAGAATCACTCATTGACAAGAGGGAGCTAGGGACAAGATCCGACAGTAAAATTCGTTCTTTAGAGAGGACGGGAAAGAGCAATTCCTATGAAAAAAGTCCACTCCACCGAGGGATTGTATTGTGGAATCAGCTTCCACCACGTGTACAGAAGGCTGGAAGCAAAGATACATTCAAGAAAGAATTGAGATTGTTAAGAAACACTTAGAGGAAAACCCTATATGAAGTTGTTGTGATAAATACGAACACACATTGTCATCAATTTCACCTTTATAAACTCCAATTCTGAGTATGTATGACCTTGATGTAGCTTTACATTCACTGGAAGAACTGTATATCCAAACAGAAGTGAAATAAAGACTTTATATAAAAAAATAAAAAAATTGATTGATAATTGTCAATATTTAAAAATCACCAGGTTATGCCTTTAATGTCAGAGTTACTGACAAAGGGATATCACGGGGCACTCAGGCCGTGTGTTTTCGAAGTAGATCAATTGAGTTCAGCATATTTTATACTTTACTGATTCTAAGATCTTAATACGAAAACACAAATTCTTACGGATAACACAGCGATGACTTTCTGCATACATTTTTACTCAAAATACTGAGCTGTTCATTATTAGTCTTTATCCTACCCTTAATATAAAATCCCATAGGCTTAACATTGAGTTTCCGTATGCCACGCTGACTGGCATACAGAGTTTTATATACCACTAGCGGCATACTGAATTTTGATCACGTAATATTCCTAAATCGAGGAAAATGGGTAGGATAAAATCAAAACCTGATTCGTTTTAATCTTGGCCACCCCATGCCACTCCTGGAGTTTTGGCTCCAGACTTCACTCGGCTTCGCCTCATGAAGTCACTATGCCAACCTCCAGTCGTGGCATACGGTGGCCAAGATTAAAACCCATCCAGTTTTACGATAGTACCCATGTTATCTTTTCTATGGGAACTCTAGCAGGGCATCGTAGGAAGCATTATCGCCATATCTCAGTACCATAATCAATGATATCCAAATAGTGAGATCTATCATATTTTTTTAAAATAAAATGTGACAATATCAAGATAGATGTTGTACTCCAAAATGCTAGAAAGTACACAAAGATGAATAGAATAATTCTAGGGAGTGGGACCAGCAGGATTGTAAATGCTAACGGTTAATCAAACTTTATTGAAATGCAGAAGGCCAGGGTATTGTCTAACTATAAATATTATGTGGATCTATGTATATTGATAAGTAAATGTAGTGTTGCTGTCCTCTTGTTTACCTTGCACAGAATGGAATCTCACAAAGATTGGAATCGTGTTAATACTATTTCGTAATAAACATATGGAATGACTAACTAAATATATACTGGACAATGCTATAATGCTCTAATGTGAACATAGTAGAATTATCAATGTTGATTGTAGGCAAATATGATCAAGTAAATATCATCTCGCAAGGTAAGAATATTTATTAATGTTAGTACGCTAGTTACAGGGATGTCAGTTGGGTTGAAGAAAAAATGAGGAAATATTGTTCAACTCCTTTGAATGGGGCTTACCACTATTTACTGGTGTGAATGAGGCCCGATTCACAATTATCTTTGTTTTATACTAGTACAATATATTCATAAAATGGAAAAAAACAAGGATTTCCTTAGAAAAGAGAAAAACTGGCATTTCTGTAGTTAGACATCAAGCCTACATAAGTACTGTAATCAAGCCAGGTACGACACACTGGGCCAGATTAAAAACAGGCTGATTGCCTTATTTTGTTCAGTCTAAATAAACTGATTTAAAAAATACACAAAGACAGCATAAAAGATGTGTGGTTTTGTCCTATTCCCTCTAGACTAGAAGATGATGCGGCGGGCTTTGTCTACCTCAACTTACGGGGAGAACCAACAAATGTCACACTGAACCTGGCGGCTGACAAGGAGTTCCTCAACCTCATCATGGCTTTCATGGTCCAGTCCTACGCCCCTGGTGATGCACAGGATCTCGTAAACATCGTCTCCCAAAAATACCCTGACATTAATAGTGATGATATCCTGACAAGGACCAAGGCTGCATCCCAAATCTCCACTGACTGGATTTTTACCAGCCCTACACATTACGAAGCTGTTGCACATTCCAGGTTGGGTTTCACAATGTTAATGTTTGGTGTTATTCACAAGCATTTATCTTAAAAAGATCAAAGTATCCTGCACTTGCCTAAGTCCTCGACCTCACTTACAACAACAAGTATAGCCGGTCTTTAGTAAGGCATGCTCGAATGCCTTTATACATTGCCTAGAGGTTAGAGTGGTCATAGCGTACTGCATGAAAACTATCTGCAATCTATTTACTGTGATTTTGAGAACGGAGCAGGGTGCCCATATTTCAGGGTCTTAGAGGTATGCCCAGCTGACCATGACCAATCACTCAGGAACAAAATATCTTATTGACCTACCGGTGCGTGATATGTTTGGATCCTAGACTCAGGCAGTTGCAGAAATGAAACAAAGCTACCTGTAAGATTCAAGATGCGAAGGGCCAAGTGCTGATTCCACCAGCACGATGTCTTTTGTCTCGCATGGTCGGGCTGTGTCTTGTAGCACCTTGCTACATCCTCTTTTTTTTCGTTTTTTAAATTTGAGCTTAGCTCTCTTTATTTTCCGTATTTCTTCCACAAAGTGTGTAATACATGTGACTTTCCATCGTAGTTTACATGTGACTATCCCTCGTAGTTTTACATGTGTCAAACCCATGTAGTTCAAATTTAATATATCGCATGGTCCGGTGGAATCACCCCTTATTGTTGTTCTCCATTTCAGGAATTCCAAGTCTAATGGGAAGAAGACGTACCTGTTCAACTTCAAGCACCGTGCCAGTTTCCTGCACTACGCGTCGTGGATCACAGCCTCGCACAGCGATGAGCTCCATTTTGTGTTTGGGGAGCCATTTCGCACTGACTTCCGCCGGGAGAAACTCGGCGAGTTCTCACCTCTTGACGAGAAGGTGAAGGCCAACACCATGCACTACTTCACCAACTTTGCCTACTCAGGGTAAGATTGGAAACTTTGGTTTGTTAGGTTTTGTCTAGGGGGTCATTGAATAACTTGGGGTCATATATGAAGGACAACACCATACACTACTTCACCAACTTTGCCTACTCGGGGTAAGGCCATGAAAAATTCATGGTATTTTTCCCCCATAGACCTGATGATGGAGTATCCAATGCCCATGGAGTATTTTGAAAAATACTTGATGGGGGAAATATGTCACAAAGGTTAACTAATTAATAAATGTGAAGGGTAAGATAAATTCAGAAATCTATGGGCCAGGTGCCCATTGAATAATTTTGTGTCATAGATTTCCTACCTGGTATTTTTCCCCATAGACCTAACATTGGGAACTTATATCCAACGCCAATTGAGTATTTAGAAGAAATACTTGATGGGGAAATATGTCACAAATGTTAACCAATTAGGTAGTGTGAAGGGTGAGATAAATTCAGAAATCTATTCAGGTTTATGGTCAGAGTTTGATCCCATCTCATTTGAATCTCTATGTAATTCACACGGCTTCACCTTTTGAATTATTATCCAACTCAAATTTGATGGGATTCGAGCTCTGACCCAAAATTTGTATAGGTTTCCTCTATAGTATGGCACCGAGACCCATGGACAATGTGGGTCAAATTTATTCAACACTTATGGATAACTTATGGTCAGAACAGCATTAGCTGAACGAGCTTGAATATCATTAAACAATAACCATCCTACGACGTCTCCTTGCACACTGTCCCTTCACTGGAATAAGTTATTCAACGACCCCCAGAGTCACTGCTTGATTAGATGACCAGACATGTATCATACCTAGACATAACATATTTCACTCAAATAATTGTCTATCATCCTAAATAAAAAATATAGAAAAACCTGAGTCGCTTTCATTAGTATGGGAAAGAAGGCCTTCATATGCGTATACTTGGATTTGATCCATAGAAGTCCCCCATTTAAAAGTCTTCCATTATTATTTGTATTGAAGCTGGTGTCACACTGATATATCTTGCTGGAATTCAATCATGCAGCCATTTTCACTCTCAACCAACAAAATGACAATGCATGCTTATGATATATGACAAATTATTAGATACTTTTGATTGATCTAATTGTATATAAATAACCTTAGATATTTGGATGAATTTGGTGTAAATGTGTTGTACATGCTTATTGTTCATCTACATTTGTTGGGAGACCATTGTATCTATACTGATACAAATAAAGATCTTTTAATAAGAAAATATATACTGGACTGCAATTTAGATGCCACTTAGGCTCCAATCTTCAAATGGATCCAGTTCAATCTGTGTGCCTTTCTTAAACTTATAAGCTTGCAATGGTAGTTTCTGCTACTTATGGTTGGATATGAATACCTGATATACAGAATGTTGAATATAAATTTTCTTTCCATTGCAGAGATCCAAACAAAGGACCTCATAAGGTTCCAGCCATGTGGCCAGAGTACAGTGAGTCTTCCAGACAGTACCTAGAGATGAATGCTACAATGAATGTTCAAAAAGAGGACCCTGCGCTACTCTCCAGGATCAACTTCTGGCTTGAGGAGTGGCCCAAGATAACGGTGCCTGAATCACCATAGATGCAACATCGTTTATTATTTAAGCTCAAACATTGCAATCTAGGACCTTTCCTAGTATCAGTTTGTCAAACCAGAGTCACAGAGGGATTTTTTCATTTTTCAGAACTATTTTCCTGTTTCCCAGAAAATATACATATATGCTTGATTAAACTATAGAATAAGTATGTGTGAATAAAAGAATAAATACTATTTTGAAAGCTTTATTTGCCTGTCATTTTGTCCTTTACATAACTACTAGATATACTCTTTGTAGACACATTTGGTAGAGAAAAGATTCAGGGGCTATTACCCCAAAACTGGTTTTATTAGAGCATGCTTGCAGTGCTATATACGTTGCCTAAAAGTTAAGGTGCTTATATTGACTTTCAGCTTGCTGCAAAAAACCAACCCTTCTCTCTCTGCATGCTATTCACTGTGATATTGGAAAAGGAGCAGGGTGCCAGTGTCTCAGGGTTTTAGAGTTGTACCCAGCTTATATAGACTTCCAGTTCGATGCCAAAAACTATCCCTTCTCTATCTGCATGCTATTCACTGTGATATTGGAAAAGGAGCAAATAGTCCGGCAGCCAAAGCCCAAATTTAGGCCTAACCCCGACTTCTCCAATATAGTTTTTTTCTCTGCTGATTATTCATCTCTGTGATGTATATAATGAGATCTAGGGTGGTGTGGAGCTCTCACCCTTGAGCAATTTCAAATATTCAAGATGGCGTTCTTGATGCCTGCCCTGATGCACTTAATTTCTAAAACTCACATTTTTCCATTATCTATTACTTCAGATCTATGATATTTTGGACAAGATATATGTTTTTGGGTCCAGTAATTTCGATGGAAAGGGTTCTAGAAGAAATGGATTTACCGTTTTCATGGTAACGAGCTACATTGCTATGATTAATCTGATAAAAAGAGATAAAGCTGTCATAACTTCCAAGAAAAATGTAAATTAGTGCACTTTTTTTCATCCTAGCTGTATGTTCATGGCCCCAATATATCAGATAAATGTGTTTGATGAGTCACATTTCCTGTTGCCATGGCTACCAGCCATACTCATGTTTGGAAATAGAGGTAATGATACACAGCTAAAAGAATACAGATTAGGTTAGTTGAGTGCCTCCTAAGATCATGCTAGGATATTTTTTGTAAATACCCTCTTAGTTGTTGTCATGATAACCACAAAGATGCTACCATGACTGAATCCTGTAATGTTTTGAAAAACACAGATCTTTTTACTGATTTCTCGTTGATTGATTTTCAGATAATTTGAGGGAAATAAAGTCTAGGTTTGAAATAGCATGATGGAATGTACCTTTCTCTCCTTAAATTTCCACTTAATCCATATTCATTTCTTTGTTTCAATCTAGAGCTAAATTATGGAGAGCAGCTGCATCTTTAAGTTCTGAAATGGTGCTGAATGTAATGAGAAGAGGCTACAGGTGTAGCACGAATAGAAACAATTTGTTAATGCAAGCAAAGTTTATGGTGATACCTTGTATATAGAATTTGAAAGACAGCTTGCTGAAAATGATCAGTTAAAGATTCTCTACCACAGTCTTGGTATACATCAAAAACCAATCTCACTAAGTATAAAAGTTATGAAGTTTTCCCACCAGCCAAAAGATTATGACGATCACTGTCAGTATTTGACTTCAAACTTCATTACCTGTACTGTAGCAAAGACTGTGATGTAAACAAGGATCCAAAGAATCATAGAAGATGGAGACCAGGTTTTATGTGTCGTTCAACACACACTGATCAAATCTTCTTGAAAAATGCCATTCTCATAATAACCACTGTGCAAATGAATTCCAAAGTTGCATTGAAGGTGCTATCAGTAACTTCCATGAAGTTGACGCTCATTATCACAAAGGCTGTATAAGCTTATTTTTTTAGTAACTGGTGCCTTTCAGATGGTCCAAAAGGCACATTCAAACAGTTTGAGTCAGATGAAGCCCAGCAGCATGTAATAGAAATTTTACAGGCTGACAGAAATCAGATTTGGAACTCAATTAAAATTTTCAAGAGGTACTTGGATAATCATGGCTCACTCATTCATTCACACCTCTTAGATGAGTTGCAACAGTGCGTCGGTGATGACCATGTCATCCTTAAAACTCCTGGGTATGCCAGCATGATTGCATTCTACAAGAATGCTGATTGCCACTAAAGATGGTTAAGGGTGTTAATGAGAATGTTGACATTAAGAGGAGCATTAGCATTTTGTGAATGAGTGTATTACTTGTGAGAAATCTTCATATCAAGTGCACATTGATAAGAACATTGCATCTGCTACACTGATGAGGTTACTGGCTGCCCTGTCTATGAAACTGGACCAAACTTGACCAACATGGCTGATTGCCAATATCATCACTGATGTAATAACAATCAATCCAACTCCTCTACAAGTGGTACTTGGAATACCTTTTAGGGACTCAAAGGCAATCATTGCTCACATGTATGACTATCACATCACATGGAGCTATGATGAGTCACAGTGCTTTAAGACCTCAACTGCTGTTGCTGCATCTGTTGATCCTATGAAACAGAGAATATCTGATGCCAAGGATGGTCTAATCCAGGTTGTGACTGACAATTCACTGGGTCTCTGTGGCATACAGAAAGTGATTTTCATGTACGATCCTAGATTATTCAATGGGCCTTTTATAATCCCATATTCTGGGTTGTTGACTGGGCTGTTGAGTGAGTAAGTGACCGATTTGAGCGCGGATTTCGGCGATTTGAGCGCGGAATTTCGCCTGTGTGTTAAAGAACTTGACCATGGTTGGTTGTGTGTGGTCAGGTGACCTAGATCCTGCGTGTTCCTTGGCTGGAAGTCCAGACAAAATAAATTTTCTGAGAAGATGAAGTCGCCCGAACCAAACTAGCAACGAGTTGACGGGAGAAAACCCACCTCGACGGGAAAGTTTAAACTAAAATAATCCCATATTCTTCTTGTCCTGGAATCCATGGCAGAGAAACCGCCGTTATCTGAGGCTGTGACAGACACCATTGGCGTTTTTCTATCTCCACACCTGGTGGGTTCCCTGTGTGCAACCAGAGGCTGGGTTTTTATAGTCCTAGTGAGGCTATAGCTACCTCATGAAGGATAATGCAGTATGGGTTGAGTTTTTTATTGGTGGTACTTACCTGGGGACTCAGTAGAGGAACACCGATAGTAAATAATGGAGATCCTCACACAGTTGTCCAAACAAACAAAGGAAAAGTCCAAGGTCTTCGACAAAATCACAAGGGTAAGGTCATCCACAGGTTTGATAATCTCATGTTAGGCCTGGTGTCCACCTACTACGATAGAAATTTAGACCTACCGATATGGCACCGATACAAAAAGCAAATATCGGAGGCATATCGGGAAGGTGCAAAATCGTAGACATATGTCTAGACATGCCATTCCACCTCGCATTGTATGGGTTTTTGATCGGTGTCTAATTGCAGAAACGTGGTCAACTGCCCCGATATAAGGTGAGCTTCCAACGCGATTTTTTATTTTTGTATCAGGAGGTCCATCGTAGACCATATCGGAGCCAAATCGTAGTAGGTGGACGCCGGGCGTTACTCTGACATTAATCTCATTGCAGATCTAAGGATGATATATAAACAATAGGTACCAATATCATGAACCCACAATATTTCGATCTGAATTGAAGAGTGTTGGGCTTGTGTCCACATTCACCATCGAGTTTAGAGCACGCAGTAATATGAACGAGGTGATAGCCAAGTGAATATTCCGAAGTGTGGCAAATGAGATGGAGAACTGGGACTCAGACCAAACACGAATATGTTTCTGATTTTATCTTAGCCTGGAAATCGTTATCATTTATCGCCCATTGAGAATGAGTTACCATACTCACAAGCCCGTTGAATACTGTTAAGCCTATGGACGTTTATACTCTGCTCAGATAAATTACCACATGAAACACCATCTTTATAGAAAAACAAAGACTCATATACTTTAAATAAAGTATGCCTGAATATCTCAGGCATCTTCGCTACTTATGTCTAGTAGATTTGTGTACGGAGTTTACCTCCAACTCAATCATTAAAGTGGTTTTCTTACTCATGAGTTATGGAGTCCCCATTGGAAATGTATCGGGTCACAGTAAACCACTTCCCATTGTTTATTAGTAGCCGTAAACCACACCCATGGTTTAGGGTTTATCCTATACTGGCCTCAGTCCCTGTGTCCTACCCCTCCACCCCTTCTGAGTGACACAGGGACTGGTCTCATCCGTAATCGGCCGTGTAGACTGGCGCGATTTTGCACCACACTCCCCAAGCAGAAGTCTGGCTACTGGTCAGGTATCTGCTGGGAGATCGATACCCTCTCACTTTGATCTCAATCGAGACATAGTCAGGAGCAGGCGAAATATATTGCTTTGACAACACAGGCAACCAGGGAACTGGAGGAGGGGAGGGGGGAGGGGTAGCGGGAGGTATAGGATTACAGGGAGTGGCTTGGGGTCATAAACAGGAGATTCTGGTCAGAGTGGACAAGTCTTTGATTCATGGGCCAGTCAGAGAAGGACACATGCTACAATGAATTGTATTCCGATTTTCTTTAATCATTTAATGAATGTTCATAATCAAATACTTGAGCAAGTCTAGTTATCCAAACCATTATTGAATTTATAGGAATAGAAATCATTAATAACCGAGGGTAAGAAATACAACATTGGATTGATTTTTGACGGTCGACTCTGTAAGCCACTCGGGGTTGACGGTGTGATACACTCTCTATCACTCATGTATTACTACACATCAACCTCTTGTGGTTTACGGCCGCCCGGCCAAAATATCATCGATTATTGTCTATACACTGCACGAAACCTACCACTTTACATATGTATCCGAAACGCGTCTAACAGTAGGATTTTGCGTCTAGAAGTTCGACCTGTAATCCATCTCGTAGACGCCTTATCTAGTGGCGTATATACATGTCCATGGTGCGGTCTTATATACGTCATATATACGCCTGATTCCGTTGTATATACACCACCATCCAATAGTTCCGATTTTTGCAACTTGGGGACACTACTGGTAGCATATATTTCATTTGCCATTAACCATCCAAGTCTGTATTATATGAAAATTGCAATCTTATATTACCAATTTATTTTATAAAAACCTAATTAAGTATAAATTGATTAATTACACACAGAAAACCTTGCATAATGTTGTTTTTTTAATTGTTTTTCTAATAGATCTTACTTTAAAACACCATTTCAATGTGTGGACAGTCAGGCTTACTATATAATAGCCTCCCGCCAAGTGTCTCTGTGCCCTGAAGTCCGACTCCCGATTCCGATTCCGACTCCGACTCCGTCCCCGCCTTGTAAGAAGTAGTGTGAATGCGGCCGCCACCCTCACAGCCACCCGCTCAGCCGCCCGCTGACACAAGCCGAGCAGCCGTTAATCCGTCTACACACACTGCAGGGAGGCGGGGGTCATGTACCAGGGTGGTGGGGTGGTGGGGTGTCTGGGGGGCGGTAGGGGTGGGGTTGGGAGGTCGCGGGTGGCGGGTCAGTGTTGGTGCATCCTCTACCAACACCCACAGGACGGGGCGGGCTGCGGGTCGCAATTTTTTTTTTGTATCATATATACCCCTGGCGTATATATATTGCACAAAGCATGTTTTATCTTGGATACGCCAGGCGTGAAATACAGCCAAGTCGTGCGCGTCTACATATGGAAACTACCTCGTAGACGCCCGAAACGCAGTCGCGGATAAAAGGCATGGCGTATATATATGTAAAATAGTGGTTTTCGTGCAGTGATATCTGTATGTCTAGAGCTCGAATCCTAGCAATACTGGGGTGGGATATTACGTGTCGTACAGAGTATGAACAGCGGCGAAACCCAACAAATCGTCCATTTGTTTAATCAATATTTTAAGGTATAAAATAATACGAAAAAAGGGATAAACACTTGTAAAAATGGTAAAATGGTAAAATGGACGATCAGATGAACCTCTGCTTTTGGCATCGGTTCGTCTGATCTTCAATTTTACCACATATTTATCCTACACATCCACAGTAAAAGCCATTTTCCACTGGCTGGCGAAAACGGGGCCGATTTATTGAGTTCTCCTTTTATTCTGGAGGGCCCAGCGATGAAAACCAGCTTACTTGTAAAGCTGACGCCAACGGCCACTTTATTGATTTCAATGTAAACGGCTATGACATTTATGGAACCTTTGTAAAGAAATAAGATCAATAAAGAAATTTATAAAAAAATTTAAAAAAAATTCAGTCGATGGTGGCCAATGACTGCACATTGGTATCTAAAATTGGGTGAGGGTGCTGTGCATGCCTTGTTTCTGCTGCATTTGACAGGTCCATAGAGACAGAAGTCATTTGGTGGTGGCCTCATTGCATAATAAGTGCACAATTAATCTATGATCACTTCTTTGCTCATGTCTGTTTCCATTCACTGATCTATCCATTCCCTATAGCAGATTGGTGGCGAATAGTCGGCCAATGTAAAAATGGCTTTAACCCTGTTTCCTTATAATACAACTACAGATACTAACGATTGGACATTCTTTCCTTAGGTCAGCCTTTTGACGTCTTTAGGGGTATCCCGTTTGCCCAGCCACCAGTGGGTCCATTGAGGTGGGAGCGGCCTCGGGAGGTGAAGAGATGGGAGGGAATCCGACCCGCCACTGAGTACACCCTCGCCTGTACCCAGACCACGAAGGACGACTCCGGGGAGGACTGTCTCTACCTCACCGTCTTTGTGCCTGGTGGGGTTGGACGTGCAAAGTTAGTATCCAAATATCTTAGACGGTTGAGAGTGTATATCTAATAAATCTGAGTCATTTGGGCCACTGGAAAAAATTCTTGTTTCTCAATACTGCGAGCTCAACAAAAACATTTTCACACTACAGTAGAACCCCGCCTAACGGACACCCCGCGTAAGCGGACACCCCGCGTTAGCGGACACCTTTGCTCGGAACGGTTCCCTTATTAGATGTTTATTTTAACCTCGCGTAAGCGAACACCCCGCGTAAGCGGACACTTTGGCCCGGGACGAAGGGTGGCCGCTTACGCGGGGTTCTACTGTATATACATCTTGTCCAAGATTGTAATTTTCCAGACTTGGTGCCACCAAGAATAATCCATTCTCAATGTACACCTGGGACCTGTTTAATAATCTAGTATCCTACATGAAGACCCTTTTCTTTATGCCATAGAGACACATGGACGATGTGGGCCTACTTTATTCAACAACTATGAACGACCTTCTGGACGGCTAAGAATGTCTTATCAAACAGACGTAAATATCATCAAATGATAACCTTTGTACGAGGTACAGAAAAAGGTCTTTGTGTAAGGTCCTAAATTATTGAACCGGCCCCTGGGCCTTTCCATCTTATCATTTCAGATCCCTGCCTGTCATGGCCTACGCGCATGGGGGAGCCTTTCTCTTCGGGACAGCGGAGGAGTATCCCTCACAGGAACTGGCCATCACTGGGGACGTCATAGTTTGGCAACCAACCCCTTCTACGATATAGGGGTTGGTCGGCTTAAATCACACACGGTATCCCCTGGGTATCCCTTTTGTGTTCGCCTCAAACCGAGTTCTATTCTATGTATACTTTAAAAGCAGATATACTTAATATGAAATATCCATTGCTAACAAATTGACAAAGATACCACAAATAACATTCAAAATATTATGAAAAGGTACACAGGAAAGGAAGACAGATAATGGAAAATTGGCTTTGAGGTTATAACATTGTATAACAAACATATTTTACCCTTTAATGCACCCAATATTCACCAGATGGCGTATTACACAGGTGGGAACCAGCAAAGGGTCAAGGCGACATCTGGATTTAACCCGACCAGAGCTAATATTTTGTAGCTCTGGTTGCCAGTGTAGGGACGTCATCGTTATCATATTCCAGTACCGGCTTAGCGTGTTGGGTGGGCTGGCCACGCTGGACTCCAACGCCCCCAGCAACTACCACCTGTGGGATGCCCGTGCTGCCCTCCTGTGGGTGAGAGACAACATTCGCAACTTCGGCGGTGACCCCTCGCGGGTGACAGTGTTCGGTAACTCTGCGGGGGGAGTCCTGGCCAGCCATCTGGCTCTCTCACCCCTGGCAAAGGGGCTTTTCCACCGGGCAATTGCCCTTAGCGGGAATGCTGCCTCCACGGTTGGTATCCAGTACAACAGTCAGCAAAATGCCGTCAACCTTGGTGAGTATGAGGACTGCCCAGTGGAGAGTAATAAGGACCAGGGACCTGTTTCACTAGACAGTGACATGTCTAGATGGCGTCTAGATGGTGTGTTCGGTTTCATAAGAACTTGACATGAGACTTCGTTTTGTCCGTTCTTGCTTGCACTGTTGGTGCCGCTTTTCATATCTGTCTAATAATTTTGTCACGAAACTAGTGAAACAGGTCCATGATGTGTAGATTTGTCTAATTCTTATGTTTGGGGTCTGTCTTTTCCTAAGGGCAGCTACTTGTGATGTCACGAAACTAGACAACCCCAATGTCTGTATGGTGTCACAGACATGTCACAAAACTAGTGAAACAGGTCCCTGGTGGTGTGTCTCAGGGAGAAGGATGCTCATGATCTGGATGTCAGTGGTTATGTCTCGATGGCGCTGCAGAGCGGGACGCTTCCTGGCTGGTTACCGTCTGTTGACGGGGAAATGGTGCCTGATCTGCCGGTCAATATGTGGAGGAAGGGAGCCGGAAGCCATGTTGACTTCCTCGTTGGGCGGTAAGTAACTGTAGAGCACAGAGGGATTGCTTGTTCCACCATCATCCACAAGGAAATTGTAAGATAGTGCCACTGTAGTCAGGGGATAACCACTCTTTTCTGCTGTCATAATCTATAGATAATTGTGAGACAAGGCTAAAACCCTTTTATGGCAAACATAAAAAAATATCTTTATTAAAACCCGTTAATAGCTGGACTCACCACCTAGTGTTTTGTTTTGCGTCAGGGTGCAAGATGGCCGTCTTTATTACACAATAGCTATGTGCCCTATAGGGGCCATTGATAAAACGTCATGCAAGGGGGGGGGGTTCCAGTATCCACAACCAAGCATGACAACCGTTGTATGACAAAACTCTATAATATGTCATACTTCGCTCAATTGGTATTAGAATAAGTCAAAGGAACCGATATGAATTGAAAATTGTCAGTATTTAAAAATCACCAGGTGGTCCCACTGTGTATCGTAGGATATATCTTTTAAGGCATATCCTACAATTTATGGTGGCACCATATGTTTATTTTCAAATATTGTTAATTATTAGTCAAATCTTGTTCCATGTGATATATTTTCATTCCAAATTAGTATATTTTTGTCTAGTTTATCCAGTCTTAATAGGTAAAAACGGGCAATTTATATTTACTTGATTTACATAGGTAATGTACCAAAAGAATATGTTTTTTCTTCAATTCTATTAAAAACTAGGACGGTCACCTATGAATTTCAAAGCTTAAATGTAGTACTATACATCCACTATATTCTGTGAAAGTTTGAGGAAAATAACAAGGGTTTTACTACATGACAAACAACCTTTTACAATCTCTGTATGTATTTTATTATTATATTAATCATAATATTGATCTCTAAATAATAAAAAAAGAGCACGGTGACCCACGATTTTTAAATTAAATATGTGTTCCATAACACTTGAAGATCATCATATGAAATTGACATGGGTTTTAATTTTCAAGACAAATTGCTCGATATGCATTTAATTCATTATTATATACCCATGCCGTGTATAGTGTAGATATGCACCGTTTCCCCATAAAATGTAAAAATACTGTATGGACTAGTGGTCTGTACAGGAAAATACAAACTTATTAAAATATTGGTTGTTAAGCTAAATAAAATTAATGATTTAAATTCGGGTATATAGTAAATGTATAACATCCAACCATGCTTGTAAAAGTCACAGAACTTGATGATAATTTACGATTTGTACGGAACTCGGTGTTAACGCCTCGTTCTGTACAAACTGTTAACTACCATCTCGTTCTGTGACTTGTACAGCATTGTCAGGTCGTTCTATAGGGGACAGAGCCATTGTTAGTTCACGAAGCAGTCACTAGGTGGTCGGGAGACAAACCTGTATTCTGGCTCTTTGTTCTTACAAAATTCAACTGCCTTTCAATATTTTACCATGGTTCCCTTGACTCTCTACACCAATCCCAAAGCAGGATCACATAATGATTAAACCCAAGACATGATATTTTCCATATGGAACACTTTATATAAATATGTGAGCAAGGCTAAAGTTGTGACATTTCCCAATTATCACACACTTTTTTGGCACCTCCATTAGTGAAGAACACCTACTTTTTCACCTCCTTTAGTGAAGAACACCTACTCGGGGGGCGTCATGGCGGCCCCCATGGCTCATAGGCTATATGCCGCATATGGATACTTTCAGAACTGAGGATGACGCGGCATGTTTCATCTACGCTAACCTGTACGGGGAACCTCGGAATGTCACCGTTTACCTGGCCGCCGATAAGGACCTGCTGCACGGCATCATGTCCTTCCTGCTGCAGACCTACGCTCCTGGCGACGTCCAGGACCTTCTTGACGTCATCAGGGCCAAGTACCCGGATATAGAGAGTGATGACGTCACGACCAGGACGCAGGCAGCGTCACAGATAATGATGGACTTCGTCTGGACAGCCCCAGCTCATTTTGAAGCAGCATCCCACTCTGAGTATGATCTAGTCTTTGATTTACAGATAAAGCCATTTTTCCACGGCACCGATTAATTGGGTGTGATGCGAGAATTTGTTACCCTGCAAAATGTTATAATTATCGCCCACGAGCATGCGCAGTGATGAAGTCCACGATTGGAGAGTGAGAAATTTGCCGAAATCAAGAATATTACGACATATCACGACATGTAATTCTCATGGTGAAATACTATTTTTTTCAGTCATTTACATTAAAGTCACAATAAAATGATAGTACGGCCAATAGTCTGTGATATCTGAATGGTAGAGCATGTCCAGGCGCATGCGCATATTAGGTGGGCGATAATTACAACTTTTCGTGAGGTAACAAATTTTCTCATCACATGGGTTCTCCTAAAAGTCGGTTGGTGGTGGCCAACAACTGCATATCGGTATCTAGAAATCGGTAAGGGTGTAGTGTATACCTTGTTTGCATGGCTTGACTACTCTAACCCACCCCTCTCATGAGATCTCACACTCTCTAAGTCGTACTCTGTACTCTCACCACTCTCTAAATCATAATCTGTACAAGGTTCTCACTGCGCTCTATGGCAGAAGAATTCTTAACGAACTAGGCTTAGGGCCTTGAGAATCCACTGGCCTGCCTCCCGTGCTAAAAACGTACATCAATGAAACCAAAGATTCCTATAATCTCAATGATGCCACCTAGTGGGAATACTGTGTGCCAGTGGATTCTCAAGCCTAGGTCGTTAAGAATTCTTCTTTCATAGAGCGCAGCGAGAACCTTGTCCAGATTATGAGTTAGAGGGCGTGAGATCTTATAAGAGGGGTGCTCTAATCTACTAAAATGGCAAACTTTACAGTAGAGCAATCATGGATACTTTTAGCCAATCTTTCGCTATATTCTTACAAGGATTTCTGATAGAGGGCAGCAGAGCTACACCCAGGAGTGTTTATACGGTAAACCATGGCTAACAGTAGCTCCCTTATTGTATCTCTGTAGTGTCCTTGTATACCATTGCATCTAATGTCTAATGTTTAGTCCCTATATGTGTTACTGTTAACATGACACACCTACTGAAAGCTGCTGCTATCTGTGAGCAACTCTAATAACTACTCATGTATGACCTCTATATGATATTTCTAAGAACAGTGCCTTGTGACATACTTCTCTCTCTCTCTGTCCATAGCCTTGGTACCATGAGGCCATATTAATCCACCATCATCCTGCCTTAGTTCCCATATTTCACACAGTACTATACACCTATGCCCCAAAATACTCCAAATACCAACCTCTGCTATCCAAGTGGTAGCTGAGACATACCACTATATTGTGCCGGTATGGCGCCATACCACCACACTTTGAACACTTAATCTGAAACGTGAGTATGTGTCTTATCGGAAATACTATATCTGGAGAAAAAATATACAGGAAATTTATGAATAATATTATGACACTATTATTCCCAAAGAAAAGAATTTTCTAATAGTTTGAAATTCATTTACGAAATCATGGCTATGAACATTGTGAGAAAGTCGCATACCAGAAAGTCACTTCCGCCTGCCCAGACGACTTTGTTTAGCACTTGAACATTGACACATTTTGGCAAGTTTTTAAATATTTACAGATATTTAGAGGTGTATAGTACAAGTGAAACTTGTTAACCTAATAGGGATAGGTCCTAGTCCCTTGTTAATTTCGCTAAACCTACCGCATTCGCTCTACGAGCTCATGCGGTAGGTTTAGTGAAAGTAACGCGGGATGAGGACCCATCCCAATTAGGTTAACTAGTAACCCTTAAATCACACATTACAATCTCCATCCAGGACCGCACAGAAGAGTGGCAAGAAGACATTTCTGTACAACTTCAAGTACCGGCCTAGTTTCGTGCACCATGAGCCGTGGGTGACTGCGGCTCACCAGGACGAGTTGTACTTCGTCTTCGGCGAGCCCTACATGTACGACTTCCGCACAGAGAAACTGGGCAACTTCTCCGCAGTGGACGACAAGGTCAAGAAAAATGTCATCGCCTACATCGCCAACTTCGCTCACACAAGGTAATTTTTATTTTTATTCAAGTACAAAGATAGCGACATACAATTCGCCGATACACAGTGGTCTTCCATCATAAGCCGAATAAAACAAAGACAAAACAGGACAGCACATAGACATAATAGAAAAACTATAAATATTCAAACCAAAATAAGATCATATGATCTATATCACAAAAATTATGACATGATAATTATTCCCCATCTGTCATATACCAAAATGGTAAATACCATATGATCTTATAATCTACCTCATTCCAGTAAGCCATCCTTTAACCTGTATTTCAAATTGATCACTGTGAGGTAGGTGCTGTATCTCACTACTAAGTCCATCCACTGCACGAAAAGCACTATGTTACATATGTATACGAAACGTGTCTAACAGTAGGAGTATGCCTGTTGATGTTTTGTCACTTTTCTACGTTGACCCCTCTGGGAAGAACGTCTTTGGACGACGGACTGTGTCTTTGTTTGATGTTTACATGAATAACAAAAATTTAAAAAAAAAAAAAAAAAATGTGAATTACCATGTTTACCAAGATTGAAAATCATGATTATACACTCAGGAAAGAATGAATGTATGTATTACCATGTTTACCAAGATCGAAAATCATGATCATATACACTCAGGAAAGAATGAATGTACGTATTACCACGTTTACCAATATCGAAAATCATGACTATACACTCATGAAAGAATGAATGTATGTATCAACATGTTTATCAAGATCGAAAATCATGATTATACACTCAGGAAAGAATGAATGTATGTACTACAAGTGAAATAAAGAAAGAGCTTGCTCAATTTAAAAATAAAGATAATACCTACACCATGCTACATGATGCTGATGTTGGTGAAGAGGGGCACCACCATGTTGGTGAGACGCGCATCGTAGCCGCAGTGGTGACACAATTTGTAGTACTCGGGCATAATGAGGATCCTGCAGATAGGAGATGCTGATGTAGATGTATGTGTTGGGTGGGATAATGCATTTATCCTACCCCTAATAAAAAACTCCATAGGCTTAACATTGGGTCACTGTATTCGGTCTGGAGTTCAGAAAAATGAAAATTATCCCTCTAGTGGGATACACTTAACAAACGACGTCATTTGTTAATGTAGAAGTAATTTAGACAGGCGGGTAGGATAAATTCTAAACCAAACTTGAGTTAGTTGTGTTATTGTTCATCGCACTCCGGCAAGATCGCCTCGTGCAGTAATACGCAATCTTGCCGTTGTGCGATAAACAACAACAGACTACACTGCACGAAAACCACAGTAGGATTTTGCGTCTAGAAGTTTGACATATTAGACGTCTCGTAGACGCCTTATCTAGTGGCGTATATACGTGTCCATGGTGCGGTCTTATATACGTCATATATACGCCTGATTCTGTTTATTTACGCCACTCTCCAATAATTCCGACCTCTGCCACTGGGAACATCAGTGGTAGCATATTTCGTTTGCCATTAGTCATTAAGTCCTTGGTTTATGGAAAATACAATGTTAAATTATCAATTTTGTTTTTAAAATTGTTCTAAAATCCTATTTGTTATCTTCTCATTAAATACATATAATAAACCAAGCGATTTTTTGTTTTTTAAAACGTTTTTAAGGTTTTTCAAAACACCACTCTTCTGAAGTCATACCTTGGGTACTGTATATATAACACAAGGTCTGGTCAGTTATCAACCTACCACCCCAAGTGCCTCCACACATCTGCTGCCGACGCCGCTTTGACACCTGCCGCTTTGACACCTGCCGCTTTGACACCCGTCTGCACACAGCCATGCGCCCGCCTGCCCAGAGACAATAGGGGAACAGGGCTTCACAGAGAGCTCACGCATAAAGTGCTAAAACAACACACTGATAACCCACAGCAGCAGCGGGTGCTGGGGGTGGAGGACTTCCTTTTTTATTTTCTATCGCTATACATATACGCCCGCCGTATATATGTCACGCAGAGGATGTTTTATCTTAAATACGCCAGGCGTGAAAGACAGCCAAGTCGCGCGCGTCTACATATGGAAACTGTCTCGTAGACGCCCGAAACGCAGACGCGTATAAGAAGTGTATACAAGTATAAACAATCCACGATACAGCCGATACGTGCGTTATTGCAATGGCGTATATATATGTAAAATAGTGGTTTTCTTGCAGTGATCCCAGTGTAGTTAACCTCTGTATAATGGAGACAATATATATTTGTGTGAATTAGCATGTTTGACCTTCAATTTAATCTTATTACTGTGGTGGTCGCCAGCTCTAGTTGTGTGGAAGGTCTACCTTCGGAGAGTCTAGTTCCCGGCGATATCCCACCATATGCACAATTACATAGGTCGGTTTAGTATTTCTGGCAGGTATGAGCTAACCTAGTCACACAGAACACAACTCCACAACTTCAATAAACAATGGGTTGTTTATTACAACGTCCTGAAGTGATCCCAGTTAGATCACTCCCAAAGTACAGTACCCTGGCACATTGTGCCAGGTAATGCTGGGGAGGCTAATCTGAAGACCGGAGTCCCAGACTCACCTAACCACCAAGAGGGTGGAGAAAACCCTACCAACGTGACTATCGAAGGGTCCACTCTTCACAGAGAGATGTGAGAGGACAGCCTGCCGACCCACTGGGAACCCGGCCCATATATATGCCGGGTTACGTAATCCCAGGTTCCGCTGCACCACTTTAAAAGAAATATGTAATTTAGAATTATTTGATCTCCCTTTGTCAAAACAAACATATTATTTTTCTATGTATCTAGACGGGGCTTAGCAATTCTGGAAAACACTCCTGCACCCACCGCTGTTGGAATTTTTTTCCTACTACGACAAAAGTCAACGGAACGAAAAGAATACACTAAACATATTATTTTTCGCCTCATTATTATCATCAGAGCTACAAACCGACTCAGACACTAAGAATATTCAGTAAATATCTATTGTTTTTTGACAATATATATGATTTAAAAAGCAATATAACTTTTCCTATTCCTATTTGTTCTGTGACATGATGTTTCTTTACCTATCAATTATAATTTCTATTTTCTGACAGAGATCCATATGAAGGTCCCCATCAGATTCAAACCATGTGGACCAATGATAATGATATATGAAATCTTTTTAGATGCTTTCGAGTGATTTCATTGTATTTAAACAACCTTAGCTATCTAGATGTGTTTGAACATCAATCAAAATTTTAAAGCTACAAAATGGGTTATTTTTTTATAGCTTTTATTTAAATCCTTGAGTTATGTTTGGCTGCCCCCTAGGCTCCCATCTTCCAACATATCCAGTTCAATCTGGGTGCCTTTCTTAAATTTATAAACTTACAATGGCAGTTTTTGCTACATATGGTTGCATACGAATACCTAATATACAGAATAATGAATATGAATTTTCTTTCCATCGTAGAGATCCAAACAAAGGACCTCATCAGGTTCCAGCCGTGTGGCCCGAGTACAGTGAGTCTTCGGGTCAGTACCTAGAGATGAATGCCACAATGAATGTTCGTAAAGAGGACCCTGCGCTACTCTCCAGGATCAACTTCTGGCTTAAGGAGTGGCCCAAGATAAAGGTGCCTGAATCACCGTAGACCCTGAAGGCAGGAGTCCCATCATGACGACAGGATATTTTCTGAAATATCTGATTATACATAATAAAGTTCTGCACCACCCACTTAGCTTTATTTATTTAATTTTTTTTATATCTCGTTTATTCAGGTTAAACAATTGTACATTGTGATTCCATGCTTGGCATACACAAGAACTTCAAAATAAGTAAATGTGGCGAGTAAATGTTCATATTCCTTACATCAATAGTGGTCAAGGGTAAAATAGAATGAGTTGTTGGGTGTTTGGGTTCATCAGTATATTATACACATAAGTGTTTACTACTAAAAATATATTTTATAGAAATCTCAGTTAACTTAAAAATCTTTATAATAATAGTCGATATTTCGGTAATAATGATAGTCGTAGAGAATTATAGTGTAAGGGAAAACAGTTGTGTCCTTACAGCTGAAATTCACATTGACCTAAGTCATGGGTATAAAATACACCATATAGTTGGCATTAACTCCAGCGCATGTCAATGGAACAAATAATATGGAACAAATACATGCGCTACCTTTGTTTATGCAGCAAATAGACAGCAGACTTCGATTTAAGAAAGAAGTCAAAAATGAGATAATTCAATTATATGTCAAAAAGCCTCCAACTTGGATACATCTCAATTTACACCTAATTGCAATTACATGTAGTAAGTTATGGTAAGGTTAGGGAATTAGAGGCAAAACGCTGTTGATAGTCTCACATAACAACAATTTCTTCATTTCCATGATACCCTACAATATTGGATCCACACATCAAGAGATTACCAACATGTTCTCTTTGCTTAAGGTACCACATAACTGTTGTTAATGCTATTGTAGTGGGGCAGGAATCCAGCAGTGTTCGGACGTTCTAAGGAAGATGGCGCGGAGAGTCAATCCTTACTGTGTAGTGGTTCCGGGCAACGCCGCACACGAGAGTGGCGCGGCGGAGACCGGGATTACGTAATGCTGGGTATATATACTCAGCGTTCACAGTGGGTCGACTGGCTGTCCTCGCGCGTCTCTCCTTAAGAGCGGACCCTTGGACCCTCACTTTGCAGGCGGGTTCTCGTAACCTTCCTGGTGGTTAGGCGAGTCTGCCAGATTAGCCTCTCCAGCGATACCCAGCATCCGGTGCTGGGGTACTGTACTTGTAGGAAAGATCTTCCAGATCTTTCCGGGAAGTATCCTTGTTAATAAAAATTCCTGTTTATTAAACTCGTGAGTTGTGTTTTCTGTCACTAGGTTCATGCAAACTTACCGAAAACCGAGCCAACCTACATAGAGTGCGTAGGGTGGGATCATCCAACCTGCTAGACATGTAATAGTTGAAACGTCGGTTCTGTAATAAATGCTACCATATCATCACCTTGACTATCTCAGTTGTTGTACTATTATCTCCATCATGATCTTTTTAAAATTGTAATAGCCCTGTTCAATAGTCCCGTCCAATATTGTCCAAATGTCTTATATTAGTATTGTGTCAGTATTGTCTATATTACTCTGTTTACGCTATAGCATGTACATTCAAAAAGTAAAAATTATGGGAGGTGACTATAAACCTATACAGTTTTGTAATATTACATTGTGAAATCTACTGACTATTCAAATGTAATTAAATGATTCTAGAACGAAATTAGAAAAAAACTCCCTTCGAAAGGAAAAACAAAAAATACATGTATTCCTGAGAGAAAATGGTCTGTGAAGTCGTATCTAAAGTTATGTAATCACACTGGTCGCCATTGTGTCAATAATGGCGTATCACTGATGACAACAAGTGTGCCTGTTCCCACAGGGGTCCATTCGGAGGAGCAGTCTGATCGAGGACTGTGGGGAGGTGAACATGGATGGTGCCTGGTTCTGTTGTTTCCTGGTTTTCATTGCTCTCCTTAAAAGCAGTGCACATGGCACTAACACTGGGCCTGTGGTGAAAACCAACTATGGAGAATTACGTGGAATCAGGGCCAATTACAAAGGTGGGTTTTTTCTTCTCTTTTTTGTTCATTCGATCAAAACGAAAATGACGATACACAATTCGCCACCATCAGCTACAATCTTCCATTGGATGCCCTGGTTTTTCTTACACCAGATATCTTTTCTCCATAGACTTAACATTGGGAACTCGTATCCATCACGCATGAGATATTTAGAAAAAAATATCCAATGTGGGTATTTTTTTTATTTTAACAAAACAAAAATGACGATACACAATCCTCACCATAAGCGACATTTTTCGATTGGATGTCCATGACTCCATATAATATAACACATGGAGATTCCCCTTGAGAAAGAGTAGTAAGGATTTAGTTAGACTAGCTCAGATTAGTAATCAATTGATCAATAGCTTTTAAAGAAAAAATTTAAAAGAAGGAGCGAGAAGAAATTGACCACGGAATGTGAGTAAAATGGAACTGTGAGAATTAGCTGATCTAAATCGGGAAAGAACAAAATATTATATAGAACTGCATCATTCGAGTGCTGTTCTGGATTTATCTCTCCCCTTTCTATGACATTAAATAGCATCAAAATATCAGAATAATTAGAATATACTTAGCAAATCCATATGACGTCATTTCACATTTACTCCGCCATGGCCATGGCATAGAATCGTCACTTTACGGGGGTGATCGTTGAGTATATTTTTCTATTGTTATTCCTATGGCTACACTTCTACCAGGGGTGAAATAAGGAGATTTATCCTACCCCTAATACAAAACCCCATAGGTTTAACATTGAGTTACCGTATGCCACACTGACTGGCATACGGAGTTTTATATGCCACTAGTGGTATACGTTGTTATCACGTGTCGAAAGAGTCCAATTAGCGACCAGAAATCTAGCCACTATGAAAAAGGTTCCGGCTGTGCTCAAACCCCCCATTCAAAGTATACACGGAATATTACGAGTGATTTGTGAAACTAGACCCATTCCAAATGCCATTATTATATTAATAATATCGTAAAACCGGATGAGTTTTAATCTTGGCTACCGTATGCCACGACTGGCGTTTGGCGTAGTGATATCACGAGGCGGAGCCGAGTGGTATCCGGAATCATACGCCAGGAGTGGCATTCAGGAGCCAAGATTAAAACGAATCAGGTTTTGATTTTATCCTACCCCTCTTTACAATATTTTAATCTCAAAATCATGAATGAAAATCATCGAAATTCCGTATGCCCCTAGTGGCATACAAACGGCCGTATGCCAGTCAGCGTGGCATACGGAATCTCAATGTTAAGCCTATGGGATTTTATATTAGGGGTAGGATAATAAGTGCACACTAAATGAAACTGAGCCTTAAGCGTGTTATATGCCATTTTGACATCTAGTTGATGTTCAGCGAAAGACAAAACATGCCCATGGCGGTATCTTCGGTGACACTGTGAAACTATACGACATCCTGACATATCCCTTCTAAGGCATTGCAGCAGAATAAGGCCCGGCGTCCACCTACTACGATATGGCTCCGATATGGTCTACGATGCACCTCCCGATAAAAAAACAAAATCGCATCGGAAGGTCACCTAATATCGGGGCAGTTGACCACGTTTCTGCGATTAGACACCGATAGAAAACCCATACAATGCATGGTGGATTGGCATGTCTAGACATATGTCTACGATTTTGCACCTTCCCGATATGTCTCCAATATCTGCTTTTTGTATCGGTGCCATTTCGGTAGCTCTAAATTTCCATCGTAGTATGTGGACGCCAGACCTTATGATTTAAAATCAGCATGAGAATAAAACCTGTTTTAACCTTTTACATGTTAAATACGCCATCAGAAAATAAGAAATGGCACGAGTGTAGCGACGTCAAAATAGAGTCTCGACAACGGTTCTAATGATCATAACCATCTTTTATACGTTGATATTAGACCGATTAACACACTGTTAGAATTTAATACCTGAATAAGTGCAGTGAAAATATCGCGAACTATATCCTCTCCCAGAGCAGACCATACCACTGCCGCGTAGGTAAATAACTTGGTCACAATACAGCGTGAACTGCGACTCGCTCCGACAATAACAAGTAGAAAATAGATATCCGGCACGCAGTTGAGGTTGGTCGATAAGTTTGTACTCACTATTTTAGTTGATTTTTTTTATATAACACCTTTTATTAGGGTAATCATTTACAATAAATGTCTGAGCTCGGCATGGCCGTTCTTCCGCTCAGTCCCTCCAGTGGTTACGATTGTTACTACACAGCGGCTGTATAGAGAGGAATACAGGGCCTTGTTTTTTAGTCACGATATCCTCTTTGTATGACATCTTACAGCTGTCAGTGTACTCTAGATAAGACATCTTTAGGGTCACGTGGTTCAAAATGTCTTCCAAAGTGTCTTAGGTTTTTATTTAGTATTTCACACACTAGTTATTTTACACATTTCAGCCCAACCAAACCATTGATGAGATGAGATTATTTTTGTACCACACTAAACCTTATTTCCCCATTTGGTACCTTATCTACACTGATAATCTAGTAATATTAAATTTTGTGACGTTTCATCTTAGTACATGTATGGAAATGAGAAATAAAATTCTTTGCTAAAAAAGATATTTAAAAAATCACTATACTCTACCCCTACTTTCTGAGTAAACAGGTGAGATATTTGATGAGTTCCGCGGTATCCGCTACGCCCTCCCGCCAGTGGGCGCTCTGCGCTGGCAGCGCCCCCAGCGGCCGGCATCCTGGTCGGGCGTCAGGGATGCCACGGAATACGGGCTGCCGTGTACGCAGATAGGTCTGCCAGCCCCCGGCTCCGGGGAGGACTGCCTCTACCTCAACCTCTACGTCCCCAACGGTGTCCTCAACACCACGTGAGTATAAGACCCAATCTCCCAGCAGATCTTTCGCCGTGTTAGCGCTAATCTTAGACTGGTTCCCTGCCCATATAATAAGGGGCAGGTAACGGGTTTCACAGGCACGACCTTAAACTTTGGCTGGTGCCCACCTGTGACTAGCGGATACCCCGGGAACAAGCGTAGTGGTTTGGCTGGTATCCGCTTGTCATACACCTAGTTCCGCCGAGCCCTCTAGCAGATGACCAGGGAACCAGGAGGCGTTACCAAAAATGGAACCCGTTACCTGGCCTATAGTCTAACTAGGCCAGGCTTCCAGGCTAGCGCTAATCTCTGCCTCAACCCAGTGACGTTGTACGCTGGTTCCCTGGGTACCCGCTAACAACAGGGGGAACCAGCCAACATTTCGGATTCAAAATAATGCATCTGTTAAAAGTTATGAAACTCAAACAACTCATATATCATGAGTTGGGAAATATAGTTGTGGTGGTCGCCGCCTAGCTAGCCGTCGGAAGGTCTACCTCCAGTACACTAATTCCCGGCGATGTCCCGCCCTACGTGCTAATACGTAGTTCGGTTCGGTTTTCGGAAAGTATGAACTAACCTAGTCACACAAGACACAACTCCATGCATTTACTAAACAAGGATGTTTATTACAATTTCTTCCCGGAGTGATCCTGGAAGATCACAGTACCCCAGCACGGCGCGCCAAGTAATGCTGGAGAGGCTAATCTGAAAGACTCGCCTAACCACCAGGAAGGTTACGAGAACCTGCCTGCAAAGTGAGGGCCCAAGGGTCTGCTCTTGTGGAGAGACGTGCGAGGACAGCCTGTCGACCCACTGTGAATGCTGAGTATATATACCCAGCGTTACGTAATCTGGGCCCCCGCGCGGGCATTGCGCGGAATCGCTACACCGGATTCCACCTTCCGTAGAACGGACAAAACACTGCTGGATCCCCGCCCCACTACATAGTTAAATGTGCTTCACGGACAATCCAGCAGTTTCTTTTTCAGCTTTATTGTAAAGATTTAGTCAAGGCTAAATCTAACTATAAACTCCTCTGGAATTAATTGGCGCTACAAGCGCCACCAACTCTCAGTTTGTTAATTAGGTCGGCAAGTCCAGTCACTTCACCTTCAAATTTGATTAGACTGCCTCTTCCAGTGACTACATTTGTCATGTTGATAAACAAAACCTTGCAATATATGAGGTGCTATCCACTGAAGAAAGTAATCCCCATGACAGTGTTTAATTTGACATAACAAATAACAAAAATGTATATTATTTCCCATGTAAATATGTGTATCTCTATTTTCAAGTAAACCACAAAATAAACCCTAAAGCGCTATTTTTGACCCATAGGCTTTACATTGGGAACTTGTTCCTTATGCCTCTCCAAATATTGCAGTCCGTTCTCCATGGTCTATATCATGTGTGCCGTCCTTTCTTTAGTGTGTACAGGGGTGAGGTAAATACAGAAAGCAACTTGTCCTGGTGAAAGTTGTTAAATGCAATGTGATATTTACTTGGCTGTGCCTCGTTCATATCGCTCTGCATCAAACTTGTGGAGAACGACGGCTTTGACCAAAACTTGTTGGTTTCTTCTTAATTATTTTGGAGGATAATTATATATAAAGCCTCGAACTCAGAAAACAATGTACAATGATATTCCAACCTGGTTTACTAACAGGTGTATCCATCTCTCGGAACTCTCAGTAATCAATAGAGAATAACTGTTTTAGGAAGATATATAATGGTTGTCAGCAGATAACATGGTATATGTATTAATTATTTGTCAAAGAGGTTGTAATTATATAACCAACGGAATAGTACATTATGGTGATATGGTAACTCGTATAGCGATAACAAATTATTTGAAACTGAATACTTTACACAAGAATCCTGTATGTGTGTAAAAGTTTATTGTGTGTATGATTGTGTGTTGTGTCCTGTATAGTTTGACCTTTACTGGGAAGAACGTCTTTGGACGACAGTTTTGTGTCTGTTTATCCTGAATAAAAAAAAAAATAAATAAAATAAAAAGAACTTGACATGTTCAATCACCTGTTTCCAGTTGTCTTACCAGTAGTATCACCTTTACTGCTATTGTAAACTCTATCAAACTGTGATACAAATTGTAATAAATCTAGGAAAAGGAACGTTTTCCTCTTTATACTTGTCTGTTTTACATGCGTTACATTTCGAAGGTGCTCTAAATGCTTAGCCTAATGACTATATCGTTTCCCTTCAAATGGGATCCTTTATGCACGTCATGTTGACCTTTATACACATACAAAATAATCTTAATGTTGTCCACTGTTTTATTTTTCAGTAAGAAACCCCTACCAGTGATGGTGTGGGTGCATGGTGGAGGCCTTATCGGAGGTAATAGTAACTTCTACCACAGTCAGGAGTTGGCCCTGACCGGTCAGGTCATCGTCGCCATGTTCAACTACCGACTCAGTGCACTCGGCGGCCTCTCCACCTCCGACGCCAACTCTCCCGGCAACTACCACCTATGGGATGCCCGTGCTGCCCTACTCTGGGTCAGGGACAACATCGGCAACTTTGGTGGTGACAAGTCACGTGTCACCCTGTTCGGCCAATCATCTGGCGGCACAGTGGTGAGCCACCTGGCCGTATCCCCGCTGACGAAGGGACTCATTCACAGGGTGATCTGTATGAGCGGAGCCTCCAGCAGTGCCATCGGCATCCAGCACCAGAGCCGCCAGATGGCACAGGATCTGGGGGAGGTTGAGGAGTGCCCGCAGACGCCGAATGAGGAGCTTGTGCGCTGTCTCAAAGGTAGGTTTCATGCAGCTCATTACTATATATCCATGCCGTATATACTGTAAATACGCACCGTTTCGGCAGATGATGTAAAAATACTGTACGGACCGCCGGTCCGTACACTAAAATATGGACCACCTTGCCATACACGTTTATTAAAAAATTGGTTGTTGAGCCAAATGAAATTGATTTTTTTTTAAATTTCGGGTATATAGTAAATATATAACGTCCAACCATGCTTGTACAATTCACAGAACTCGATGATAATTTACCGTTTGTACGGAACTCTGCATAAATGCCTCGGTCCATACAAACCGTAAATTATCATCTCGTTCTGTGAATTGTACAGCATGGTCAGGACGTTCTATATAATTACCCATATTGATAGAGGGTCAATTTGATACTACTGCGGTCTGACAGATCATTGGGTGTGTAGCCGCTGGCTGGTTCGATAATATTTAAGCTAATATGCTAAGACAGTATCAGCCGTCCATAAGGTCGTCCATAAGTGTTGAATAAAGTTAACGCACATCGTCCCTGGGTCTCTATTGTATACAGAGTCTACATAAAGGACCCTAGATCATTCAACGGTCCCCTGTGTCGTAGTTTTTTTTGTTTTTTTTATTAAAGTTTTCCTTTATTGATCTGTGAAGAATTACATTTTCTTTGTGTGTACAATCATCCCAGGTGTTCAGCATATGATAACATTACTGTAGTACATTCTTATCCGTTTGTCGTGTGTCGGTGTGTCGGGAGTCCAGTTGGTAAGGGCCTTGATTTGATTCATTGTCTTCCACTACAGATATCACTCAGCTCCGCTTCGTGATATCATTCCGCGAAGACAATTCACGCCATATAAACAACCATATGACATTTCGTGATGTTTCTTGACTTACTTTTACTGACCAGGAGGTCTAATTCCAAGTCTCCGAGTGACGAAATAATATTCATACGTCCCTCCGTAGCACGTGTCCATTGATTCTGCTATTTAGTGAGTTTCTATGTATATAATAATAAAGAGACACAGTGAGTGTGACTGAATTCCATTCCATATTTTTGTTAGAAATACTCACCTCGTTCTTCTAACTCGGTGAGTATTTCTGACCAAAATATCTCTGAACAGATTCGATTCAGTCACACTAACTATGTCTCTATATAGTATGTACCCTCATACATTGCAATAAATAAACCTGATAATGGTACCGAGGTGAGAGTTAACCAGCTGCCTGGTATTTCCTTCAGGTAAGGAGGCGGCGGCACTGGACCAGTCCGGGTACCTGTCTATGGTAGCGCTGGGCGGCCGGTTACCAGGCTGGCTTCCCGTTGTTGATGGAGAGATGGTCAGCGACTTCCCGAAAAACGCCTGGTACAAGGGCGGCGCCAAGGACATCGACTACATGATCGGCAGGTATGGAGGAATTAGTAGAAACCAAACGAGAGTTAGCCTTGTCAATGTTTATGCCACGATGGGCAGGTCGTGTATTACTACACGAGGCGTTAGCCGAGTTTTGTGAGTGGCAGACCTGACCAGAGTGGTATAAACATTGAGAAGGCTAACTCGAGTTCAGTTTCGTATTTATCCTACCCCATCTCACCGATATACAGAGAATATTTGTAATTATTCATGTTAGTAGTTATCAATGCTGCCGGATCTACTTTCGTTATCTCGTCCCTGATTGGTCCGTTTTTTTATTCACCTCGGTGCATAAATAACACTTTATTCAACGCTCCGTCAAATACATTGAGTCAATGTTAAACCTATGGCGTATTTTATTAGGGGTAGGATAATTAGTAGAAACCGAACGAGAGGTAGACTTGACAATGTTTATGCCACGATGGGCAGGTCGTGTATTACTACACGAGGCGTAGCCGAGTGTAGTGAGGAACAGACCTGACCAGAGTGGCATAGACACTGACAAATCTAACTTGAGTTCCGTTTCGTATTTATCCTACCCCGTCTCTGCTTTTGTATTACTAAAAGATAAATATTGACTCAACGACCTACATAACTTTTTTCATAGTAGCTGACATCCTGCTCTCTGATTGGTCAATAATGTTATTACTCTAGTGGCATAAAAACACTTTATGTCACGGCCTGCCACATAAAATTTGCCTATGTTAAGTCTATGGCGGTTTTTTATTAGGGGTAGGATAATGGTCGTTGAAAGTTTAAGTTCGAGCCCTGTGAATACCACGTAGCATTCAAACGAGTTGGAGAATAACTTCTTTGACCAAAACGAGTTGCTTTCTGTATTTATATAACCCCTGTACACAATGAAAGAATGGATAACACACAGGATATAGACCATGGAGAACGGACTGCAATACTTGTAAGGGTATGGAGAACGACTTCCCAATGTTAAGCCTATGGACATTTATTCCAGGGGTGAGATAAAGTAACACACTGCCTTCACCAGATTCCGATCTGGAAGGCTTCTCTTTACTTCAAGTCCATTACTGCTACTATAAATTATTGCAAAGTTAGGACAAGTAGTTGAAGGTGTAAAGCCGGATGCCCATCTACTGATTTAGGGTTGAACGATTAGTTCCCAAATCATATAGGAGTCGGTCACCTTGTCGCAGGCAAATTACGTAACCCCTCGCTCGACCCACACACTAATAAAATGGGTGTATGGTCCACTAATCGCTGGGGGACGGCAAAAACCAAAGAAACCAAGTGTGGCACACCCTACAAGCCTCACCAAGTGATTACTGTATTTACTGTGTCGGCCCATGTCGGCCAACCTATCGACCCTCCTTTCCCAATATTCCGTTGTGGCCGACTACATTTAACAACATGTTGATAAACTGATCCACACCTATTTTGGAACATTGAAACCACAACTTGTTGGTGATAAAAGGACATCTGAGGGAGGTGGTTCACTAATTGCTGGGTAGCCTTGCCTAGCTGTCCGACATCTACCGACTCTGTTAGGATGGCTTGGCTGAGACAAATTGCCCTCCGTTTGTCGCCGACAAACGTACATGTTCCGAAATTGGTAGATGGGCATTGGCCTTTAGTTATACCCCGAACTGTAAACAGGGATTCTTTATCAAACATCACATCGGTCTTTGATAATCTTGATCGTTTTAATTTGATGTATATTTTTCTAATGAGCTATGCTTCTTGACTTTGAAATTAAATAATATTGAAATTCTTTGATAATCATTATCCGTGGTATGCAAAGCCTCCATTGAGAATGTATGGGGACACCACGACGTATTATATAAAACATGTCAGATGCCATAACTGTGGTATACATGGACTCAAATCTGTGGTATACGGCCTCAAAGCCATGGTATACGGGAAAATAGTGCCTTTGTGCTATAGACCAAATACATATTCCCTATTATTATATTCTCTAATGTGGCAATTCCTGGGTTGAATTTATTCGAAAAGATGAATAATATAGATAAAATAAAGAATGATTTTGTGGACAGGCGGCTCTCTGAACCACTCGAGGTTGACGTCGTAATAGACCTCTGGTAGTTTACGGCTGCCTATCCACAAAACTATCATTTATTGTTTATTCAACGTTTGATTGTACACATGTCCCTCAGGATGAGAGCTCCATTGTTCTACGCTGAACCAACACACAGGTGGTCATCTCTGGATAGCACATTCTTCGTCGAATGAACATGCATCAAGTTTAACTCGAGTAGTAATTTACAAGGCGTGAATTCTGTAGCGATTCAAACGAGATTTTCCTCTTTAAAATATGACATGGGTAGGAGCGGGCAGTATACGTAGGACATATGGCCACAGGTATTTTAGGGAAAACCTATGAAAGTTCAGGGTCAGAGCTCGTATACGATCATACGTTTGTCATTTCATTTTTAACCCTTCAAGAGCCACACATCATTCACCATGTACCCATACTACAGTAGGCACCAGAACCAATTGTGGTGTTTGTATGACCGGCTTTTGTAGTCAATCTTGTTATAAAATATTACAAATTTGAAATGTCTAATAAATCCTTATCAGAACTTTCTGAAATTTTGGGGAGTCACTGGCAACACATAGCCTGATATGTCCTGTAATTTTCATAGTTCTGCAATAATCTTCCGAAAAGTTACAAAGGATCAAATACAGTATTTTTCTTCTATGCCCACGGGAATGCCATATGGCATTGTCCTGCCACAGCCAGGGGAATGCCAAATGGCATTGCCCTGCCAGAAAGGGTTAAATATAACAATGACAGCCTTTCAGGATGGAACACGAGGCGGCGTCGTTTGTCTTCACCACGGCGTACGGCGGGCGCGGGGAGGGCACCAACCTGGCCGCAGACAGGGACCTGCTCGACCTCATCGTGCGCTTCTTGCTGCAGACGTATGCGCCGGGCGATGTCCAGGACCTCATGGACGTCATCCTCGCCAAGTACCCGGACCTCACCAGCGACGACACCACCAGGAGGACCCAGGCCGCCGTCAGGATCGCCTCTGACTGGGTCTTCACCAGCCCTGCCCACCTGGAGGCAGAGGCCCACTCCATGTAGGTGACGGGGTAGACTTGCTCAAGTCTTTGATTATGAACATTTATTAACCCTTCAAGAGCCACACATCATTCACCATGTACCCATACTATAGCAGGCACCAGAACCAATATTGGCCTTTGTATGGCCGGCTTTTGTAGTAAATATTATTAATAGAAATTACAAATTTAAAAATTTCCAGTTAATCTGTATTTTTTATTAGACCTTTCCGATATTTTAAAGACTGCCTGGCAACACTTAGCCTAATATGTCATATAATTTTAATGATTCTGCGATAGTTTTTCAAAAAGTTACAAAGGAACAAATACAGAATATTTCATCCATTCCATACGGGAATGCCATATGGCATTGTCCTGCCATGGCTAGAGGAATGCCACATGGCATTGTCCTGCCATGGCCAGGGGAATGCCAAATGGCATTGCCCTGTCAGAAAGGGTTAAATGATTAAACACAATTAGACTAAAGTTCATTAAAGTATGTATCCTTCTCTGACTGGCCCATGAATCAAAGACTTGTCCACTCTGACCAGAATCTCCTGTTTATGACCCCAAGCCACTCCCTGTAACTTTATACCTCCGTCTACCCCTCCCCTCTCCCCTCATCCAGTTCCCTGGCCGCCTGTATTGTCATAGCAATATATTTCGCCTACTCCTGACTATGTCTCGATTGAGATCAAAGTGAGAGGGTATCAATCTCCCAGCAGATATCCTGACCAGTAGCCAGACCTCTGCTTGGGGAGTGTGGCGCTACATTGCAACAGCCTACACGGCCGTTTTCGAATTCTACCAGTCCCTGTATCAAGCAGGGTGTAGGAGTAGGGGCGGCGGTGGTGCGGTGGCGAGATAGCGGTAAGATACAGGGACTGAGGCCAGTCTAGTGACAGTGCCCTCTAGACTGGCTCCAGTCCCTGCATCCTATGGCTACCCTCCTTGCTGGGATACAGGGACTGGTATAATCGGTAATAGTGTTGGATTTCTGGCACTGTTTAGCTCCAGTATTCCCAACACTCTCAATACAGATATCCTGGCTACTGGTCAGGATATCTGCTGGGAGATTGATACCCTATCCCTTTGATCTCAATCGGGTCACAGTCAGGATCTTAGTGTAGAAGACTGAATAAGGCCTGTTTCCATTGGCTGACGAAAACGGTGTAGATTTTTTGTGTTGTCCTAATAGCCCATTTCTATTGGCCATCACCGATATACAGTCAGGAACCGCTGACGGACCTTTATCACTGCTGATGCAAAATGTAAATAGGCTATTAGGAGATCACAAAAAATCTACACCATTTTTGTCAGCCAATGGAAAAGGGCCTATACTAGTGAAGTCGATACCGGGACCATTTCAATCTGGCGGTGAGTTCACTACTACAACAGTTTCGGTCCACGAAGTGGGTGAATTTGGCACCACCCGGGTTCCGGCCAGCAACACGCAGTCCCAGCCGGCCATATATATACAGTGGGCCAACCCTGACTCACCCTTAACCCTGCCCGAACCTTTATCTCACCCCTCGTACAAGTTTAGCCATAGGAATAACATTAGAAAAATATACTCAACGATCACCCTGGTAAAGTTACAATACTACTTTTTGTAACAAATTTTTTTTGTTACGTCGGCCCAAAATTTTTGGTTCCGGTCCTTGGAAAAAAAAAAAAAATTTTCCAAGGACCGGAACCAAAAATTTCGGGCCGACGAAATAAAAAAATTTTGTTACAAACACTTGAACCGGGGGAGGAAATTGGACTGACTGGACAAAACTGAGGTAGGCTTTTTTCTAGGATACGGGATTCCAGTTCTGGTTCTTTGTAACACGAGCCAAGGAACGAAAGACCACATAAAAGGACAACCAAAAGCATCACGACACCACAACGCACCTGATGAGACCCAAAACTGGGTCGAAACCACTCGGTATGGAAAGCAGTCTCCTACGAAAAAATAAAACAAAAAAATCAATTCAATGTAAATAAAAGAAACAATAAAAAATATGGGGAAGGTGAAAAAACCCTCTTCTCTGTTGTAAGAGGGTAAAAAAACATCAATGCTAAGGATAAGTTACCCGAATAGGGTCACAACCCACCAATAGAGTGGGCACCAACTCGATATCAAGAAAAACAACCAACAGGAGGACCCAAAACATAGTACGTGGGACCACATACCCACACTATAATACAAAAACAAAAAATAGGCCCAATCGCCTATTCTTTGTCAAAAATGGCATCTAAAAATTCTCAAAAAAAGTTCTATATCTTTTTCTATATCTTTTTCTATATCTTTTTCTATATCTTTCTCTATATCTCACTCTATATCTCCCTCTATAACTCCCTCTATATCCCACTCTACATACGGATAGTTCTCTCTATCACAGCCATACATCGATCTACAGCCGATACAGACAGAATGCTAAACCTGACACTAGCGTTCACAACTCAAACGAGCCGGCACCCGCCACAAGCAAAATCACCTTCAACTTCCCCCCACCAAGAAAGGAACATACTACGCACCACCACCGCGCGACCGGGTCATGACCCCGTTTCGGCAGGACGACGAAAACCAATGAACGACCGCAAGACTGTTCAGTCAGCGGCTGCACCAATCAGAGACTAGCTTACAGGACTGGAAGGGAGACGCCGCGCCAAAACACGGCGTCGCCCACCCCATACCTACCTCAGAGTGGTCGTGTCAGTGGTTTGTGAAAGTATATGCCGCGTCACCTCACAAAGTTACAATACTACGCCACGGCCGTGGCGTAGTGGATTTACTAAGTATATTCCGATTATTCTGTAAGATAAATCCAGAACCGCACTCAAATCGTATAAATATACGATTCTCGATGCAGTTCAATATAAATCCCTAACCCTATCCCTAACCTCAACCTATCCATAACCTTAACCTAACCCTATTCCTAACCCTTTCCCTATCCCTTACCATTACCCTATCCCTATCCTTAACTTTAACCTTAACCTTATGCTAACTCTAACCCTAACTCTAACCCTAACCTAACCCTATATACCGGACTGACGGCCACACAGGCAGGTGGGCCCAGGGCTGTAGCGGTAGCGAATTCACCGGTACAGAACTTGCATGGTATCGAACTAATGGCACCACGATTTAGAGCATTCATAAAGCACCCAGCAGAACCTCCAAAGATTGATTTTTTTCTTTCCATTTTCTACAGAGCAGAAATACTTTTGCTTAAGCTCCTAAAAAAGATAGAAGCCAGTCATGGTAATTTTTATTATAAAAAACAAAGTCTTCTATGTAATAATGCCTAAGTTCAGTATTACAGCTGTTCTTCCACTCTGGCCCCCACTCCTCATTCTAATGGCGGGTGTTAAGCCGAATGAGCTTCAGGTACCATTTTTGTGTAAAGGGGGACGTCCACCAACCACGACAAGGCTATGACAATAGCTTCCTGACAAGGTCCATGATTGGCCTACGACTGGAGGCCTTGTCGTAGTTGGTGGACCCCAGTTCCCGACAAGAGTCTACGACAAGGCCACGACAAGGCCATGATTGGAAGCTTGTTGGGAGACTTCCAACAAGGCTACAACAATATCGAACATGTTCGATTTTTTCCACGACTGGACCCTTGTTTTTGAGTGTCATGGCGTGTCCGGACTGTGTCGCAGAGGTCTCCGATTTGAAATTCTGGTGGAGCGAGCACTTCCCAACACGCCCCGATAACGCTGTCGTAAAGCCCCCCTTCTTACGACAAGGCTGCAACAAGTGCTGATTGGAACTTTCTTGTCTGCGCTTGTTGTAGCCTTGTCGTGGTTGGTGGACGCCAGCCTTAAAGGCATATCGGACAATTTGGCTTGAAAATTAAAACCCATGTCAATTTCCTGAAAATTCAATATGATGATCTCCAAGTGTTGTGGAACACATATCTAACTTAATAATTGGGGGTCACCGTGCTAGTTTTTTATTTATAGATCAATATTATGATAATTTCATATTAGAATATATATAGAAATTCTAAAAAGTATTTTTTCACATAGTAAAACCCAGGTCATCTTCCTCAAACTTTCACAGAATATAGTACATATATAGCACTACTTAACTAGGTTTTAAAAATTACAGGTCACCGTCCTTGTTTTTGAATGAATTAAAGAAAACCGTATTTTTCAGTACATTTCCTATGTAAATCAAGCAAAAATAAATTGGCCTATTTTACCTATTGAGATTGGCTAAACTGGTCAAAACCTTTATTTACTCACATAGAATTAGAATAAACTCCAAGAAACCAATTTTGACTAATAATTAACATTATTTAAAAATCACCAGGTGGCGCCATTGTGAATGGTAGGATATGCCTTTAAGTCTTTTGTATGACACGATCAGGATTTGAACCCCCTGACCTCCCATGCTTGATGCAAACACCCCTACCACTTCATGACAAGGACATTTTACCTTTTTAGGACATCCCCATCGAAGAACACGTTCCTCTACAACTTCCACTACCGGCCGAGTTTCGTGCACTACGAGCCCTGGGTGCGGGGCTCACACAATGACGAGATGCATTTCGTGTTCGGGGAGCCCTTCCGCCCCGGCTACAGGCGCCAGAGTCTCGGCAACTATTCGGAGGAGGACCTGCAGCTCAAACAGCACATGATGCATTACTTCGCCAACTTCGCATATACAGGGTAAAGCCTGAAATTCGCATATATAGGTTAAAGACTGGAATTTGCATATACAGGTTAAAGACTGGAATTTGCATATATAGGTTAAAGACTGGAATTCGCATATAAAGGCTCAAGACTGGAATTTGCATATATAGGCTTAAGACTGGAATTCGCATATAAAGGCTAAAGACTGGAATTTGCATATATAAAGGGTAAAGTCTGAAATTCACATATAAAGGGTAAAGCCTGAAATGAGCATATACAGGGCAATGCCTGAAATGAGCATATACAGGGCAAAGTCTGAAATGAGCATATATACAGGGCAAAGTCTGAAATGAGCATATACAGGGTAAAGCCTGAAATCCACATATAAAGGGTAAAGGCTGAAATGAGCATATACAGGGCAAAGCCTGAAATCCACATATAAAGGGTAAAGGCTGAAATGAGCATATACAGGGCAAAGCCTGAAATCCACATATAAAGGGTAAAGGCTGAAATGAGCATATACAGGGCAAAGCCTGAAATTTGCATATAATGGGCAAAGCCTAAAATTTGCATATACATGTTAAAGCCTGAAATCACCTTGTAAAGTACTGGGGCTGTAATCGCTAACCATGCTTACTTCTATGGGAGGGCCATCTGAAGAAGCTAAGTGCTTAAGCTTTGGTGTCTATGGGAAACTGCAGTATTTTCATGAAATCAGATGGCTGCACCTGTTTAAAATTTAGTTCTGAGTATAGATGTAGAAGGCACTGCGATACCTACCCGCATTTGTCTTTAATAATCTAGGATTGTACATGAAGACCTTTTACTGAATCTTGTACAGAGGTTATCGTTTAAATACATTCAAGTCTGTTTTGTAAAGAGACTATTCCACCAACTTTGTTACTGACAGTCCCCTATCAGCCTATATTTAAGAACCATTAAATTCTATTTGGTTCCCGAATCATAAAAAAAAAACACGAGTAAGTGAAAAAGAATCGTCACAACTCCGCGATACCTTGTATTTTTTATTTGGATTCAGTGCAATTTTTGAGCAGATTACAAGAGTGAATTACTATTGAGGAAACCTATGAAAGGTTAGGGGCAGAACTCATACCCTATCGAGTTTGAGTCAAATAGTAATTTAGAGGGCAAAGCCACGTGAATTACAAAGCGATTCATAAGAGATGGGATCGAGCTCTGACCATAAACTAGAATAGGTTTCTGAATTCATCTCACCCTTCACATTGACTAATGGGCCAACCTTTATGACATAATCCCCCATTGAGTGTTTCTTTTCTACTTACTCAATAGGCGTTTGATAAGGAATTCCCAATGTTAAGCCTATGGAGAAAAAATACCAGGGGTGAGAAAAATTGCAATACACAATCTATATCCGTATACATAACATATATATTAAACGATAATACCTACTTGATAGCTGTAATTTGCTACTATTTTTTTTCGATTTATGTCATGTCCAATTTTTGTCTAAACTTTGTGTCTTGCGCCTTGCACTTGCTGGGCTGATACAAAGAAGAACGTCCACCTTGATGATTGCATTAAATCCTTTTTCTTGAATAAAAATATTTAAAGCACATTTCTTCTGCCATTCAGTGACCCCGGCAAGGGACCTCATCCGACCCCAACCGCCTGGCCACAGTACGAGCCACAGAAAAAGCAGTACCTCGAATTCGCCCCCAAAATCGAGGTGAAGAAGGAGGATGCAGATCTGTTGGGCAGGATCAACTTCTGGCTAAATGAGTGGCCTAAACTTACCGTTCCCGAGGAGACTGTCGCAGCTGAAGGTACCCTAATAGGATCCCCGTAGCCCTTAATAACACGTAGACTTCTTTTTTTCTAGTTGGTTTCAGAGGAGGTGTGAAGCGCAGCGCCCCCTATAGCGACCCGACTCATATATGCGATCGCGGCAGGGTTCAAGGCGCCACTTTCAAACCTGCAAGCATTGGGGAAGGAGCTCTTGACAATGGACTGTGTGTGGGTAGTAAGCCCTAGCCTATGAGAAATAAGGCTGTATTCCAGAACACCAAACAGCCATAAAACGTGGAGCTCTATTGAGCTCTATTGTGGTTTGGAGTACATTACATGTCCCTCTATCAATATCTGAAAAGATTTTTGATAGAGCTCTAACAGTTTGTATGTAGTAGCTGTTACTAGTTAGCCTATTTTTGCATAGGAATCTAGACAAGCTGTCATTTGAGTCCATGCCAAAACGATAGGGGGTGCTACGCTTCACACCTCCTCTGGTTGGTTTGAAAGGCAGGCTCTCGTGGCCTTAGTTCGGCTCACTGCTGCCACCTAGTGTGCTCCCCCAATACCTCAAACCATTTACACCATTTTCACTACACTGGCCGCCAGAGCTACACTACGTTAGCTCTGGTCATGTTAAATGCATGGTCGCCTTGACCCAATATCTGTACGTGTCTCTTACTCTCCCAGCAGATCCTTTATGTGACCTGGACCTATGGTTGGAGAATGCATTCAATTCTCACTCTTGAAACCATTTTTTCTATGTTTATATTTCCTTTCATGTGTATTTTTAATCAAATAAGCATAAAGGTAGACTTTATTATCAATTTTGTCAGCTATGAATATTCATAATGAGTATCTCAGCTCTAAAAATCCAATAATAAAGAAAGCTGCTTGGTCTGAGAGTGAGAATCCATGGACATGACCAGGGTTTAACGTTACCAACCTCTTAGTTGGAACAGAGTGTAAACAGAGGTGGTGGCCAATCTACATTTTCACCACCTCTCACCACACATCTCCACTTCCGTCCACTCCATTCCACTCGCAACCATCATACTCTCCACATTCATCCATTTTTACCCACCTACCCACACCTTTTTTATACTATGTATTTAGAACAACTCTTATTCGTGGGGGTTTGTATATCATATTACACCATCACACCTTTTTATTTACCAATACTACTATACGATTATCTTATCTTATATAAAATCAATTCGCCAAAATATAATTTTATTTCACATAGTCGGCCTTAACATATTCTTATGTCAGTAGCTAGATAATAAAGAGCAGTGTATACTCATATTTCTGATACTATCTTGCAGGCAAAGTTCTCGAACGAAAAATACCACGTGAGCTTTTGGAAGCAATTTACCTGCAGCTACAAAGCGACAACTTCTAGGACAAGCACCCGGATCATTCATATCCTAATCCTAACCGAAAGACCTTCACAGTGAAAATATAGCTCATGATTCTAATACATGTGTACCATAGCAGTCCTTATTGAATGTAAAAGTGCCAGCATCATGTTTCCCTATGGCACATGCCATAAGGGATACTAATTGATATATATTTGTATGTATTGTACCACTTTCGATGAGAACCATTAAAGTATAACATACAAAGAAGATCTGAAAAGAAAATCCAATCATTCCATTGAATAACTATTAATTTTGGAGCTCATGTTTCACTAGTTTGGGGAGTAAAAGGGAATAGCCACCACAATAGCGAGAGCAATCAGCGGCACTAACAGCGGGAGTTATAAAGTCTCGTTTCAGAAGTGGTGTCGCTGTTGAGATCCCGGTGCTGTTCGCTATGCCAGCATAACGAACGAGACATTTAATAAATCTATATCTAATGAATAAGTAAATAATTCCAAATTATTCCTCGAGTTCTTCCCCATATTTCAGTTTTTATTTGACGATTCTACGTGCATTTTTGGCTGAGTTACAAATCCCACACTGTAGGTCTCGCTTGGGAGACATGATAGTGATAGCCTAAGGTCGAGCAGTGCAGTAGGAAACCGACTGAGTAGTGCACTTACTGCGATTCTTGGCTCAAATAATATAATTTTTCTCACAAAGTGGTAGACCACTAGAGAATTATGAAAATCGATATATGTTCTATACAAATATGGGGTATTGTTCAGAGCATGTTTTTCTTTACTTAAATATGTCATAATAGCTGATAAAATATGTTTTAAAATTGTTGTTATGATCAGAACGAGAGGGTGGACCCTCTCGCGAGCAGTGGCACCACAGTGGCAGCAACAGCGAGACCTCACTAACTATTGAAACGGGTACTACCACTGTTGGTGCCGCTTTGATTCAAAGTACCGCTCGCTGTTGCCATCCTCTCTTATTGAAACACGAAGTGCCGCTATTTGGCTAGTGAGAGCAACTACGTGAGTTTTTATAACAATTGAAACAGCTCCCAGGGAGCTGTTTCAAAAGCCGGGGGGAGTAAACAGGAATGGCCACCGCCAAAACGAGAGCAATCAACGGCATTAAAAGTGAGAGTTCTAAGGTCTCGTTTCAGAACTGGCATCGCTGTTGAGATCCCTGTGCCGTTAGCTATGCCACCATAACAAACAAGACATTTAATAAATCACTATATATCGAATGATTTAATAATTCCAAATTATTCCTCGTATTTTTCCCCACATTTCAGTTTTTATTTGACGCTTCTATATGAATTCTTAGCGGAGTTACAGAGCCGAACTATTGAAACGGGTACTACCACTGCTGGTGCCACTTTGGACAAAGTGCCGCTCGCTGTTAGCGAGGTGCCGCTATTTGGTCAGTGAGAGCAACTACGAGAGTTTTTTTAACTAATGAAACAGCTCCCCGGTCCGCCTGGAATCACTACACAGGGGGGACTGACATCCTGTGCCCTCTTTCAAAGAGTGAAAGAACCACAGCTAGACTAACCCGACCCCTACAATTTCATTTTAACAAACACTTGCTTATAGCCGTGTAAATTGCCCTGTCTTGTTTATCTTCTAGATATTTCTAGAGTACTAGCTCATGATGAAGTATATATGGGGAAAACCTAATTACTAAATTAGTTTCAATAAATTAAGTCTAATTTTACAAGTTGTTCATCCGGTCACTAGAACTTATATTACAAATGAATGATTATAACATTCTTAAGGGGATCACATGTCAGATATGTTGGCTCAATTATCTGTCTCACCCCTGGAACAAGTTTAGCCATAGAAATGACATAAGAAAAAACTCAACGATCACCCCGTAAAGTGACAATACTATGCCATGGCCATGGCGAAGTGAATATGAGATAACGTCATATGGATTTGATAGGTAGTTTTAAATATTCTGATATTGTGATGCTATTTAGTGTCAATGAAAGGGGTGAGATAAATCCAGAACCACACTCGTATCATATAAATACACAATACTCCAAAAGTTTTGATGCACCATAATCGTCTTTAGTGCGGCGATATGCATATAAAAACCTACTAAATTGTAGCTGGAATACCTTAGAATACGAAATTTCTCTGGAGGTAATCTAAAAGGTTATTATAGTCACACTACGCACACATTCTCTGTACTCTAACGACAAAGAAGGCGTTGCAATGTGAGTGTTTGGACGCACGTATTGCCTTAAAGTGGGATTCACACGATGGGACAAATGGACCTGAGACTGGTGTACTTCACACCTTTGCCCCAGTCGGCTACTATTTCCAGCTGGGTACAAAGTTTCACAGGTTGGGATGTTCTACAGTCTCAGGGTAACATGGCGAATTCAATTCACATGGGAAGACTTACCGGGTACATAGTCTCACCCTTACACAGGGTACACAGGGTACACAGTCGACTTCCCCATGTCAATAGGTGTTAATTGGGACTGGGGGAGAACATGTGAAATACATTTGTCTCTAAATTCTAAAAATGTTTAAAGTCAAAATCTCATGAGATTCTGTTCCTTGTTAAGTGGGATTCACACGGTGGGATTCATGTACCTCACAGGGTTCAAAATCTCATGCGATTCTGTTCCTTTTTAGGGGAAAATGTTTTTTAACAATTACAGGGGAAAAACATGTCTCAGGGAAATGGAATCCTATATTTTAGACGAAGAAATTGTGTTCGAGTACAGAATCTCAGCAGGATTTGTCTCAGAAAAACACCCTGTGAGGTACATGAATCCCATCGTGTGAATCCCACTTAAGAGGTGATTGTCGCTGACAATTGCAAGGGAAAAAAGCTGTCTCAGCAAAATGGAACCCTGTCATTCACACGAGGAGATTGTGTTCCAGTACCATATCTCAACAGGATTTGTCTCAGATAAACGGGGTGTGCGGTACGTGAATCCCATCATGTGAATCCCACTTCAGTCCAGTTCACACTGTGCAACTGGGGGGGGGGGGGGGCTTGCGAGCGGGTACCTCCACTTTCAGACTGGAGTTACTGCGCTGTGTAAACCACCCACCTTGCAACTGGAACGCGTGTGATTGGAGGTACATCAGTATTCGAGGGAGCTGTTTCATTAGTTGAAAAAACTCTCGTTGTTGCTCTCACTAACCAAATAGCGGCACCTCGCTAACAGCGAGCGGCACTTTGGACCAAAGCGGCACCAACAGTGGTAGTACCCGTTTCAATAGTTAGGCTCTTTAACTCCGCTAAGAATTCATATAGAAGTGTCAAATAAAAACTGAAATGTGGGGAAAAATAGGGGGAATAGTTTGGAATTATTAAATCATTCGATATATAGTGATTTATTAAATGTCTTGTTTGTTATGGTGGCATAGCTAAGGGGAACTGGGATCTTAACAGCGACGCCAGTTCTGAAACGAGACCTTAGAACTCTCACTTTTAATGCCGTTGATTGCTCTTGCTTTGGCGGTGGCCATTCCCGTTTACTCCCCCCGGCTTTTGAAACAGCTCCCTGGTCTCGGACTAGTAGTACCAAATAACATGTTTGCTATTCAAAAACGCTTCCTACTGGGCATACCCAATATGCCCAGTCTTAGACTAGTGGGAATCTTGCAGTTCACATTGTGTGTTTTGAGGTCTTAGACTATTGGGAATGACGCAGTTCACACTGTGTGTTTTGAGGTACGTCCAGTCCCAGACTAGCGGGAATCGTGCAGTTCACACTGGCCGTTTTGATGTATATAGGTACGCCCAGTCTCAGAGTAACTGGAAGTTTCCCACTAATCTGACACTGGACATGCCGGGTATGCCCAATCTCAGACTGGAGGTACCTCTGGCATGCCCATCACAAGCGGTATTTTTAATATCAAACATGTTTGATAATTGGTACCGCTAGTCTGAGACTGAAGTACTGATGTACCTCCAACCGCATGCGCTCCAGTCGAAAGTGGGGTGGTTCACACACATATTTGCGCGTAACTTGCGACTGGGCGTCCCTCCAGTTTCAAGCGTGGTACCTCCAGTCTGAGACTAAGGGGGTGCGTCCACCAACCACGACAAGGCTGCGACAACGGCTTTCCGACAAGGTCCACGACAGCTCTACGATTTGAAGCCTTGTCGTAGCCTTGTCGTGGTTGGTGAACCACAGTTCCCGACAAGAGGCTACGACAAGGCCACGACAGGCTGCGACATGAAGCTTGTCGGGGGCCTGTCGGGGGCCTTCCGACAAGGTTACGACAAAATCGAACATGTTCGATTTTGGAGCTGTGTCGTGGCGTATTTAGGTGGAGCGTGCACTTCCCGACAGGCTGCAACAAAGGCTCACGACAGCTCCCCTCCTCACGACAAGGCTGCGACAAGGAGCCGATAAGAACTTTCTTGTCGGCGTGTGTCGCAGCCTTGTCGTGGTTGGTGGACGCACCCCCTTAAGGTACCCACTGGCAAGCCCCCCAAGTCGCACAGTATGAACTCGCCTTTACATCGTGTATTTTGAGGTACGTAGGTAAGCCTAGTCTCAGACTAGGCGTACCTCAAAACGCACAGTGTGAACTGGCCATAAAGCTGGATGCCCATCTACCGATTTAGGGTTGAACGATTAGTTCCCAAATCGTATAGGAGTCGGTCACCTTGTCGCAGGCAAATTACGTAACCCCTCGCTCGATCCGCACACTGATAAAATCGGTGTATGGTCCATTAATCGCTGGGGGAGGGCAAAAACCAAAGAAACCGAGTGTTCACTAATCGCTGGGTAGCCTTGCCTAGCTGTCCTACATCTACCGACTCCATTAGGATGGCTCGGCTGAGACAAATTACCCTCTGTTTATCGCTGACAAACGCACATAAATGTTCCGAAATCGGTAGATGGGCATTGGGCTTAAAAGGGGAAACAAACTGTACGATTTCGTTCCCACCGATTAACTCCCTAAATCAGAAGGGCATTTTAACTTTTCTCAGGCGAAATTGCGCTTGGCATCGACCATCACAGCAGGATTTATAGGTAGGGGTGGAGGTCATTAGTGGGAATTTATCTTAAGCAAATTCTGTTCACACTGGACGACTGACCTCCGATTTTCTCGGAGATTCGAGGCCACTGATAAAGGAACAAGTAATAAATCTCAGTATATGGGAGTTAAATCGGTGAGCTGGCCTCAGTCTGTGTGTGGCATGGGCATTTCTGCTCACCCAGCGACTACTTATGGGCCAAAGTTGGTAGAAACCACGGGGGGTATTTCTTAAACTCCGTTGTCGGCGACAACAGGAAGGAACACTTTCCTTAATTTATCGCTCCCGATTTCGGAACATTGGACTGCAGTTTGTCGGCGACAAAGGTACATCGCCACGGGTGGGATTTTCAAATCTTAGGCAAATTACTGTAGGGGGGTGCCACACTGGCCGACAAATTTTCTAGGCCTCGCCTGAGCTTACGATTGTTCTTTTGTCGCCGAGAAAGGAACATTCATGTTCCGAAATCGTACAGTGTGTATGGGCTTTAACCAAGCAGATAAGGCACGTCACTGGCCAGTGGAGAGAGGTGAGAACGGGTGACTGCTCTCCCTGCCCGCCCATAGGCTGCCTCCCCCGGCACGTGGCCGATGAAGGGTCGTGTCACTGATAATACAACAATAGATCTTATCACGACCAGTAACAACAATGTCGCACAAATCCACTCAGTTATGTAACGAAGATACATGTGAATGATACAGAACATGCATGCACGAGTAGTTATGTCCAATGTTGATGTATTGCTATTTCATACTGAAGGGACCTAATCAAAGCTCTCTTGTTAAAAACACTCAAAGTTTGAAGTACTTTAAATCATTGACTAAAACCCTAATGAAGGAAATATCTTTAGCAAATGTATAAACTACAAGTGGATCAGTTGTGAAGCTATACCTTGACTATATCACTGGATCTTTTTAGAAGTTTATGGTATGACTGTGAATTAGATGCTATACTGTACATTACTCATTATATATGTTAAGCAAATTTTGAGTTAAGATGACCTTCTCTTTCTTTTCTTTTCTACTGTTCATGAAAGGCAAAGATTTATCCTGTCATGGCAGGACCAAGAAAAGCAGCCTAGACACGGCTGAGGTACTTTGCCTTTTTATTGAATGAAGTTCTGTATTGTGTAAAGTCAACAAGAATGTAAAATAAATGGCTTAATAAAGAAATTTTACACACAAAAATCTGGGTTTCTTTTATTATTTTTCGTTAAATATCAGCTTTTTATTCTCTATCGATGTACAGTGTTATAAGGGTTACATAGATCAATATATTCGATTTGACTACCACGAGTTACGAGTCTCTACCGCAAGCCTGCCTTTTTTTCTTTTTTCTTTTTTTTCCTAATTCATCTACAACCCATAATACACATATTTAAACGCCTTTCAAACTAGGAGAAACTTGCGAATATGAATAAGAATAGTGTAAAGTTTACCAATACTCATTTTTCTTTCAAAGGGTAGCTGACATCTTTTGGAATAGTAAATATATAGACTCTTTGATATCCAAATCTGTATTAAATATAGAATCTTTTGCTGTTCAATAAAAAAGAAACATACTGTAGTGGATAATCAATATGAGGTATTGAAAATTTGTACACCGATGAAACATTGCCAAACATTTTGATAAAATAAAAAACGACAAGAATACAATACCATGCTGGAAACCAGTCGAACTAAAAGCCACTTTCCGGCCGACAATTCACGCCGATCTGGGGTTCGGAACCACCGACGCCAGATCGGTGAATGGAAACTGACATGCAGAGAAGTGTTCGCTGATTAATTGTGCATAGATTATATAATAAGGCCACCACCACGATGGTTATTGTGTTTGGAGGACAGTTCTGTTGGTGTGGACCTGTTAAATGAAGCAGAACCAAGTCATACACAACACCCTCACCAATTTTAGATACTGACGTGTATTCATTGACCACCACCGACTGACTTTTAGGAGAACTCAATTAACTCTTTAACTGCAGCATGATGCCTCCAGACATTTCCCTGGCTACGGCAGCATGATGCCTCCAAGCATTCCCCTGGCTATGGCAGCATCATGCCTCCAGGCATTTCCCTGGCTACGGCAGCATGATGCCTCCAGGTATTCCCCTGGCTATGGCAGCATCATGCCTCCAGGCATTCCCCTGGCTACAGCAGCATCATGTCTCCAGGCATTCCCCTGGCTATGGCAGCATGATGCCTCCAGGCATTCCCCTGGCTATGGCAGCATGATGCCTCCAGGCATTCCCCTGGCTATGGCAGCATGATGCCTCCGGGCATTCCCCTGGCTATGGCAGCATGATGCCTCCGGGCATTCCCCTGGCTATGGCAGCATGATGCCTCCAGGCATTCCCCTGGCTATGGCAGCGTGATGCCTTCAGGAATTTTCCTGGCTATGGCAGCATGATGCCTCCAGGCATTCCCCTGGCTATGGCAGCGTGATGCCTTCAGGAATTTTCCTGGCTATGGCAGCATGATGCCTCCAGGCATTCCCCTAGCTATGGCAGCATGATGCCTCCAGACATTCCCCTGGCTATGGCAGCATGATGCCTCCAGGCATTCCACTGGCTATGGCAGCATGATGCCTCCGGGTATTCCCCTGCCTACGGCAGCATGATGCCTCCAGGCGTTCCCCTGGCCATGACAGGGAGATGCCTTTAGGCATCTTGTAGCCATCAATGATACTTCTGTGCCAAATTCAATAAATAATTATTTTGACTAAGCATAACAGCCATTTTGACCTTTGATTTTGTATGATAAAATATCATCAGTTACCAAGGCAAATCGCATCAACATAATGTGACATTGCTATTTTCCCCATAAAAGGTGCTTGTTCTAGCAAAGCTGTTTATGCAAGCGATGCCTGCATTGTAAGCGGCTGGTGAAACTTGAGTACTCAGAGTATGATTGTCGATGAGTTGAGCTGATTGTGTGCTGGCTGGCATGTGCTTGCTTGTTGATTATGATAAATGCATTGTATATAATCTTATATCTGTTCTCTATCCCATCTCATTATTATTATTATATTATATATACTGTATATCATACATGATTATTTTTTTCCTGTGTTGGAATATCACTGTCGTCGACTGTACCAGAATGTGTGTGCCTCAGTGGAAGATCTGCTACACGCGGAAATGATGGTTTTGTCAAATAAAAAAAAATAATAATAAAAAAATGCTGAGCAGGGCAACTTGTTGCTGCAGGGAAAGGGTTTATCGCTCAATTGGCCAGTGGAAAATGCCTTATAATCAGGCCCTAACAACACTCCCTATTCCTTGCCTGAATACTCCCCACACTCCCAGGCACCTGGTAGGAGGAGGGGGTTGTCATGATGGGCCTTTGTCCTTTTTACCATGTTGCCTTATCTCCACACTCTGGTCACGATCCATGATACCGGGTCCCGCCTGCTACATTCACCCTCCACACTCACACAGAGGGGAGTACTGACCTGACCCGCACGGCCTGCAGTCATGGCACCTCTCCTCGTGGTCCTCCTGCGCCTCCTCCTGCTGCTCCAGGGGCTGTGTGCGGCGGCTGACGGCGCCTCTCTGGGGGAGGGCCGGGCTGGGGCGTCCTTCTCTCCCTCCTCCTCCTCGCCTACAGTCAAGACCATCTATGGGGACGTCAGGGGCCGCCGTATGGAGTACGCAGGTAATGTGGGATTCACACGGTGGGATTCATGTACCTCACAGGGTTCAAAATCTCATGCGATTCAGTTCCTTGTTAAGTGGAATTCACACGGTGGGATTCATGTACCTCACAGGGTTCAGAATCTCATGCGATTCAGGTCCTTGTTAAGTGGAATTCACACGGTGGGATTCATGTACCTCACAGGGTTCAACATATCGTGAGATTCTGTTCCTTGTTAAGTGGAATTCACACGGTGGTATTCATATACCTCACAGGGTTCAAAATCTCATGAGATTCTGTTCCTTGTTAAGTGGTATTCACACGGTGGGATTCATGTACCTCACAGGGTTCAGAATCTCATAAGATTCAGTTCCTTGTTAAGTGGAATTCACACGGTGGGATTGATGTACCTCACAGGGTTCAGAATCTCATGCGATTCAGTTGCTTGTTAAGTGGAATTCACACGGTGGGATTCATGTACCTCACAGGGTTCAAAATCTCATGCGATTCAGTTCCTTGTGAAGTGGAATTCACACGGTGGGATTCATGTACCTCACAGGGTTCAAAATCTCATGCGATTCAGTTCCTTGTTAAGTGGAATTCACACGGTGGGATTCATGTACCTCACAGGGTTCAGAATCTCATAAGATTCAGTTCCTTGTTAAGTGGAATTCACACGGTGGGATTCATGTACCTCACAGGGTTCAAAATCTCATAAGATTCAGTTCCTTGTTAAGTGGAATTCACACGGTGGGATTCATGTACCTCACAGGGTTCAAAATCTCATGCGATTCAGTTCCTTGTTAAGTGGAATTCACACGGTGGGATTCATGTACCTCACAGGGTTCAAAATCTCATGCGATTCAGGTCCTTGTTAAGTGGAATTCACACGGTGGGATTCATGTACCTCACAGGGTTCAAAATCTCATAAGATTCAGTTCCTTGTTAAGTGGAATTCACACGGTGGGATTCATGTACCTCACAGGGTTCAGAATCTCATAAGATTCTGTTCCTTGTTAAGTGGAATTCACACGGTGGGATTCATGTACCTCACAGGGTTCAAAATCTCGTGCGATTCAGTTCCTTGTTAAGTGGAATTCACACGGTGGGATTCATGTACCTCACAGGGTTCAAAATCTCATAAGATTCAGTTCCTTGTTAAGTGGAATTCACACGGTGGGATTCATGTACCTCACAGGGTTCAGAATCTCATAAGATTCAGTTCCTTGTTAAGTGGAATTCACACGGTGGGATTCATGTACCTCACAGGGTTCAGAATCTCATAAGATTCAGTTCCTTGTTAAGTGGAATTCACACGGTGGGATTCATGTACCTCACAGGGTTCAAAATCTCATGCGATTCAGTTCCTTGTGAAGTGGAATTCACACGGTGGGATTCATGTACCTCACAGGGTTCAAAATCTCATGCGATTCAGTTCCTTGTGAAGTGGAATTCACACGGTGGGATTCATGTACCTCACAGGGTTCAAAATCTCATGCGATTCTGTTCCTTGTTAGGTGGAATTCACACGGTGGGATTCATGTACCTCACAGGGTTCAAAATCTCATGCGATTCTGTTCCTTGTTAAGTGGAATTCACACGGTGGGATTCATGTACCTCACAGGGTTCAACATCTCATGAGATTCTGTTCCTTGTTAAGTGGAATTCACATGGTGGGATTCATGTACCTCACAGGGTTCAGAATCTCATAAGATTCAGTTCCTTGTGAAGTGGAATTCACACGGTGGGATTCATGTACCTCACAGGGTTCAGAATCTCATAAGATTCAGTTCCTTGTTAAGTGGAATTCACACGGTGGGATTCATGTACCTCACAGGGTTCAGAATCTCATGAGAATCTGTTCCTTGTGAAGTGGAATTCACACGGTGGGATTCATGTACCTCACAGGGTTCAAAATCTCATGCGATTCAGTTCCTTGTGAAGTGGAATTCACACGGTGGGATTCATGTACCTCACAGGGTTCAGAATCTCATAAGATTCAGTTCCTTGTTAAGTGGAATTCACACGGTGGGATTCATGTACCTCACAGGGTTCAACATCTCATGAGATTCTGTTCCTTGTTAAGTGGAATTCACACGGTGGGATTCATGTACCTCACAGGGTTCAGAATCTCATAAGATTCAGTTCCTTGTGAAGTGGAATTCACACGGTGGGATTCATGTACCTCACAGGGTTCAAATTCTCATGCGATTCTGTTCCTTGTTAAGTGGAATTCACACGGTGGGATTCATGTACCTCACAGGGTTCAAATATCTCAGGAGATTCTGTTCTTTTTGGGGGGAAATGTCTTTAACAATTACAGGGGTAAACATGTCTCAGGGAAATGAAACCCTGTAATTTAGATGAAGAAATTGTGTCCGAGTACAGAATGTCAGCAGGATTTCTCTTAGAAAAACGCCCTGTGTGGTACATGAATCCCATCGTGTGAATCCCATTTAAGACTTTCCTCAGACCCTACAGTAGTACTGCCGAGTTCGTTTTTATGAATATTTTATTTTACTATATATATACCCATGCCGTATACATGAATCCCATCGTGTGAATTCCACTTCAAGTGGGATTCACAGGGTGGGATTCACGTACCTCACAGGCCCTTTATCTGAGACAAATCCTGTTGAGATTCTGTGCTGGATAACAATCTCCTCGTCTGAATTACAGGGTTCCATTTGGCTGAGACAACTTTTTCCCCTTGCAATTGTCGGCGACAATCACCCCTAACAAGGGGTTACCCACTATTCAAAGACAAATGCTGGTAGTTTGGTGATTTCTAAATTCTATTGAGTTTTGCGAATAACTCAGGATAATATAAGTTCCATATATCAGCAATGAGAAAATGCAAAAAAAAATGGCATGTCACCATGCTAATTTCTATGGGAGGGCTATCTGAAAATGTAAGTTCTTAACTCCACACTCTCATGTCATGAGATGTCTTAAATAATTACAGGGGGGAAACATGTCTCAGGGAAATGAAACCCTGTAATTTAGATGAAGAAATTGTGTCCGAGTACAGAATGTCAGCAGGATTTCTCTTAGAAAAACGCCCTGTGTGGTACATGAATCCCATCGTGTGAATCCCATTTAAGACTTTCCTCAGACCCTACAGTAGCACTGCCGAGTTCGTTTTTATGAATATTTTATTTTACTATATATACCCATGCCGTATACATGAATCCCATCGTGTGAATTCCACTTCAAGTGGGATTCACACGATGGGATTCACGTACCTCACAGGCCCTTTATCTGAGACAAATCCTGTTGAGATTCTGTGCTGGATAACAATCTCCTCGTCTGAATTACAGGGTTCCATTTTGCTGAGACAATTTTTTCCCCTTGCAATTGTCGGCGACAATCACCCCTAACAAGGGGTTACCCGCTATTCAAAGACAAATGCTGGTAGTTTGGTGATTTCTAAATTCTATTGAGTTTTGCAAATAAAAAATGGCATGTCACCATGCTAATTTCTATGGGAGGGCTATCTGAAAATGTAAGTGCTTAACTATTGGTGTCTATGGGAAAATGCAATATTTTGACTTTGTTGCTAAATGACACTGATGTTCTATTGCTATCTTCAAATAATTCTGGATTATGATAGTTGGGAACATGTACAAATGAGAAATGCTAAAAAAATACTATGTCACCATGCTAATTTCTATGGGAAGCCCATCTGAAGAAGGTAAGGCCTTAACTATTGATGTCTATGGGAAACTGCTACATTTTCATGACACCATATGGCAGCACCAGTGTTAAACCAGGTGGCGCCTCGATACCTACCCGCATTTGTCTTTCAAGCCCTACATAACCACTACCGAGTTTGTTTTTTACGAATATTTCATTTTATCATCCACCTAAAACAAAATGTCCATAGAAAACACAAAGTGGTTCACGGCAGCCTGTCCACAAAATCATCGTCTATTAGAGCATGATTGTACCGCTATATACATTGCCTAGAGGTTAGAGTGGTCACATATACTGCTGAAAATCAATTGTATCATATTGAGTCTTTTCGTAAATAAATACCTTTTTCAAAAAAAAAAAAAAAACGCTTTCAGCTTGCTGCAAATCTGGTGCTATTCACGGCATATCTGGTGCTATTCACTCGGATATTATGACGGAAGCAGGGGACTAGTGTCTCAGGGTCTTAAGTGGGATTCACACGATGGGATTCATGTACCTCATAGGCCGTTTGTCTGAGACAAATTCTGTTGAGATTCGGTACTGGAACAAAATCTCCTCGACTGAATTACAGGTTTCCATTTTGCTGAGACAAGTTTTTTCCTTACAATTGTCGACGACAATCACCTCTCTAACAAGGAACAAAATCTCATGAGATTTTGTATTTTAACAGGTTTAAAATTTAGAGGTGCATTTTGGAGAGACAAATGTACTTCACGCATTTGCCCCCAGTCGGTGAGTCTCAGGGGGTTTTAAAAAAAATACTAATGGCCTCCTAAGAGGAAAGTCTATGGAGGAAATCCAATCTTTTTTTGGCATACTCTATATCCCACCTTTAGCTAATTTTAGTGCAAAATGCAACGCATATGTCTGATATTTATTAAATGGGAATACCTAATTGGTTATTTTTTTCACCTGGTTAGAGCACTTTACAAAATGTTAATTCCTCCAAAAATTTAGAAAAAATACCACTTTCAAGGCAATTTTTGCTCCTATTTCACCATCATACAATATAGTATATAGAACAAAAGTGAACGGATACATATCTAGAGCTAATTCTACAAAAAATGTTAGAATAAGTTTATTATAGTGATTTTCTGGTCGAATTTGGGTCAATTTTGGGCATTTTTAGGCCCCTAGAACCCAAAATATCGATATTGGACCATTAAAACCCATATGTGACACAAATCACTCATTGAGCCCGACAAGGTGAGCAAAAATATTTTAGTAAAAACATTAAAATTCTAAGGACTGAGGCAGGAACTTCATTTAAAAGGCTGTTTGGTTACTTTCTGTGATTTATGACGCATAGTGGTCCTAATCCCAAATTACTATATACCTGAGAGCGAACGTCTATGAAATACTGCCCGCTGCTAGGGGTGTAGTATAAATAATGTTCGCGCCCGCAAAGCCTCGTGAGATTATGTAGCAAACCAAAATGAAAAAAACCTCTACTCTGGATCGAGTACGGTTCAGATTTTATCTCACACCTATCAATGTCTAATTGGCTAAAGTTTGTGACGTCATCACCCATTGAGTATTTGTCAACAATACTCCACGGGCGTTGAGTACGAATTTCCAATGTAAAGTCTATGGAGAAAAAATACCAGGGGTGAGATAAAATCGTTTACTATATACCCATGCCGTAAGTATGCACCGTTTCGCCAATGATATAACGTAAAAATACCTTCCGGACCAGTGTTCCGTACTGCAAAATACGAAACACTGTTCCGTACACCTTGACTAAAAATGCCAAATTAAGTTGATTAATTTTTTTTTATCAATTTCAGGTATATAGTAAATATAAAACGTCCTACCATGCTTTTGAAGGTACAAACTTCGATGAAAACTGACAGTAAATACGGAACTCGACGTAAACGTATCGTTCCGTATTTACCGTCAATTTTCATCTCTGTTTTTACCTTGTACAGCATGGTCAGGTCATTCTATATAAATTCTGTGGTGTTTTTTGCAGGGTCGGTGATGGAGGAGTTTAAGGGCATCCCGTTCGCCCGCCCGCCGGTAGGGGAGCTGCGGTGGGAGCGCCCTCTTCCGCCGGCCTCGTGGAGCGGGGTACTGGAGGCGGGGGAGTACGGGGCGCCGTGCACGCAGTACTCCAGGGAGGTGAGGGACAGTGCCGAGGACTGCCTCTACCTCAACGTCTGGGTCCCCGCCGGGGTCCAGGCAAGGCTGTGAGTTGTTGCTTTTTTTTGGGTTGTTTTATCAATAATGTACAATGGTATACAACAAAAGGAGAAAAATAAGAAAAAAACAAAAGGTGTGCAATGCAGATGATAGATCGAGCAAAGTTTTAATTGGGTGTCTGGGCTCTGCTGGCCTCACTTGTTTATAGAACTTTGGTCTTCTATAAATATGTTCCCTTTTAGTGCTGCAGCATGAGGGGCTACAGTAGGTGAACACCCATCACCAAAAAAGACTAAAGTACACCATATACCGTTGGAAAGCTACATTTCTGAGGAATACAGTTCTGGTGGGTGTAAAAATATATTTGGTGAACAATCTTGTCAAGGTCAGGTCAAAGGTCAAAGGTTACAACTAAAATAGATCCCAGTTAGAATTGCTTTAACCACTTATATTTTAAGAAATATTTTACTTGGCCTTCTGATATTTTAGGACCATGTACACATCATATGGCCCAATAGCCACACAAAATATGGCACCTCTACAGAGGTCGAATTGGTCAAAAGGGGTTCTATTAGTGAAAACACCTAAGGCTGTGAGTTCCCAATTCTTATCGTAATCCTCATATATTAAGTATGGACCTTTATCTCCCCCCTGGTAATTTGTCCCATAGACTTAACATTAGGAACTCGTTCTCCATGCCCCTACGAGTATTGCAGTCTGTTCTCCGTGGTCTGTATCCTGTGAGTTTTTCATTCTGACTGAGACTGCCTCTACCTCAACGTCTGGGTCCCCGCCGGGGTCCAGGCAAGGCTGTGAGTCTCTCAACCTAGTTCTTTTTATAATCCTTATATCCTCATTGAGTATGGACTTCGATGTATAGAGTATAATCCATTTTCCACTAGCTTTTCTCCCACATATGTATATAGATTTCTTATGTAAGAATAATTGTCCTGGGTTTCATCTTACACCATCATCACTTTAAACCATCATCATAAGTCATCTTTAACTGGGATTGGAGTAGAGAGACAAAGTAAATAATTGTGAAACTTTGAAAGTCAGTTGAATTTCATATGAACACAGGGCCACAGTACAGGAAGTGTCCACTGAATGGCGGAGCCGTACTGTAGGCCTTTCTGGTTACTGCGTCATGAACTAGCAATGACTCTGTACCCTATAATAAACTTGTCATTTTGCAGCAAGTCACCTCTGCCGGTGATGGTGTGGACATACGGCGGCGGGTATCAGACTGGTCGCACTCAACTCTACCCATCTCATGTGTTCGCCGAGACCGCTAACGTCATTGTTGTCTCCCACAACTACCGTGTCAGCGTCCTGGGTGGGCTGGCCACCTCCGACGCCGCATCTCCCGGGAACTACATGCTCTGGGACGCCCGTGCTGCCCTCTTGTGGGTCCGTGACAACATCCGCAACTTCGGTGGTGACACGTCCCGGATCACCATATTCGGGGCGTCAGCCGGGGGAGCCATGGTGAGTCACATGATGGCATCGCCTCTATGCGAGGGGCTCTTCCACCGGGCGCTTACCCTCAGCGGGGTGGCCTCGGGCGCCATCGGCATCCAGGTGAACCCATTGGAGAATGCCCGAAACGTGGCTCTCCTGCAGGACTGCCCCAGTGACCAGAGCACAAGGGACATGGTGGAATGCCTGCGGGGAAAGAATGCCAGTGAGGTGGACCAGGCAGGGTACCCGGCCATGGCCCTGCTCAGTGGACAGATCCCGGGCTGGGGCCCCGTCATTGATGGTCAGATCGTCCCCATCAGACCCAATGACGCTTTCATGAACGGGGCCGGACGCAACGTCGACTACATGGTGGGAAAGTGAGATCCAGTTTATTATTATACCTTTATTTATATACTGAGGACATTTGATTATTATTACATATGATAAACCCGGTGTTCTTTTGTGTTTATTACCGACTTTAATAAAGTTAGGGATATGATCATGAAAAGAGGCCTGGAAATGCACTTTCGTGGCAAACTCTTGTAAACACTTTGGAATGTGGCTACGTAGGGGTAATTTGGGCTGAAGTTTTCATTAGATTTAGGCCCAAAAATGTGAATATGTGTGCTTTCTATAGAAACAGAATTTTCACATAGAATGTCCACTTTTAGAGCAAAGGTAACATCAGAAATGACAAATTCAGCATAAATTACCCGTACGTAGCCATATTTCAGGGTGTTTTCGAGAGTTTCCCAGGAAACTTAATTTTTGGCATGCCATATCCCGGACGAGTAGATTTTACTTTCAAAACATGAGTTTTCTGTGTGCTTAAACGCAGTCTTGTATATATAAAGCAGTGTAGGGGTTTGTGAGTAATTCTTTTTACTTTTATTCTATATCGAAATACCTGTGCTTTTCGAAAGTGTAAATCTATGTATGTTTACTGGCATCAATGCCCTGAAAATAGGCATACACGCAAAGACAATCTTTGTGTGTGCTTTGAGGATGGTGAAGCCGTTAGTAAATCTGAAATCTTGTGCAGTGATTTTTTTAATCTATATGTATATATATGATTATTATATACCTGTGCCAGTATGTTACACAAATACCAACCTCTGCTAGGGTATTGGTATTAAATATATACCGGCACAGTATGGTGGTATAAAATGATGTACCACCCTACTTTGAATACAAATTCTGATTGGCTGAAAAAAATTGCACTGACCTACTTAGGAAGTGCTGGCCGTGACTTGCACAAGGATCACAGGAGTTGAAGGGAAAATGAGAGTAAAAAATGTGCTTGAAGCATATTCTGTGCTTGACTTTCACTTAGATGCCAAGAGATATACCAGCACACTTTGAATCCAACTCGGATATTGCCATATTTCCTTATGTAATTCATCAAATACTTATATTTGAAGGTATATAATAAAATAAAAATGTATTACCTTACTGGTGCATACACACATACCTTGTTTCTTTTGATAAAAATATTCCACTCGCTCTGCGAGCTCGTCGAATATTTTTATTGAAAGAAACGCGGTATGTGAGTATGTACCAGTAAGGTATATATATTTTATCTTATTATGCCAAACATAAGGAACATGTAAGTGATACGTATATAGTAGAGGAGCAAATGGCCTAAAAATGGGTAAAATTGACCCCAGAAAGTCTTCTGGCTGAAACTTGCCACACTAGTCAATTATGACCTCAGGAATCTGAATCTGATGCTCGTTTGTTCCAAAAAGTGTAGCATCATACTCGTTTCCATGGTAACAGAAGGAAAACAAAATTCAATACATACTGACACATAATACATACTTTTATAAGAAAACGTGAATAAATGCATTTTTTCTGTCGGCAAAATTTATCATTCTTTGGCCAAAAGTGTACAGTATGGAAATATGCCCTTTTCTGTTTTCTTGGAAGAATTGTTGCCATGGTAACATTCCAATTTGTGGGGGAACCCCCCTTTTTGGTTTTCTCATGGTTATTAATGGATAAAAAGAATAATTTTATGAATGACACATACAAATTGATAAATTTAGCAATAACACACAGCATTGATAGGTACCACCATTTTTTGAAGTCATTCAATTGTTCCCATGGCAACCATAACAAGGTTTTTTCTATGACCAAAGCAGCCAGATAATGATACACCAACTGGACATTTGTATGGCAAATCTGCATGACATGGCAACTAGTAGAAGAGTATAGTCTCAAAAAGGCCATTAGAGAGTCTACTGCATAGAGCACACGCATGTATCGATATCTACATACCCCAGACAATAAATACAGCCACTAAGTTGAATACGCTCCATACGCAGGCGTCAAATATGGACGTATTTTAATGGAAATGCTAATATGTACGTCCTTTACGTGCGTTTACGCAGTGCCATATAGATAAATAAACTGTAATTTTCATACTGTGGGACAAGGAAAATTGATTGAAAATATCCAATGGGGAGTCACAAATGTTAGCCCATTAGTCAATATTAAGGGTGAGATAAATTCAGAAACCCATTCAAGTTTAGGGTCAGAGCTCGATCCCATCACGTTTGAATCTCTTCGTAATTCACGCGGTTTCGCATTTGGAATAACTACAATATTCAAACTCGATGGGATACGAGCTCTGACCCTAAACTTTCATAGGTTTCCCCTATAATCTAAAATCGATGGCATACAAGCTCTGCCCATAAATGCTCATGGGATTCCTCTATAATCTCTCAGGGTACAATCCCACAAAAAAGCTAACAAATGAAAGAGTCTTTTGGTTTCTAGTTTCATGGGAATTGTACCGACAAAGCTAAACCACATACTGTTTGGTCTCCCATGATTCAGGACGGAAGACGAGGCAGCGGGTTACCTGTACCTAAACATGCGCGGCCTCCCGGGGAACTACGGTAACGTGGCGGAGACAAAGTCTCAGCTGTACGCGGCCATGACGTACGTGTTACAGTCGTACCGGCCGGGCGACACGGACACGCTGATCGCCGCCATCACCGACAAGTACCCCGACATGAAGAGCGACCACGTGACCACCAGGACCAGGGCCACCTGCCGGGCCATCACGGACGGCGTCTGGACCGTGCCCACTCACTTCGAGGCCGACGCTCACTCCAGGTAGGTACTTAACCCTTCAAGAGCCACACATCATTCACCATGTACCCATACTACAGCAGGCACCAGAACCAATTGTGGCCTTTGTATGGCCGGCTTTTGTAGTCAATATTATTAAGAGAAATTACAAATTTAAAAATTTCCAGTAAATCTGTATTTTTTATTAGAAATTTCCGATATTTCAAAGACATTCTGGCGACATTTAGCATAATATCTCATATAATTTTTATTATTCTGCGACCATTTTTCAAAAAGTTACAAAGGAACAAATACAGAGTGGTTCATCAATTCCATATGTGAATGCCATATGGCATTGTCCGGCCCTGGCCAGGGGAATGCCATATGGCATTGTCCTGCCATGGCCAGGGGAATGCCATATGGCATTGCCCTGCCAGAAAGGGTTAAACAGAACTGGTTTGAGAATCGTATTTCTAACCACTACGCCACGATTACGGAGCATTCAAACGAGTGGCGTGGTGGTTAGAAATACGATTCGAAAAAAGTTCTGTTTTTATCTCACCTCGTCCACAAACTGTATAATTATATAATCAAAATATCAATGTTTTGCAAGTTACTCACCCAAGATCCATTTAGGAATCGTAATAACATCCGATATCATGTTGCGTAAACAACGCCATAAGTTGGCGAGTTTTAACGACAGAAAATAGTTCGCGAAAGTAATGATGGTCGCTGATTCGCTAGTCGCATCTGACGTAATCTCGCACACACTCCGCAACGAGCATGGCGTAGTATTGTCACTTTACCGGGGTGATCGTTGAGTATTTTTTTATAATGTTATTCCTATGGATACACTTGTACCAGGGGTGAGATAAAGTAGAACCCTGCTTAAGAGGACACACTCTGTTCGAGGCCAAAGTGGCCGCTTACGCAGGGTGTACTCGCGGTTTTCAAGTGTCTACTGCAAGTATGTAATTTTATCTTACCCCTAATAAAAAAAAGCCAAAGGCTTAACATGGGTTTTGTTTATTTCACGGGTGTGACATAAAGTGTTGTTCCCTGTTATCCTGGGGCTACATCATAGCCCTAGGCTCGTAGGAACATCAATTCCCCTTCAGTACTTAGGTAAGTACCTCGGGTAATTAACTTTTTTTTTTTTTTTTTTTTTTTAACTATTTTTTTTTAATTAACTATTTATGCCACTACTTTCTGATACTGAAAAAATATGGAAACGGGGTAGGATAAAATCTAGACGCCACTCGTTGGAGTTTGAGCTTATTTATGCCACGCATGTTGGTGGCTCCGTAATGTCACTCGTCTTCGACTCGTGAAATTATGGAGCCAACAAAATGCATGGCATAAATAAACTCAGACTCAAACTCGTGACGTGTCTTGATAATTTAGAACGTCCTGACCATGTTGTACAAGTCACAGAATGAGATGGTAATTTACGGTTTGTACGGAACGAGGCATTTATACCGAGTTCCGTACAAACCGTAAATTATCATCGAGTTCTGTGACTTGTACAAGCATGGTTGGACATTATATATTTACTTTATACCCAAAATTTAAAAATAAAATCATGCATTTTATTTTTAACAACCGATATGTTAATAAATGTGTTTGACAAGGTGGTCCGTATTTTAGTGTACATGTATTTGAAAGTGGGATGCATGTACCTCACAGGGTTCAAAACCTCATGAGATTCTGTTCCTTGTTTAGTGGAATTCACACAGTGGATTCATGTACCTCACAGGGTTCAAAATCTCATGAGATTCTGTTTTTTTATGTGAAATTCACATGCTTGGTTTCATGTACCTCACAGGGGACAAAAATCTCATGAGATTCTGTTCCTTGTTCAGTGGAATTCACACGGTGGGATTTATGTACCTCACAGGGTTCAACATCTCATGAGATTCAGTTCCTTGTTAAGTGGAATTCACATGGTGTGATTTATGTACCTCACAGGGTTCAAAATCTTATGAGATTCTCTTCCTTGTTAAGTGGGATTCACAGGTGGCAATTTCCTACTCCCTAAGCGATGCTACCTTGAATGACAGTTATTAGAACTGTCCCTAACCACTGTAACCATAGTGCAACAAAATATTTGTATGTATGATTTACATGACTACATGATGCCATATCTACTTACAAATATCTCCACAGTACCCAGAGTTTCCTTAGCTAAAGTATTCTAACCTGCAATTGCTCCAAATAATAAAATGGTCAAATTGTCTTATATGCCTCCATTAATGATATTCCATGACAGGAGCGCTAAGAAGACGGGTAAGAATACGTACGTGTATAACTTCAAGTACCGGCCGAGCTTCGTGCACTACGCGTCCTGGGTGACGGCCTCGCACGCTAACGACCACTACCTCGTGTTCGGGGAGCCCTACCGACAGAAACTCCGCGAGAGGCGACTCGGGACCTTCACCGACACAGACCGATTCGTCAGCGAATCCATGGGGAAGTACTACGGCAACTTCGCACACACAGGGTACGTGGTACAGGTGCCATCCATGAAGTATGTGTTATATATTATCCTACCCCTGATAAAAAAACTCCATAGGCTTAATATTAGAGGACTGTATTTGGTCTACGGTGCAGGAAAATGAAATTTATCGCTCTAGTGGGATACAGTTGTTAAATGATGTCATTTGAAAAGCGACCAATGATTATCACTGATTATCGGTGAGTTTTATGTTACTTCTTATTTATTGTTACGGGGGTAGGATAAATTCTAAACCAAACTCGAGTTAGTTGTGTTGTTTATCACACTCCGGCAATGTCGCGTATCACTGCACTCAGCTTCGCCTCGCACAGTAAACACGACATTATGTGGTAATAGAAAAACCGGAGAACCAAGTCAATATTTATGTGTACAGTAAAACCCCGTTTTGGGGACACCTCGCTTAAGGGTCCACTAAGCTTATGGGAACTATTGGATGTTGGTGTATATACAACGGAATCAGGCGTATGTATGACGTATATGAGACCGCACCATGGACATGTATATACGCCACTAGATAAGGTAGTAGAGGAGCAAATGGCCTAAAAATGGGTAAAATTGACCCCCGAAAGTCTACTGGCTGAAACTTGCCATATTAGTCAATTATGACCTCAGGAATCTGAATCTGATACTCGTTTGTTCCAAAAAGTGTAGCATCATACTCGTTTCCATGGTAATAGAAGGAAAACAAAATTTAATACATACTGACACATAACACATACTTTTATAAGAAAAGGTGAATAAATGCATTTTTTCTGTCGGTAAAATTTATCATTCTTTGGCCAAAAGTGTACAGTATGGAAATATGCCCTTTTCTGTTTTCTTGGAAGAACTGTTGCCATGGTAACATTCCAATTTGTGGGGGAACCCCCATTTTTGGATTTCTCATGGTTATTAAAGTTGGATAAAAAGAATAATTTTATGAATGACACATACAAATTGATAAATTTAGCAATAACACACAGCATTGATAGGTACCACCATTTTTTGAAGCCATTCAATTGTTCCCATGGCAACCATAACAAGGTTTTTTCTATGACCAAAGCAGCCAGATAATGATACACTAACTGGACATTTGTATGGCAAATCTGCATGACATGGCAACTAGTAGAAGAGTATAGTCTCAAAAAGGCCATTAGAGAGTCTACTGAATGAAATGTGCCATGTTGGTCAATCATTACATGGGGAATCTGATTCTGCCACTCTTTTGACCAAAAGAATGTAGCATCACTTTTGTTTCCATGACAACCTTAATGCATAATAATCTACTTAGAAACCACCAATTTCCTGCAAATATGAATAATAGATGTAAGAAATAGGAGCTAAACACCTACTCATGAGATTTCATTTTCATGATGTATATATTTGGGACATAATGTGGAGTTGTTCTCTTCATTCCCTTAGAATTTAATTGCCATGGCAACCAGTTTAGCACATAACAGACACTGCAGTAGCCAGCTCTGATTGTTGTCAAAGCAAATAACTAGCTTTTTAGCCATTGATGATAGAGACTTAATGTAAGTATTTATCCTAGGACTTGGAGTGTCTACTGCATGAAATGTGCCATGTTGGTCAATCATTACATGGGGAATATGATTCTGCCACTATTTTGACCAAAAGAATGTAGCATCACTTTTGTTTCCATGACAACCTTAATGCATAATAATCTACTTAGAAACCACCAATTTCCTGCAAATATGAATAATAGTTGTAAGAAATAGGAGCTAAACACCTACTCATGAGATTTCATTTTCATGATGTATACATTTGGGACATAATGTGGAGTTGTTCTTTTCATTCCCTTAGCATTTGATTGCCATGGCAACCAGTTTAGCACAAAACAGCCACTGCAGAAGCCAGCTCTGATTGTTGTCAAAGCAAATTACTAGGTTTTATAGCCATTGATGATAGAGACTAAATGTAAGTATTTATCCTAGTACTTGGAGAGTCTACTGCATGAAATGTGCCATGTTGGTCAATCATTACATGGGGAATATGATTCTGCCACTCTTTTAACCAAAAGAATGTAGCATCACTTCCATTTCCATGACAACCTAAATGCATAATAATCTACCTAGAAACCACCAACTTCTTACACATTTGAAGCACAAGCCCAAGAAAAACAAGAAAACTCATAGGGTTTCAAACTCATTAATTGTTTTTATATGTTAACATTTCGGACGTAATGGGTAACTCTTGTTTCTATGTCTTTAGAATCTTGTTACCATGGCAACCAATTCAGGTAGAAAATAATCAGTGCAGTTACCCCCTTTGATTCTCATATAAACAAATTACTATAAGTTCTTGGGGGCATGCCCAGAATACTCCAGGTTTCTTTCCTCTGGCTCCCTCAAGACAAAGCTGGACACTTATCCTAGCTATTGTTACCAGCAAAACCTAGTTTTAGTTGATGCATATTTTGCCATATGGAACCCTGTTCCATACAGTATTTATACCTCCTGCTTGTATGTATCTGTCACATACTTGTGTCATGCTCTACCTGTTACTATTAACTATAGCTAACATATAAAAAGGTTTAGAAGGTTAAGGTATGGATCAGAGCTGACCATTGCATGTCAGAATCTCAGACCATTGTGGGGCATGCCATGGAGGAAAAATGTGACACCACTTAGTTTCAATTCCTGGCTCACTCTTGCTGGTTTTCTCTCCCCATATTGTGAAGGTTATATGGCCTTGTTGTTGGTGCCCATAGTGCCCTTGAGCCCTGATACCTTTCCCAGGATGTCACAGTTTTAGTGTTGCACCTGCTACTCCTCAGCAAGTAAGGCAGGCCAGCAAGGAGGAGGAGAGGTAGCCAGAGGAGAGGTAGCCTGAAGGGCAGGATAAGGAGACCACCTCTGAACTAGAGGAGCAAGAAGGGGAGAAGACATAGGAGGGAGAGACCCTAAAGTGTCCTTCTGAGTAGAAAAGTCAACCAAAGGGGCCTTGCATCACTAATCCTGCCTAAGAGGGCCATAGAGGAAATATATTAGAGATCATATTAGAAAGAAAACACAGGGGATACCTGAATGTTTTGCTGCAATGCTGCCTCCGTTTAATCCACTTCTCGATGCCTCTCCAAAAAAGGAATATTCTGTCTTTGAGCATTTAAGACACTAGTATGTCTGTCCTGAGAAAGCTATGTTCCCCTCATAACTCTGAAAGAAGGGGCCTTATCATTATTGCCTCTCCTGTTAGTAGCTCCATATCTCCCTGTGCCCAATACAGGAGAAAATGGGAGGTAACTCTCTGGCTTGATAATGGTGCATTTCATATGTTATGGGGCTAGCGTTGGTAGAAAACAGTCCAGGACTGGCCCAGAAATTAGCAAAACACTAGATGAAGGTTGGGAGAGGTCATAATGGAGGGGAGAGTGGGTTTCAGTGACTTATATTGCTAGCATATGCCCTGATGGTCAGACTGTATTGGGCATCCTATTCTTCTATGCATGAGAATAACCAAGGAACAGCAGAGGCCTTCTGGCTTCTCTGTCTAGTCAGGATATCATTAAATAAGTAAGGACATTTATAAGTATGCGTATAGAAATTAAAGTAATACAGTGTTTCCACCTGCGACTTCCGGCCCGCAATTCTGTCTTTTGGCACCACTACTGACTATTTGCAATTTTTAGGGTACATAATTGTCAGGTGGAAATGGGGATAACATGTTACAGATCAACAATCTTTATCTCCACATTATGCAATATGGCACGAGCTGACAATTATTTGCCTCCCCGATAAATTGAAAGCAGTTATGTACATATAATTGGTTTGTGGCAAGCTTTTTACATTTAAAACCATCTCTGCACAGTGTATCCATTGGAAGCACACATTCAGCTGCAATGTCAGGAGTGTTAATCATCAGGCTAGTAAACATGTATCAGCATCAGTATTTTCTCAGTTACTTTCAATACAAAGGTCGGAAAACCATCTGTCAGGTGGAAAGAGTTTGTTTTTGTTGATAATTATAATTAAATCTCAAGTGACACCACCCAATGACTGATTTTTAATGAATACATAATTGGTGATCATTTAGTCGTCAGGTGGAAATGTATAAGTTGATCAAAATGAATAATAACATTAAGGATGACATGCTATACCATGTGATTGAGTAACAGAATGATCTTGACACATCCTGCCCCCAGCTGTGTACATTGACACTAATAGCTATTAATGAGAGAGTGGCTCTGCCATAGATTCCCATCAATTAAGGGTTAATAAGAGGACTTTCAAGTGCTGTGGGGGGGAAGCACTGAGGACAAAAGCACTGACATGGTGGCAGTGCCTCAGGGCCCCATTGCTCCACTTTTTGTGGTATCGCTAGCTATAATTGTATCACAATTTTATTTTACGATAACTTTAACGATCTGACTAAAAATCGTTGGTCCCATGATATTGTATCGTATCCCTATATTCATGCAGTATTGCTAATTTGTATGATGTGATGGCTATACAACAATTCAGGGGTACATATTTAATGAGACAGGGGAAGATACATCCAGGGATGGCCGGGTGATACCTTGAGGCATCATTTACAAAATATTCTTTTTTGTGAATAAAATTGGAAATATTTGCTCAATCAACCTGAAATGTTCACAGTTTGTATGTATAACATCATATTTGATATTTTTAGGTGAAATAAAGCATAGCATTTAGTATCATATGAGATGCCATGTGATGTTAAGATAAAAGTATCACAGTTAGGGTTATATGTCCGGCCTCTAGCGTTATTCACTGGCACTAGTATCTGGCTCCATACCTGTACTACTATGGTGAGTACCCAGTGAAATAGGGTTTAATACAGATGGTACAATAGTTAAAACTGGTCTGACACCTGGTTATGTGGATCGCTATCTACTATAGGTAGATGAACAATGGGCGGGGGTGGTAGTGCCACCATGGATCATTATTGAGAATATCAGACAAGGCCATTTCTAACCAAAGTAATGCAATATGCAGACATCTGCCCTGATGTGAGGGTCTGCATAAAAAGTATCGCTGAAAGGCATATTTTAGGTGGTGATGCAATTCCAACTCAATCCACATGTCATAACTTCCTTAATTTCAAGGTATTTAGATCCAATATGAGAGCCCAAATATTGCATTCTGGGATTGCAGATGCATCCCATTGGATTCTGCATACTAAAATGTCCAAGAATAAATACTTAATTTATGTCTCTATCTTTAATGGCTAAAAGATTATAGCAGTTTGTTTAGATAACAATCACAGTTGGTTCCTGTAATGGATGCTCTCTGCTGCATTGGTTGCCATGACAACCAAATTCTTAGGGAATATCGATGACCCATGATATCCTAAATGTATACAAAAAAAGCTCATGAAACCTCATGAAAAGATGTTTTATGGCTATTTTTCAGACACTTACTATTCATGAGTAAGAAAATGATAATTTCTGAGTAAATCACTACACAACCATGTTGTCATAGAAACGAAAGTGATGCTACATTCTTTTGGTCAAAAGAGTGGCAGAATCATATTCCCCATGTAATGATTGACCAACATGGTGAGTTTCATGCAGTAGACTCTCCAAGTACTAGGACAAATACTTACATTAGTTCTCTATCATCAATGGCTAAAAAGCTAGTAATTTGCTTTGACAACAATCAGAGCTGGCTTCTGCAGTGGGTGTTTTGTGCTAAACTGGTTGCCATGGCAATCAAATTCTAAGGGAATAAAAAGAACAACTCCACATTATGTCCCAAATGTATACATCATGAAAATGAAATCTCATGAGTAGGTGTTTAGCTCCTATTTCTTACACCTATTATTCATATTTGCAGGAAATTGGTGGTTTCTAAGTAGATTATTATGCATTAAGGTTGTCATGGAAACAAAAGTGATGCTACATTCTTTTGGTCAAAAGAGTGGCAGAATCATATTCCCCATGTAATGATTGACCAACATGGCACATTTCATGCAGTAGACTCTCCAAGTACTAGGATAAATACTTACATTTAGTCTCTATCATCAATGGCTATAAAACCTAGTAATTTGCTTTGACAACAATCAGAGCTGGCTTCTGCAGTGGCTGTTTTGTGCTAAACTGGTTGCCATGGCAATCAAATGCTAAGGGAATGAAAAGAACAACTCCACATTATGTCCCAAATGTATACATCATGAAAATGAAATCTCATGAGTAGGTGTTTAGCTCCTATTTCTTACAACTATTATTCATATTTGCAGGAAATTGGTGGTTTCTAAGTAGATTATTATGCATTAAGGTTGTCATGGAAACAAAAGTGATGCTACATTCTTTTGGTCAAAATAGTGGCAGAATCATATTCCCCATGTAATGATTGACCAACATGGCACATTTCATGCAGTAGACACTCCAAGTCCTAGGATAAATACTTACATTAAGTCTCTATCATCAATGGCTAAAAAGCTAGTTATTTGCTTTGACAACAATCAGAGCTGGCTACTGCAGTGTCTGTTATGTGCTAAACTGGTTGCCATGGCAATTAAATTCTAAGGGAATGAAGAGAACAACTCCACATTATGTCCCAAATATATACATCATGAAAATGAAATCTCATGAGTAGGTGTTTAGCTCCTATTTCTTACATCTATTATTCATATTTGCAGGAAATTGGTGGTTTCTAAGTAGATTATTATGCATTAAGGTTGTCATGGAAACAAAAGTGATGCTACATTCTTTTGGTCAAAAGAGTGGCAGAATCAGATTCCCCATGTAATGATTGACCAACATGGCACATTTCATTCAGTAGACTCTCTAATGGCCTTTTTGAGACTATACTCTTCTACTAGTTGCCATGTCATGCAGATTTGCCATACAAATGTCCAGTTAGTGTATCATTATCTGGCTGCTTTGGTCATAGAAAAAACCTTGTTATGGTTGCCATGGGAACAATTGAATGGCTTCAAAAAATGGTGGTACCTATCAATGCTGTGTGTTATTGCTAAATTTATCAATTTGTATGTGTCATTCATAAAATTATTCTTTTTATCCAACTTTAATAACCAGAAATTCAAAAATGGGGGTTCCCCCACAAATTGGAATGTTACCATGGCAACAGTTCTTCCAAGAAAACAGAAAAGGGCATATTTCCATACTGTACACTTTTGGCCAAAGAATGATAAATTTTACCGACAGAAAAAATGCATTTATTCACCTTTTCTTATAAAAGTATGTGTTATGTGTCAGTATGTATTAAATTTTGTTTTCCTTCTATTACCATGGAAACGAGTATGATGCTACACTTTTTGGAACAAACGAGTATCAGATTCAGATTCCTGAGGTCATAATTGACTAATATGGCAAGTTTCAGCCAGTAGACTTTCGGGGGTCAATTTTACCCATTTTTAGGCCATTTGCTCCTCCACTAAGGCGTCTACGAGACGGATAACAGGTCTAACTTCTAGACGCAAAATCCTACTGTTAGACGCGTTTCGGATACATATGTAAAGCGGTAAGGTTCGTGCAGTGCCCTCACTTCTGCTCTACACTTCATCCAGTACACACGTACTACACTTTTTCGTCCCACCCACCCACAGCCTTCTTTCTCTTTTTCCTACTCACGTAGGGCTATTGTTATTATCATGTATATTCATAACAATATTCTAGTGTTATCATTATAATTGACTCATGACTCTTATGGTCAATTATATATTATCTTATCTATTATTGTACTTCATATTCATAACCTTATTTCATATGTCGTCCAATAAGGTTGACATAAATATTTTACTACATTTTACTACATAAAATTAAAAAAATATATATTTTCCCAGCTACTGCTTATGTCCTTTCATCCAGGGATGGGGTAATGGAGCAGGCATAGTACTCTAATAATCTAATACTCAAGTAGGATTTGCAAAACATGTGATTATAACCCGAGGAATGCTAGGCCAGCCAATAGTAATGCAACCTTCATGTGAGGTGTCCGGCGCTAGCCTATGATGTAATTGAAATATAGGGCACAGAGTGATTGCTAGTTCTGCCATCATCCGCCAGGAAATTGTGAGATAGCGCCACTGAAGTTGGGGGGGGGGGGGGGCAACCATTGTTATCAGTTGTTGAAATCTATAGATAATATAATATTGAGACAAGGCCAAAATTCCCCTATTGCAAGCCCTAGGAAATATATTTGATTTTAGACATTATCACACTTTCCTTCTAGGGATCCTAACAAAGGCCCGCATAAGGTTCCCGCGCCGTGGCCCGCCTACGACGCCTCCTCCAAGCAGTATCTGGAGATGGGCGCCAAGATGACACCCACCAAGGTATGTGTTCATCTGTACTTCTTTCTTAAGGCTCGTCCCCACTGATGTGATGCGATCGTCGCACATGTTTTATGGCCCCATAAACGCCTCCTCGGCAGGTTTTATGACCAATATTGCGATGGATTCATCGCACTCAATCGCAGGGAAAATCCGAGGTATGCCCCACTGATGCAATGGATTCGTCGCAACAAGAGTGGCAACACTTGTGTAAAAAGAATTCTGCTAACAGCATACAATGACCTTATTTTCTGTATAAAAAGTATTTTTTTCATATGTAAAACAAAGAGGATATTGTTTGAGCCTCTCTCCTACGTGAACAATATTCCCACTTATTTTTTCTGATCCCAACTGACGTCTGTGGATTCACAGCTTCAACATGCTGTTTTCACAGCCTGCTTTGATATCACACCTCCTGACCCCTAGCTGAATGCAGGCAGGCATATATGCTAATGGTTAACTGAGGTAAATCCCAAGTACCAGTGTATAATTGTTGTCTGGATTAGTTCAGGAGAGGGGCTATTCATTTCAAGATGTGCGATGCGACGGATCCGTCGCATCGCACACAATCGCACACGCGCGCAAGCCAAGGTATGTGTTCATCTTTATCCTACCCCTAATATAAAATGCCATAGGCTTAACATTGATTTTCCGTATGCGCCCGTATGTCGCATACGGATAAAAAATCGCTCCTAGGAGCGTACAAAAAATGGACCAATCAGAGATCAGCAGCTGAAAGTAGTTCCAAGCACCTTCAGAGCAGCAAGGAGAGCTATATGGAGGACTTCAGAAAGTTTTTATCATGTTTTTTGTTATTCTCCTCACATAAAAATATCGTTCACAGGGGGTAGGATAAAATCAAAACCTTATTCGTTTTAATCTGGGCTCCCGTATGCGGCGACTGGAGTTTGGCGTAGTGATATCCGGAGCCAAAACTCCAGGAGTCGCATACGGGAGCCCAGATTAAAACTCATCCGGTTTTACGATAGTACTTCTTTCTTACAGCCTGCTCGCCCGCTCTTTATCGTCCATCGTATACAAAGCTTTCATTGAAGATGTATGGGGACTCAGTAAACCACAACCCATTATATAAAACCTGTCAGTTACCATAACTGTGGTAGACGGATTCAAACCTGTGGTATACGGCCTTCGAAACCATGGTATACGGGAAAAATAGTCCCTTTGGCTATAGAGAAAAGAAATACTCCCTATTGTTATACCCGCTAATATGGCAATTGTTGGGTTTAATTTATTTGAAAAGATGGATAATAAATCCAACAAACAATGCTTTTGTGGACAGGCGGCACTGTAAACCATTCGAGGTTGACGTCGTTATACACTCGCTAGCACTCGTGTATTACTACGCGTTAACCTTTCGTTGTTTACGACCGCCTGTCCACAAAACCATCTATTATTGTCTATGTATACATTGCCTAAATGTTAGAGTGCTCACTCTTCCACCGTCCTATAAAAACCATCTCTTAACTATGTGCGTGTTATTCACTGTGATATTGGGAAAGGAGCAGGGGGCCAGGGCTTATCTAAGCCAAGAAGCCTTATAAATTCGATTGTTTATATCTCAAGCTAAATAGGCAGTAACTTCGGTGAATCAACGGCGCTCTGTTCATCGATTATCATACATAAAGCCTGTCTCCATTGTCCGGCAAAAATAGTAGAGATCTTTTGAGTTCACCTAAAAGCCCAATGCCATTGGCCGTCACCGATCTACAGTCAGGAACCACCGATGATCCCTTAGCTTTGCTGATGTAAAAACAGTCAGTGTTAACAGACTTTAAGGGGAACTTAAAAAAATCTCATTTTCCTCAGCCAATGGAAACATGTTTATATTCTGTTCCTATAGCCACTTGTCTTCTTTATGATGTTTGTCATCAAGTTTATTAAGTGCTTACATAAACCATACTTCGTAGTGTGTATTTATGTTCAAAACAACCTGCTGCTAACTACTGCATGTTAAGAATAAAGGTGTCTAATATGAGATGAACCAAAGAAATACCACTTCCATGGTGTATTTTCTATAAAAACAATAACAGATAAAGAAAGGTGCTGCAGAAAATATTACATTAATTGATATTAATTCAGTGATACTTGGTGTAGACCTTGTTTCTCCTCAACCTCATCCTACATACTGGAAATGTTCAAAACAAAATATATCTGGCAATATGTAATACAAAACACGCGCCATGGATAGGAATTAAATGGTAATAAACCGAGAGAGGCAGCTACAACTCATTAGTTACGAGATGATTATTGTCTAGTTACGCCGCACATGGTTTTTTTTCATATTAACGATGAATTATCTCATTGCCAGGTTGACGCCGACATGCAGAGTAGGATAGACTTCTGGGAAAATGACTGGACGAATATCACACTGCCGTACCACGATCGACACCCCGTTGTCGATGCTCCAGAAGGTAGTAGCTTCATTGTCAATCAGCAGTTCAATCTCTTTCTATAAGCCCACTTCTATTGGCCGACAATAACAGCGTAGATTTCTTTAGTTCCTATTGACCCTTTAAAGACGCATGATGCTGGAGGCATCACCGCACTAAAGACGTATGATGCATTGAGGCATCATTCACCCAATATTTACAAAAATGTCTAAAAAAAAAAATAATAGAGCAATATTCATGAAATCTTCACTATATGTAGATATTTAATATTTCTATTCAAAAGAAACAAAATATATATCATTATATATCGTATTACATGATACGAAACTTAAATTATGAATTTTAACCACTATGTGCCCGTCCTCTAGCAGAACAAACTGCCACCAAAGCCCATCCGTACGGGAGTAGGGCGGTCGCAGGCACCCGTCCTTAAAGGGTTAAAGTCGGTTTCTATTGGCTGTCACCGATCTACAGTAAGGAACCACTGACGGACCTTAAAACGGGATTCACACGGTGGGATTCATGTACCTCACAGGCCGTTTGTCTGAGACAAATCCTGTTGAGATTCGGTACTGGAACACAATCTCCTCGTGTGAATGACAGGCTTTCATTTTGCTGAGACAACATTTTTCTCTTGCAATTGTCGGCGACAATCGCCCCTAACAAGGAACAGAATCTCATGAGATTTTGACTTTAAACAGGTTTAAAATTTAGAGGGACATTTTGGTGAGACAAATGTATTTCACACGTTCTCCCCCAATCTGTGGGTCTCAGCGGTCTCAAATAACACCTATTCACACGGGGAAGTACCCTGAGTCGGCGACTGTGTACCCTGTGTACCCTGTGTACCCTGTGTAGGGGTGTAGGGGTGAGACTATGTACCTGTTAAATCTTCTCATGTGAATTGATTCCGCCATGTTCCCCTGAGACTGTAGAACACCCCAATCTGTGAAACTTTGTTCCCAGTTGGAAATAGTAGCCGACTGGCGCAAAGGTGTGAAGTACACCAGTCTCAGGTCCATTTGTCCCACCGTGTGAATCCCATTTTAGCACTGCTGACCAAAAAACCAGTAAATGGAAACAGACTTTAAAGGGAACTCCAAAAATCTACGCCTGTTCGTCAGCCAATGGAAATGGCTTTATTAGAGCGTGCTTGCACGCGCTAAATACATCATCTAGAGTTTAGAGGGGTTCATATAGACTTTCAGGGTACTGCATACAAATTATCCCTTCACTATCTGTGTGCTATTCACTGTGATAGTGAGAACAGAGCAGGGAGCCAGTGTCTCAGGATCTTAGAGGCGTGCCCAGCTGACCATGACCAATCACTCAATACCAAAATACCTCAAGACCCACTGGTGCTTGATTTGATTGGATCCTAGACTCAGGCGGTTGCAGAAATTACAAGTTGACTGGGTGCAATAGGGTTACAGAAAACTATCCATAGACTAAATCTAACTTATACCTTTTTATATATTGTTATTCATTTATAATAGCACGCTCATTCATCTAGGATGAACATACTATTTGCTCCTAGTATGGTGTTTCCACTTGACGACTAAATGTCCACCGAATAGTGGTCAGGGCGCAAAGAGTCGTCGGATGGTAGCACTTGTGAATTTATCCTTGACATAACCGTCGACCCAGAACAGACAATTATCAAATGTGTAGTCCTACATATTTAGATTTTAAAAATCATAGGTCACCGTCTTTGGTGGGTTTTTTTTTGAGTGAATTGGAGAAAACTAAATTTTTCAGTATATTTTCCTTGTACAATCAGTAGAATGTAAATTTGTCTAATTTACAAATTGGGTTAGGTCAAATTCGATAATATGTCATGAATCACTCATTTAGTATTAGAAAAGTTCAGAAGAACTGGTTTGAATTGATGGTTGTCAGTATCTGAAAATCACAAGGTGGCGCGCCACTGTGAACTGTAGGAGATTCCTTTTTATTATCCACCTAATACAAAGTGTCCATAGAAAACACATAGGGAGCAAGTATCACCATACCAGGAGCATACAGATATATCCACCTAATACAAAGTGTCCATAGAAAACACATAGGGAGTGTGCATCACCATACCCGGGGTATACAGATATATCTACCTAATACAAAGTGTCCATAGAAACACATAGGGAGTTTGTATGTACATACCCGGAGCATACAGATATGCTGTATGCTCCGGGTGGCGCATACGGAAAAATAGTGCGTATGGAAAAATAGTCCATAACTAAAATGAGCTGATATCGACATGTCACTTGTGCAGAAAAGGTGGATAATAAATACAATATAGACTGGTTTCAGATAAAAGCGGTTGTATGCTCCTCGGAGTTGACGCAATATCCTCGCATACACTCGGATATTACTACGCGTCAACTCCTCGGAGCATACGGCCGCTTGTATCTAAAACCAGTCAATATTGTGTATAAACTCTGTGATTCCCACTTCTCTGTCATGGCGATTGGGCGAACTCTTGAACCCCAATAATTACTTTGCGATTGCCAGTAGTTCATGTTAATTCTGTAATGCATTCCTTGTAACAAAGTATTAGGCACACAGCGATAGTTTTATGCAGGCGGCCATCTTGCCCCCGACGCCAGACTAAACACCAGATTGTGGGTCCAATAATCAATAGATTTTATTGTAAATATTTTCTATTGTATGTCATACAGGGTTTTTATTAGTATTGGTTATCATGTACCCTTATAATATTTTATGTAAATCCATCGGACATTCAAAGTTAAAAGTTTGAATATAGGATTCTCCCTCGATTTTACAATTAAATATTTTTCGTTCTGGTTTTATTTCAGAGAACATGGTTGGGTTTCATCTCCTGGCTGATATGGCTGCAGACCAAATTCTATCCATGGGAGCTTCTGACTAGAAAAAAAACATTTACGAACATCGCTCATCTCAGGAATTCAGCATCGAATTCATGTACAAACACGCGTTAATATCACACTGCCTCATCACATGCAATGACCTTTGTCTTTTATCATGTCTGTCCATACGTAATTACTCACGAATTACAATTGTAGACTATAATTCTCAAATAAAACATTCCAATACCAGATAGTATGTTGATTCTATTTGTTTCCAACTAAGATATATAGTAAGAAAAGCTAAATTCCACAGGGTAGAACAATTGAACTATGTAATAATCGGTATAAAACAGGACACAAAACAACACAAGAAAGACCATGGAAATGATCCCTTTCATATCCTTCTACCTACGTTTAACCTATGAAATATTAAACATGTATGACGAGGTAAATGATATGTAGATACTACCTGACCAATAAAGGAACAGAGAGGGATATTTGTTTATGGAACGCTAGTTCCTTTGTTTCATGACATGTGAATGGAAATAACTACAACGTCTGGTATCACGCCTGCAAAACCTAGCGAAATGGAAAAAATGACGACTGGCCTGAAAAATACAATTTTACCGCTTCTGGCTGATCGAACGTAACACATACTATCAAGAAACTGAGTTGTCTTCGTGGAATGATATCACAGAGCAGAGCTGAGTGATATTTATAACAAAAGAAAACGAATGCCATGTAAACAATAATATGAAATTAAATGATGTTAAGATTTTATCCTACCCTGTCACATGTTTTTAACTTCATATTGTAAAGTTCCAGTCTATACATTTCTATCTTGCCCAGTTATATTGGTTCCGATGCGAAGAGATTAAGTGATCTAAATTGCCTATATCTTTTAGTTCCAAATGCATTCGGACAGTCGCCATTTTGTAGTAGCACCCTCCCTGTCTTGATGTTGACCGTACAGTAGCCATGTAGTGAATGGCATATTTACCCTCATTATCACTCACTCTAGTTCCCAGTCTGGCCACATGATTGCAGGGCACTCTGACATGACACTGACACCTGGGGGGTGTTTTATTTTCTGCCCGAGGAGTCCTGGGGCGCCCGGGGAGAGGTCCCAGGACAGTTTGGGTTCGATATTTCAAAGTCTCCCGGGGAAGGAGAGTCTTGGGCCAGATTCTAGGAGGTCTCCTGAAATATCGTTTTATTTTCAATCCTGGGGCCAGGAGAGCTCCTGAAAAGTGTCCTGCAGCTCTCCTGGCTGGGGACACGTCTAGGGGTGTCGTGGGTGATTCAAAATAACATATAAAAGCTATTTAATTCATTTGAACTATCGGAAATATATTTATTATGATTTTAATTAAAACTGGAGGTCTCAGATGGAGAATTACTTTGCTATTTACTTAGATTAACATACATTCATAAATGATGAAATTAGTTCCCAAAAATACCACTATGTGCCACCACCTGCAGTATACACAGCCTCTCTTTCAAGTCTCCTCAAAAGTCTCCTACAGGTTTATTTTCTCCTGGGGCTCTCTCAAAGGAGACTTCGGCCCAGGATTTCTCTCCCTCCCGAGGACAGGGTAAATCGAACGAGATTGAGGAGATCTCCTGAAAATTATCCTCAATGGAGCTATCCCTCGTTGGCGAGGAGAGTCCCCAGGAGAGTTGAAAATAAAACGACCCCCTGAGCTGTCAGTGATATGAGCGGCCCTCCTTGGCATGTGTGACAGACCGGAACAAGACTGGTCAGTCTGATTAGCTGTGACTCCCACAGCCAATCCCAGCACAGAGTTTACAAGCTTACCCTGAACTCAGATGCCACCTGCTGTGTGTATATAAACTGGATGTGCATGTCTTCTCATCGGCTTCTGCACTAAAGCTCAGTTAAGTTCTTGACTCATAGTAGTACTGTACATAATACATCTGTGTTTGAGTTCTTACTCCCTTCTTCTTAAGGTCTACACCTAGCTAGTCTGGGCCTCTAGACTTAACAATATGTCAAGTATGGCATATAAATATTTTTCACATAAAAGTGGCATACAGTCACATCATGTTATGTCTATGAAGATTTATATGAGGGGTAGGATAAATGGGAATAAACCTAATAGTTTATATAGTCTTAATCATGCTTCACATAAGCTATAAGAGAAAGTGCTTTGTGTTAGTCATTAGGGGTAGGATAATCTTCCAATATAGAACTAGGCGTTGTCCCAAAACCTCCTTGTGGAAGCCGTGAGACTACAATACCGGTACTTCAATCTAGAATTACATATTAGTGTTATTGCATTGTGTTCATTTATGTTGCAATTGTGCGAACGTCCCTCATCAGTAACCTTATAACATATTGGGAAGAACCAGATAAAGTGTTGCTGTTTTTTAATCGTGTTTTATTCGACAACTTTTCCTTTGCGAATTCAACTCTTAGTAGAATCGTTATACATAGTACTATAAATACGTATGAGTATTTCGTGGCGCACTTGATACTAATGAATATTTAATACAGTCTAACCTAAACAATGGAGGACTACTTTATCATAACGAATGCCTCTTTACGCCCACTAATAATACGCCATTCGCAATATAGTCCCAAGACACGGCCACATTGTTCCATCGCTGATATCAATAGCATATTGAACCGCTATTTTTGTCAGAACAGTCTTTTACTAAAACATCATATTTTTTTATCAATATTTTTTCATAATCTATCCCCAGAAAGTGGGCTGGAATACATACCATCCTTTTTAGCATACACTACAGAATTTGAAGGTTCTGGGGCATATTGAATACTTTAGGTTCGTACATGAAGACCCTTTTCTGTATGACAACGACACCCAAGGACAATGTGGCTCAACTTTATTGAACACTAATGCACGACCTTCCGTCCACTAGGAATGGATATTATCTAATGCTAACCCTTATATGAGATCTCCTTATATCCAGTACTTTTGTAGGCATAAGTTATTCCACGGACCCCTGGTTGTAATGTAAACATAAGCCAAAACCGAGATTTTTGCACCATCGATGGACGTTATGTCTTTGTCAACCAAGGCTGATATGAAGATTTCTCTGAAATAATGCGGCGTTTGCACCTGCCGAAAATATCCACCGATTATAGCATGTCGCACCTCCGACCCATTATGTGACACATTTAATGCACTAATCGTCAGGTGGAAACAGAAATTGTCAACGATTTTTCTCTCCAGCCTTATGCAATATGGCACCAACTTCTGCACCAACAAACGATATCAAATTTCATTGATTTAATCAGTGATGCCCTGCATTTTACTACCAAAAGTCAGCGAGCGTCCACCACATCTTTGCAGTGCAGGTCACTGATTATGTACCAACGACCTTTCACAAGGAGAACCACTGACCGACTTTTGTACAGCATGAAAATTATCGGTTGGTTTTTAGTTGGCAGATTGAAACAACGGGAAACAGTCATGAGAGCAGGAGAGTAATAAAGAAGAAACCAACAAGTTTTGGCCAAAGTCGTCGTTCTCCACGAGTTTGATGCGGTTGACGTCGTAATACACTCGCTAGCGGTCGTGTATTACAACGCATCAACCTCTCGTGGTTTACGGCCGCCTGTCCACAAAACCATCGATTATTGTCTATGTATTCCAGGGGTGAGATAAGGAGATGCTCTAAACGGCGAGTTTGCGGAAGGAGCCGACGAGCCCCCACCCCGCGGGCTGCTCCACGGGCTTGGCCGGGCGCTTCGTCTCGTCCACCGCCAGGCAACGGTCGTTGAGCTCGTTCTCAGCCTTAGCCTTAATCAGCTGCTCCGTCCAGCTCTCTGCAAAACAATAGGGGAAGGTGTAAGTGAGTGAATGGATGAGGTATTTTATCATGGTGTAATGCTTTTATTTTTCTGGTTTTTTTAATGATGTATATTCCATATTCTGTTTACATAAACAGTTCTTCTATGGAGAAACTACATTACCCATGGTAATACATCGCTGCCAGATATATATATATATATATATATATATATATATATATATATATATATATATATATATATATAGTATAATATGGCATGAACACCGGAAAAGATAAAATACGTCTATTTAACTATTTTCAGGTTTGTGGTTCTTTTTCCCAGATCAAATATGAATCGATAACAGTTTTCAACAACATCATTTTCTCATTAGTATATCATCATATACCTGTGGCCGTATGTGGGTATTATATCATGGCGAAATGCTGTTTTGTTGTTTTTTTTAAAATTATGTTTATTCCATATTCTTTTCAGATAAATAGTTCTTCTATGGGGAAACTTAAGTACATTATCAATGGCAATACATTGATGCTGGAATTTTTAATTAGATACATCCGTCTGCCTCAAGCATCAGGATATATCTGATCCATAATTTTATCCCGTATTTTTTACTTATGAAGAGAGTTGGCGCATAGGAAGGAATACACCGAGCGATGGCGAGGAGTATTGCGTAGTGTCGACTACAAGGAGAATGCGGCCACACAGATTGAAATCATGGTGATCTTGTATTTATTACTCACTTTTTGACTATAATTGTAAATAGTTAGAAATTAGTCAGTTGGCCTAAAAGGCCGTATTTTCCTAGTAGAATACGGCTTTCCGTATTCTACTCAGTAGTGACCTGTAGGCTCCATAGGCTTAGTATAGAGACTCCATATTGGGTGAGTAATAAAGGATCATTCATATCAATGTGCATATGCATTTTATGCATATACATACACTGCACGAAAACCACCATTTTACATATATATACGCCATCGCGATAACGCACGTATCGGCTGTATAGGGCCTTGTTTATATTTATATACGCCTCTTATACGCGCCTCCATTTGGGGCGTCTACGAGACAGTTTCCATATGTAGACCTCCGCGACTTGGCTGTCTTTCACGCCTGGCGTATCCAAGATAAAACATGCTCTGCGCAATATATATACGCCAGGCGTATGTGTATGTGTATGTGTACCGAAAATTAAAAGAAGTCCTCTACCTCTCCCATGCCCGTTGTTGTTTTTAGACCGGCCGACCCCCGTCTCCCGCCACCCCCCGTCACCCCCAAGTTGCAAAGATCGGAACTATTGTATGGTGGTGTATATACAACGGAATCAGGCGTATATATGACGTATATAAGACCGCACCATGGACATGTATATATACGCCACTAGATAAGGCGTCTACGAGACGGATAACAGGTCGAACTTCTAGACGCAAAATCCTACTGTTAGACGCGTTTCGGATACATATGTAAAGCGGAACTTTTCGTGCAGTGATAGATAGCGGTATACGCGTTGAGTACGTATAAATGTCCGCCATTGTGTATGAGATACTTACTGGCTATGTCGAACTCTGGTCAGGTCTGCTTCTCATAACACACCGCTAATACCTTGCAAGTAATACGCAACCTGCCCGTCGTGCAATAAACATAAAGCTGGATGCCCATCTACCGATTTAGGGTTGAGCAATTAGTTTCCAAATCGTATAGGAGTCGGTCACTTTGTCGCAGGCAAATTACGTAACCCCTCGTTCGACTCGCACACTGATAAAATCGGTGTATGGTCCACTGGGGGAGGGCAAAAACCAAAGAAACCGAGTGTTCACTAATCGCTGGGTAGCCTTGCCTAGCTGTCCTACATCTACCGACTCCGTTAGGATGGCTTGGCTCAGACAAATTACCCTCCGTTTGTCGCCGACAAACTTACATAAATGTTCCGAAATCTGTAGATGGGCATTGGGCTTTATACTACTAACTCTCCTTCAGTTTCTATTAAGTGTTATATTCATATACATAAATGGCGGTATACGCGTTGAGTACGTATAAATGTCCGTCGTTGTGTACGGGATACTTACTGGCTATGTCCTTCAGTGGCCCCGCATCACCGCCATATTCTGTCGGCAGCATCCGCTTCGGAACTTCTTTAAATAGAGACTCTCGAGAGTCCTTGTGGAAATGTAACTGTGAAAATAAAAGCATTCGAGAGCAAATTAGAGACCCATTCAGCACTGATATAGACTGGGGTTTTTTTTTTTATCATCTACCTAATACAAAGTGTCCATAGAAAACACATAGGGGGTTTGTATGGACATACAGATATGTTGTATGCTCCGGGTGGCGCATACGGAAAATTAGTGCGTATGGAAAAATAGTGCATAACTAAAACGAACTGATATTGACATGCCACTTGGCCAGAAAATATGGATAATAAATACAATACAAACTGGTTTCAGATACAAGCGGCTGTATGCTCCTCGGAGTTGACTCTGCGCAATATCTTCGCATACACTCGGATATTACTACGCGTCAAGTCCTCGGAGCATACGGCCGCTTGTATCTGAAACCAGTCAATATTGTGTATTTATTCACGTAAACCCAAAAGGTCACACACTGTCGTCCATGGCCGTTCTTCCCAGTAATATAGAAAGACATGGTTAGTGTGGCCGAATGGAATCTGTTCAGAGATATTTTGGACAGAAATATTCACCGAAGTCGAAGACTGAGGTGAATATTTCTGACCAAAATATTGAGGAACAGATGGAATTCGGCCACACTCACTATGTCTTTTTATTACTATATACCGATATTCGATTTAAATGCCATTTTTGTACTTACATTATCAACCTATTTCAACCTCCGAAATAAGTCACGTGGTACGGTGTGGCGTAAAAATATTTTACGCCACAGTGCGGCCGAACAGAATCTTTTCTGCTATCGCGTAAAAGTGAGACATTCGTGCACCGGTATATAATAATAGTCAATACAAACGTACTATCGTAAAACCGGATGAGTTTTAATCTTGGCTACCGTATGCCCCGACTGGCGTTTGGCGTAGTGATATCACGAGGCGGAGCCGAGTGGTATCCGGAACCATACGCCAGGAGTGGCATTCGGGAGCCAAGATTAAAACGAATCAGGTTTTGATTTTATCCTACCCCTCTCTACAATATTTTGATATCAAATCATGAATGAAAATCATCAAAATTCTGTATGCCCCTAGTGGCATACAAACGTCCGTATGCCAGTCAGCGTGGCATACGGAATCTCAATGTTAAGCCTATGGGATTTTATATTAGGGGTAGGATAAAAACAGGAGCCCGTTTAATAATCTAGGATCGTAGAGGAAGATGCTTTTTTGTAACTCTGTACGAGGGCTATCGTTTAATGATATTTAAGACTCCCCGTCCATTATGTCGTCTATAAGTGTTCAATAAAGTTGAACCATATCGTTCCTGGGTCTCCTTGGCGTACAGAAATGGGTCTACATGTAAGAGTCTAATTTATTCAACAGCCCCCTGGACAGTGCGTCGGAAAATAAATTTAGTCATACAACACTAGTACACAGGAGAGAAATAGAGGAATCGATGACATTTAAAGTATCGCGGCAATAGTATTAAAAAACATGGTTATGACGCCAGTACGGCTAAACTTATTCGAGGTGTCGACGATAAATCGTTCTGAACGAGGTCAAAGACCGAGTTCAGAACGATTTATCGTCGACTCCGAGAATAAGTTTAGCCGTACTGGCGTCATCAACATGTTTTTTTCTTATTATATACCTTAGATTCGTTATAATCCTCCGAAATCGACTCTGTTGACACTCTCACTGTCGATCAGCGCGGCAAGTACATCGCCATACTCATCCGGAAGTTGATTGCGCCTGCGCGAGTTACATTTGATCTCCGAACAGATCTTTGGTTTGAATAGATAGCGTTATCGAACCTGAACTACGCTTGGAGAATGTGAAGTTACCCGGATTCGTTTTTTACATCACCAATCGTATATCTACTTATTGTTTATTAGATTTAATGAAGTGAAGGGATCCGCCATTTGCAATTTTTCTGCCAAGATTCATGTTGTCGGCCTCTTGGCCAATCAGATTGCGTTATTTGTTCAAAGCACGCCGTAGTATCGTCAAAGCACTCCGTAGTATGGTTCAAAGCACTCCGTAGTATGGTTCAGAGCACGCAATCTGTATGTGAGTACGATGCTACACGGCATATCGCGCAATATGTACGTTACGAAGGAACCCCCCAGCAGCGGACAGTATGCTGGGTCACTTAGTGCATAGGTATATAATAATATACTCTACAAGAGAGCACTTCAATTATCCACTTTTAAATGTGATATTCATATTACAACCATCACTACAGATTCATCCTAGTTATCTGATCACTTAGATGGTTTAAATGTAGTGATGGTGTTATGAATATCCCGAATCACTCAAATTCTGACCATTTCATCATGTTTATATCAATTTCCAGAGAAAATGTGTCTTCCTCTAGGGTTCCAGTTCAATGATAGTGAATTTAATAATGAGGTAAGCATTGAATACAATTGTACAGTATGATAGAGGTCGGAAAGGAGGTATAACAATAGTGACAAGAGCAGGACAAGATGGCGTCTGTCTGTAGAGGGATTTCGTGTGTAAAGCCGGGCCCCCACCTACCACGATGGTCTACGACATACTTCCCGACAGCTAAGATTTGAAATGGCCAAATCGTGACCTATCGGGAGGTCCCGGATAGTTTCAAATCGTGGGCATGGTTTGAAATCGTAGAGTGTAGAAATGCCTTTGGAGGACCAAAAACATAAACCATGGTCACGATTGCCTCACGATTCAATCAGTGTACCAATATAGATCTCAGGCAGAGTTTTAATATTGAAATATACTATAATTTTAGAAATATTGAATGAATCTCAATAATGTTTTAGAGGTATCTACAACATATTATGATAGTATTTTCCAGATACTAAAACAATCAAATTGAAGAATATAACTGTGATAGAATCATAATTCTGTTATGTAACTATTATTTTCAGACACTTAGACTTCATCAGATAATATCATATTTACAGCGATTATACATCGATATGCACCCTACCGCTAAGTATTTCACCCGCAAGAGATATTTCCCCGATAAATCACACACAATATCCTACGACAGGCTACGAGAATTCCAACATGTTGGATTTAATCGGGACCTCTACAATTCACTTTTCTATCGCAGCCTATCGTGAGGTATCGTAGACGGCATCGAAGAAACCTGTTCCACCTACCACGATTTTTGCTGACCTCCCGATAGAATCGGTATGGTGTCGGGAAGGCAGTCGTAGGGCCTATCGGGACCAGGATCGTGGTAGGTGGGGGCCCGGTTTAAGCGATAATGACTTTGCAATAGAGCGGCCGGCATGCAGTTAAAAAGATATTTCTACTTGCAATTGAGACATGTGAATATTTGTAACAGATGATAAGGGCATAACAGTAACGATAAGATTTCCGTTATTGATGTAGTCGGGATGTCTATTATTGATTTTCACTCCATTAGATATATGGCTCATGGATAAAACTTTACACACCTTAGCTCCACATTTAGGCGTCAACACATCAACATAAAGCTTTGCAAAATTAATAAACATGATATTGACCTACCTTTGTTAAAATATTTTTTAGCATCGTTATATATTCAATGGGTGAAACCCTAACACCATTCCTATGTATACTATCAGACAAGATGTAATTTTTTATCATAAATTCATTAAAGAGGTACATGATTTCCACTGACCCGTTTCTTCGCCTTTTCCTTCATGAAGTACTTGCTCACTTCAAACACTGTGTTGAACAAGGCATTGGTATTGAAGTAGTTGATACCTTTGTTTCTCGTCGGGTAGACATCCTGTGGCAGGTAGAAATGATTATGATACAAATTGAGACAATTAAACTACTCATAAATTATCCGAGGCTGAATTTCTGTATCCGAAGTATAACATGCTGTCAGATTCTTGGAGATTCGGAATTAGTTATATAGAATGGAAAACTGTATTTGTATTCTTGGGTCGTTTAACTTCCTTAGTTGTATAGAAAATAATCTTCATACTGTTTATCAAACGTTTATAGGTAGGTAGTTACTAGAGGCTAGAAACTACATGGTGAAGTAGTTATGGGATTTTCGGACGATGGGTGTGATATCAGCCGACTATAAACAGATGCGGTGCCATCCACAAAAAGAATGTACGCACAGAGTGGGGGTTGGGTGAGTGGGTAAAAGATTTTGGACAATTTGAGTATGCTCCTTCTTTGTTCTATTGTGTACAAGATCGGGGATCTGCGCACATATTGTATGGAAGGCCCCTGACCTGCTCTAAAGCCCAATACACAACTACCGATTTTGGAACATTCATGTCCGTTTGTCGAGGACAAACGGACGGTAATTTATCTCAGGCGAGGCATCCTAACGCAGTCTGCCATAGTCGGAAGATGTAGCACAACTAGGCAAGGTTCAGGCAATGATTAGTGAACCACCTCCTTCAGATGTTATTTTGCCGCTAACAAGTTGTCGTTTCTATGTTCCTAAATTGATGGCAAAAGGTTTATCAACATGTTGATAAATCTAATAGCCGACAACGGAACGACGCTTGAAGGCACTGTTCCCAAATCCTAACTCCGTCAGCCTGGGTGCATAATCGTATCTCTGTCAGTAAGTGTAGACTGATTTGCTTAGGACTAATACCCACCACCCCCTCTCCTCGATGTCCACCAGTCGAGCAAAGGGTTACGTAATTTGCCTGCGATAAGTTCACCAACTCCTATATGATTTGGGAACTAATCGTTCAACCCTTAATCGGTAGACAGATATTGGGCTTTAGTATCATAAAAAAAAAAATTCCCGCAAAAAAGTGACTTTCTCAACCTCCAAAAAGAAGAGAACCTCACTCCTTGCCCAACCACCCCCAACAGGGAGGAGGGACATCTTTTTTCCAAATTAAGTATTATAACATATTGAATGTGTGTGGGACGTCCAATCTCGCCAAGCGACTGTTGGTATGTGACTAGACCGTAGAGCGCCGTTCGCGGGCTCCGTGTATAATTTATTCGATCTCGTACAAAGCGCGGCACCCATTGGGTTACCCTGGTCAGCAGGTGGTCTCCCCTAGTTCCCATTGGGCAGGATCAGGACAAAGGGTGGTTTGTATGTGTCCTGTCCATACAGAGACACCAAAAAAAAAATTTCTACGAATCTAACACGCCCACACCCACCCCCGGGAATGAGGCTAGTCGGGAAAAAGTTTTATTAAAATTATAACATATTGACTTTACCTGCCAGCACTTCATGCACTTTGCGAGCAGCTCCCGTGAGAAGTGGGTGACGTGGGCGGTGCTGAACTCACCGAAGTCGAGGATGACAGTGGCCCCGTGCACCTGACTGGGCTCGTCCAGCAGCATACAGTCTGCGTTCAGGAAACCCACCCTCATGATGTCAGCATAGTTTATCTTCTTAGGGTCATAGCCACCTGATGGGGAAAAAGAGTATGTATGCACTGAGCAATATACTTATATAGAACTTGATCGAGAATCAAGTGACCAATCCGATCAACGATAATGATTGGGAATGTGATGTATGTATTAAGAATATCACAGGTTGCCTCCTAACAGGTCCTCACTCTAAATAGTGGTTAAGGCCCAACTGTTTGCACTGCCACCCCAATTGTTTGAACCGTCCCCTGTCTTTGTTTGGACTGACCCCCCGATTCGCCGAGTCAACCTGGAAGTAGGTGGCGCTTCGAACCCCCTTCTCGGCCATCTTCGCAAGGAACCTACACAGTGTTAAGTCTATGGCGAATTCAAACGTTCATTTCTAGTAGTTTTTAATATGTGGGTATGTCTTTAGTAACTCTCAAGTCAATCTTTTGACAAACAAGATCTCCCTGGCAATTTCAGATCAAATGATTATGTGATGGCCTCAGTTTAGCCCCCGAACGCGCTGTCAACAAATCATCGAAACAATGATTTTCTTCGAGTTGGCACGTTTAAATCATGTCAGGAAGATGTAAATAACCTTATTTCAACTAATGCATGTGTAAATTAGACATTATAAAGTAGAATATTAAAGTTTTCCGCTATTTCACACTCTGACAGCGCTTTGTATTCACCAGCAAGATGGCGGGAATCTCTGTTGTTAAGGGAATTCGGAGGGTATTTCAAACCGGAAGTTGCCAGATGACTCGGCGAATAGGGTATATATATATAAGAGGCAGATGTCCAGTCAAAGCTCACTTGGAACCCAGACGCCAAGGCATCAACATCTCCAGGCTGGTGAGCAGTACCACCACTACAGTGAGGAGGCTTGAAGACCATAGGACTCTAGGCTACAGAGGCCTTCACTGAGAATTGGGCTTTTCCATGACCTGCTATCACCCCAGCACTGGAGGAACAGAGACTGATGACTGCTTCCACTATATGCCACTGTTTTTGGATCATCTATATCCACCATTTAAAGAGACATTTGACAATAACTGAAGGTTATAGACTGTGAGTACTGCTATAACAAAGAGGACTTGTATCATATGTACACTACAGAAGTGAATGTGATTTTGTATGTTGATGAGAATTGTTACGTAACTGTAAACTTTGTTATGATGTATGTTATGAATACATATCTGTGTATGGTTATCCGTCTTCTTAGAATAGAAGATATCTGAATTCTCTTTTCTGTCACTGGGTTAGCTAGTCTATAAGATTAGGCCTTAGCTACTGTATATGACAGAAACAGTAATGTCACTGTCTTGTACTCTCATATATTCTTCCCCATCACACTTCCTCCCTTTATCACCTTGTAATACTCCATGAGTTGGGATGCACCCCATTCGTCATCTAGGCAAAGCAGAGAGACAATTACTGTGCATCCAAATGAGTGCAGTATTGTGTATTTTACAAATCGAGTGCGGTTCTGAATTTATCTCACCCCTATTACAGATATTCAATGGCGTCACAATATCAGACTAATTCAAATTGTTTTTCAAATCCAGTCGGTTAATAGCATATATGACGTCATCTCACAATCACTCTGCCATGGCCATGGCATAGTATTGTCACTTTATGGGGATGATCATTGATTATCATTTCCTAATGTTATTTGTGAGGCTAAACTTGGTCAATTCTATTGAGGAATATCGTGTATACAACCACTGACTACGGTGATACAGCCATTCGTCTAACCAGGCCCTATAGTAAGTAGCTCGGCACTGGATGTTCCCCAGTGAAACCAAGCCCCTCACACTCCTCGTTCTAATGGCGGGTGTTAAGCTGAATGAACCATTTTTGTCTTTGGTATGACCCGGCCAGGATTTGAATCCCAGACCTTCCATGCTCAAGGCGAACACCCTACCATTCAGCCACCGAGCTTGGTTAGAATATATTCCCAGATACATAATAGTACATTAACCTATCAGGTAATCACAAATCGATGTAAGGATTGTTGTTACCCCCATCTTATCTATAACTTCCACCCTTCATTCTCATCATACTATTATCATATTGACCGTTATACCTTCATTCACAAATGGCTGATTAGAATGTAAACTCTCAAGGAAATGTACTTGACAAGAATCAGTCTTGATTGAAAACCAAATTTTCATGTTATATTAGAATCGATGACCAATAATAAACCCTGGAGACTGTCAGAGACAACGTGATAACCACTCCAGAATGATAAAAAAAAATAATGGTCATAGTTTCACGAGGTAAGGAGTTGAGATGGAGAAACAGAAAGTTTAACGCACCGGTTCTGACTAGAACTACCCGCCGCCCATGATCGTCCCGTCCAGGTAGAGGCATGGATATTCTGAAAGATGATTTATAGCGGATATCACATCGGCTTTTATAGAGAAAACTGGAGAGACGTACGATAGCTTATACTGCCGAGGTTTTTCCTGCGACCGAAACCCACCGGGGATAAACCCACCTACATGGAGGCATCCCACTGGAAGGGAAAGGGCCTTGTATCCCATTGAGTTTGAATCGCATAGTAATTTCAAGGCAAAGCCGAGTGAATTACGTAGCGATTCAAACCAAAATAAAATTTAGCCCTGCCCCTAAACTTTAACAGGTATCTGAATTTATTTCACCTTTTACATTGACTAATGGGCTAACATTTGTGACATAATCCCCATTCAGTTGGTTTTTTTCCTAAATGCTCAATGAGCATTAGATACAAGTTCCCAATGTTAAGTATATATATGGGGGGAAAAATACCAGGGGTGAGATCAGCTTTGCGTACATAGATCGATATTACCATATATTGATAGATATTATTTTACTCCTGTCTCTTCAGTAGTGTAACAGGTTTCCGCTCTGCATAAATACCAAAAATAAACATGTACTTTATATAGCAAAATAAACATGTACTTTATATAGCAAAACATCTAAAAAAGATGAGCATATTTCAATCCATACACAATATTGACAAGCGGTGGTATGCTCCGAGAGGTGACATCGAATAGGAGAATATGGCTATATGCCCGTTTCCATTGGCCAATTTCCCGTCAGAGATCTACAGTCAGGTACCACCGACGGACTTTTGGCACTGCTGACACAAAATCGGTCAATGGAAACGACACAGCTCGTGAAATGCCCCACGACTTTTCCTGCTTACATTATGCAATGTTTCACCGCCCACCACTGAGTGAAAGCTTGGTCACTAAGTGAAATATACTACCCTCACCGATTTTTCTATACCGATGCACAGTCAGTGGCACCACCGACAGACTTTCTGTGTAACTAAAAAAATCTACACCCTTTTCGTCAGCCAATGGAAACAGCCCTTTTCCGTAGCGATCTGGCGGCCTCATAGGCTTGGTATGGATACTCCGTATTAGGTGGATAATAAAATGCTATACTCACCCCATCTCCAGGATTTCGGCGAGTTTGGGGTCGTTGGGGTCGAGGCCTGTGAACCACTCGGGGACTCCCTGAGTGGCGCTGCACCGGACCGTCAGGAAGTTGTCGAGTTTCTCCTGCGCCGTCAGCTGACTGAACTTAGCCACGCGCAGAAACCGCAGCAGGAAGGCATCGTCTACAGGGACAGATCGTGCAATTAGCAGTGAATAGTTTGTTTGGGGGTTTTTTTGGTCTTTTTTGATTCACAGGTAATTCGCATTCAGTGTTGCGGTCTAACACTTGCCCATTGTTACAGGTTAAAGACAAATGCTGGTAGTTGGGTGATTTCTAAATTCTATTGATTTTTGCAAATAACTCTAGATAATATAAGTTCCATATATCAGCAAATAGAAAATGCAAAAAGAAATGGCATGTCACCATGTTAACTTCTATGGAAAGGCCATCTCAAAATGTAAGTGCTTAATTTTTGGTGTCAATGGGAAACATTTTGGGCAATATTTTGAGTTGCTGCTAATTGACACTGATTTTCCATTGCTATCTTTGAATGATTCGGGATTATGATAGTTTGGAACATGTTCAAATGAGAAATACTAAAAAACTACTGTCACCATGCTAATTTCTAAAAGGAGGCCATCTAAAGAAGGTAAGTGTTTATCTATTGGTGTCTATGGGAAACTGCTACATTTTCATGAAACCAGATGGCAGCACCAGTGTTAAATTGAGTAGGAAAGAGGGGGCGCTGTGATACCTACACGCAGTTGTCTTTAAGTGGTTATTGTGTTGTAGACAGCAAAACTATAATGCGACCATGTATTTTTCTATGGATTATCTAGGCATTTGGTGCCCTTTATTAAGGTTGATATACATTGAGATTTAATTGCTTATGTAAATAGTGATTTTGTTTTGGTATGAGTAGTATAGGTCAACATTGAGTCATTTCATAGACAGCTAATAACGTACCTGTGCAGCAGGTGAGGTGGGGCAGCATAGACCGCTAATAACGTACCTGTACGGCAGGTGAAGTGAGGCCGCATAGATAGCTAATAACGTACCTGTGCAGCAGGTGAGGTGGGGCAACATAGACAGCTAATAATGTACCTGTGCGGCAGGTGAGGTGGGGCTGCCTAGACAGCTAATAACGTACCTGTGCGGCAGGTGAGGTGGGATACTAGACAGCTAATAACGTACCTGTGCGGCAGGTGAGGTGGGGCTGGGCCTTCACCCACTGTCTGAAGGCCTCGATCTGTGAGGCGCGCTGTGCCGGGTTCTCGTTCAGCTCGTCAGCCGCCTTCTTCTGCGTAGCCGCGTCCAGGGTGCACACATACGTGCCTTCCCCAGACATGATGATACCTGCGGGCACACACAGGGAAACACTCAGTAGTCAATGTATGGGAGTATCACGTAGCCGCGTCCAGGGTGCACACATACGTGCCCTCCCCAGACATGATGATACCTGCGGGCACACACAGGGAAACACTCAGTAGTCAATGTATGGGAGTATCACGTAGCCGCGTCCAGGGTGCACACATACGTGCCCTCCCCAGACATGATGATACCTGCGGGCACACACAGGGAAACACTCAGTAGTCAATGTATGGGAGTATCACGTGGCCGCGTCCAGGGTGCACACATACGTGCCCTCCCCAGACATGATGATACCTGCGGGCACACACAGGGAAACACTCAGTAGTCAATGTATGGGGGTATCATGTAGCCGCGTCCAGGGTGCACACATACGTGCCTTCCCCAGACATGATGATACCTGCGGGCACACACAGGGAAACACTCAGTAGTCAATGTATGGGAGTATCACGTAGCCGCGTCCAGGGTGCACACATACGTGCCTTCCCCAGACATGATGATACCTGCGGGCACACACAGGGAAACACTCAGTAGTCAATGTATGGGAGTATCACGTAGCCGCGTCCAGGGTGCACACATACGTGCCTTCCCCAGACATGATGATACCTGCGGGCACACACAGGGAAACACTCAGTAGTCAATGTATGGGGGTATCACGTAGCCGCGTCCAGGGTGCACACATACGGACATGATGATACCTGCGGCCACACACAGGGAACGAATCAGTATTCAGTGCACCCCTCTCATAAGATCTCACACTCTCTAAGTGGTATTCTCTACTCTCACTACATTCTATGTGAGAAGAATTCTCAACGAACTAGGCTTAGAGCCTTGAGAATCCACTGACCTCCCTCCCGTGCCAAAGACGTACATCGATGCAACCCAAATGTTCCTATAGTCTCAATGATGCCACCTAGCGTGAATACTTTGTGCCGGTGGATTCTCAAGGCTTTAAGCCTAGTTCATTAAGAATTCTTCCTTAGAGCTTAGTGAGAGCCTTGTACAGAATACCACTTAGAGTGTGAGACCTTATGAGAGAGGTGCACCATGTATGGGAGTATCGTGTGACCGGGCGCTTCCAAGAATAAACTAGATAAGTACCTAAAAATTTGGAAATATCAGATTTCAAAGTATGGCTCGGGTTCATATACGAAAGGGGCGTTGCTCCACATTTGCAATACCTTTGCAAAATGGCGATCCGAGGACCTTTATAACATTGCTCCCAAAATAAAGCGGATCGTATCAGAAACGCATAGCCAACGATACCTAAACAAGACCCAGATCGTAGGTGATTGTTTGTCCCGAGATCCAAGTAGTAGTACTTTCCCTTTCCCGTGTTGGTGGAAGGTCATGGGAATATCGCAAAGACACGCGAAGGATCTTTTCTTCGTGGGATATCTAAGAAATACCTCTTCTTTTATTCGTTTTCTATCATTCTAAAATACACGAGATAAACTCCATTCACATGATATATGCATAGACTTGAATATGTGTGAATTCATAATTTTGAATCTCAGGAATGAAAATGATACCATTTCGATGCATATTGATACTTTATTCTCAGATATCTTTCACAAACAGTTTTATACAATTTTCATCGACCGATTTCCCCTACACTTCTCCATATAAGTCTCTTTTTTTTTCTTTTTTTTTTTTTTGTTTATTTGACATCGGTTCTCACCGAGGTGAGATCTTCCACCGTGCATAAAGTACAGAATACTCACAACAAACAGGTTCATACATTAATCCATCTAGTAATTGGATAACAATAATAATAATAATACAAATAAGAAGGTAGGTGAAATGAATATGAGGATGATGATATACCAACATCAAGTTACTTCATATAACACTGCTCTTTACCACACGGTGGTTACTTCCATTCGTAGACTGAATACATGTTTTTGATATCTCTTTTAAACTCCTTTATACTATCAGATTTTTTACTAGTTGCCGACAATCTATCCCATAATACTGTACCTCGATATGTAGGGGATTTAAAATAAAAACTACTCACGATCCTATCCTTGTTAAATCTGATATGGTGTTGACTTCGTGTGGTTCTTTGTTTATCATCTAAATTATGCGTGATTTTCGATTGTTTAAACATTATATTTAGGACTTGCATGTTTCTTCTTGCATCTAAGAAGTCAATGTTGGTTATTCTGTGCAAATTTTCAATATTTTGTCTTCTTGTCCAGTTCAAGGTGATTGTCCTCAGTGCCCTATTTTGGGTAGTTTGTAGTGAGGTTATCTCTTTTTTATTTGCCCCATCAATTAGAAATACATAGGGGTATTGATACTAGGGGCATCCCCTAATGTAACGGAGGAACCATTTAGGCATCTCGTTTGGGTCTTTGATAATCAATACGATGCGAGTTTTTGGACACTATGTAAGTGGTCGTATGATCGAGTTCCAACATAGAACAATAGTAGCTGGATTGTGGATGTGTTCTCAGTGTTATCAAAGACTAGTCATGTGCAGTACCAGGCACTACTATTGTCTCCATCCAGAATCTAGAGATTGGGTTATCTGGGAAAGGCATGTTTCTCTTTTTATACGAAGGAAATACCACAAAAAATATCCCGTATTCCTATCACCCACATATGGGAAAATGATATGTCCATGGTTAGCTTTCCAATACTTTCCAGTAGACCACATTTATGAAGAATAGTACATATATATATATATATATACATACATACATACATATATATATATTTATATATATATATATATATATATATATATATATATATATATATATATGTATGTATATATATATATATATATATATATATATATATATATATATATATATATATATATATATATATATACAGGTATCCTATTCCTTCAGATCTTTCATTCAACACATACACACACAGCAATATAAGGTGTACTTGAATATAGTGACAAATAAACAGCTACTGGGAGTCCCATTTCTCTGTGAGATGTTTTTTCTCCTGCAATTGTTGGCGCCATTTTCCCCTAGAAAGTAATAGAATCTCATGAGATTTTGCAACACATAAATCCCACTGTGTGAATTGTACTTTATAAAATCATAATCTTATGAGATTTTAAACCCTGTGAGGTACATGAATCCCACTGTGTGAATTCCACTTTACTGACCTGTTATTCCGTGCTGAAGACTGTAATAGAGACCCGTGGGTGTGTACTGAGTCTGTGGTGTAAGGCGGAAGGCGTTGAAAACAGAGTGGACCGGAGTACTACTGTTATCTGTTCACCTATCTGCCCTTAGCTATCACTATCTGCCGACCAAAGTACACCCGTACAGGTCGTAAACGCTATACCCAGAGTGCCAGTACCGACAGATATTAAACTGGTCACTCCAAGCGACTATAAAACCAATCACAGAAGGGTTCCGATGACCAATGAGGTGTAAAAACAATACAAGCAAGGCCTCTAAAATAATGTATTCTTTAATTAAATGAAAATCAGACTTCAGTGGGGAAAATGCATGTTATCTATTGAATTGATTTGTTATTATAAATGAAAGGTTTACCTTTTATCTAAGGACCTGATACTGACACCGATACCTGACAACTACATATTATCGTAAAACTGGATGAGTTTTAATCTTGGCCACCGTATGCCACGACTGGAGTTTGGCATAGTGACTCCATGAGGCGAAGCCGAGTGAAGTCCGGAGCCAAAAACTCCAGGAGTGGCATGCGGTGGCCAAGATTTAAACGAATCAGGTTTTGATTTTATCCTACCCTATCTCCTCAATTTAGGAATATTACATGATAACAATTCTGTATGCTACTAGTGGCATATAAAACTCTGTATGCCAGTCAGTGTAGCATACGGAAACTCAATGTTAAGCCTATGGGATTTTATATTAGGGGTAGGATAAAATCACATGAGGTACTTACCTCAGTAGGAATATAGGGAGCCGTTGCTCCACGTTTGCGATACTTTTGTGGATCGCAGAATAGCGACCTGAGGGCCTAAACGTTGCTCCCGAAATTAAAGGCATATCGGACAATTTGGCTTGAAAATCAAAACCCAAGTCAAGTTCCTGAAAATTTAATATGATGATCTACAAGTGTTGTGGAACACATATCTGACTTAAAAATTGGAGGTTACCATGGTAGTTTTTTATTTATCAGTCAATATTATGATATTTTATATTAGAATATATAGAAATTTTAAAAGGTATTTTTTCACATAATAAAACCATGTCATTTTTGTCAAACTTTCACAGAATATAGTACATATATAGCACTACCTATTTAGGTATTAAAAATCATAGGTCACTGTCCTTGTTTTTGAAAGAATTGAAGAAAACCATGTTTTCAGTATATTTCCCTTGTAAATCAAGCAAATATAAATTAGCATATTTTACTTAACCCTTTAAGGGCGGGTATCTGTGGCATGAGTATGTGGTAAAGGGCGGGTACTAGTGCTAATGTATACCGCCAGAGGGCGGGAGGTCTCAGGCCTATTGTAATAGTTCTCTAGTTTAGGATATGATGAAATATGCAAGCATTAATCTTATTACCTATTTCACCCAGAATCATTAGCTGTGTGTTGCATCTATATTCTGTGAAAATTTCATGATTATAAATCCAATATTTCCAATTTGATTCCACAAAAGTGTAATTTTGCAAATTTAAGAAAATTATGCCATATGGCATCACCCGCCCCAGCACGGTTGTTGCCATATGGCATCACCCGCCGTGAATGGGTTAATAAGATTGGATAAACTGGACATGATGTTGAATTCACTGAATTTAGAATCGTCGGCCAATGGAATGGGCCTATAACTGCATCACCTTGAAAAATAAGGCATTTAGCAATTACTTTTACGCTGGAACCATGGTGGATGGTCTGTGGATCAGATCACTCCAGGCTATTTGTTTTACAATATCCTAGTCTGAAATACGATGTGTTGTGGATGCATCTGCATTATGGCTTACACTCAAGTGCCATTTGGCTGTACATAAAAAGTGAACGATGATTTTGTGGATAGGCGGCCGTAAACCACGAGGGATTGATGCGTAGCAATATACGAGTGTTAACGAGTGTATTACGACGTCAACCTCGAGTGATATACAGAGCCGCCTCTCTACATCACCATCGTTTGGTGTATTTATTATCGATCTTTTCGAATAAATTAAACTTAATAATTACATATTAAAGATATAACAATAGGGACTTTTTTTTTTGCTCTATAGCACAAAGGGACTATTTTTCCGTATACCACAGCTGTGAGGTCGTATACCACAAATTTGATTCCGTATACCACAGTTATAGTATCTGACAGGGTTTATATAACGGGTCGTAGTTTACTGAGTCCCTGTACATTTTCGATGGAGTCTATACTATGGATAATAAATCAGTATTATTGTGTCATCATATTAATTACACATTTACCTTGGGCTAATCATAGTCCTCTACAGGTATCATTAATGTGCTTTTCATGTTCGCTGTGGCCTGGTCTCGGGTCACATATCACATGTTAATGTACAGCATGTTCACATATAACGTTATATCTATAAATCGTCTCCATCTTTTGGCTTTTCTGCACTCTACTGCGAAATGGCGCGCTTATATATACACAATATGATTTCGATCTGAGTGGCCATATTCTCCGCGTAGTTGACTATTTTCCCGTATACCACATCTGTGATGGGTGTCAGTGATGCCCTCTAGTGACTGTCAACTACATGGAGAATACGGCCACACAGATCGTAATCATGGTAATGTTGTATTTATTCCTCGCCTTTCGAGTAATACTAGGGAAAAAATCTTGGAAATAATTAGAAATTCTACCCAAGCGCCGTGCACTGTTTATATAAATTAGTTCCTATAATGCCCGTCAGATGGTCGAAAAAGCCGTATTCTCCTAGGAGAATACAGTTTTCCGTATTCTACTCAGTAGCGATCTGGAGGCTCCATAGGCTTAGTATGGAGGCTACGTATTGGATGGGTAATAAAAGGAAATACATTGATATTATGCAACTGGGTTAGTACACTATATATATATATGGAGGATTTTCTGACTCTATGCTGTCTGTCCTCGTGACTTTCATAACCCAGTGTTAACCCTTTAAGGGCGGAAGATGCCTTAATGAAATTGCATTTGAAAAGGAAATATTTTAACAATAAACTTGAAATTTGCACAGAATGTAGGAATAAGATCATATTTTAGAATTTTAAATAATAGAAATAGAAATACTAAGGATAACCAATTATATCACGTGAGAAACCTTCGAATTTAGAGTTCAGAGGACAATGCCCCCGTCCCCTAGAACTGTACATAGTCACTAGTAGCCGTCCCCTAATGTGGAGCTCTGCCATAGGCGGCCGTCCTTAAAGGGTTAAGGCTACATTATCTCACCCCTGGTACAAGTTTAGCCATAGAAATAACATTAGAAAAATATACTCAAAGATCACCCTGGTAAAGTGATAATACCACGCCACGGCCGTGGCATAGTGTATTTCCTAAGTATTTTCTGATTATTCTGAAGATGTGATGATATTTAATGTCATAAAAAGGGGTAAGATAAATCAACCGCACTTGAATCGTAAAATAGACAATACTCCACTCGTTTGAATGGGACATAATCGTCACTCGGCTTCACCTCGATGACGATTGCGGCCCATCCAAACTTGTGGAGTATTGTGTATTTATACGATTCTTGATGCAGTTCCATATAATTATAGGTAGTTTGAATAGGAGTTTGAATAGACCCTGTAATACATGATTAAAGGTTTCTGCTTACCTATGAGCTGCGATAACGGCGCCCTGCACGGTGGAGATTGACGAATCCGGGACAGATCTTGGGCTGTTGCATAAACCTTGGGGTGACCCCTTTCATAACATCGCACACACACAGTGGTGTTTTTATAAGGTTCTATAAGTAGGACACAGGTGAGTCAGGATTCTGAACCCTACGGACAGAACCTGTGACTGGTAGAACATACAAACGACCCCCCAAACCCATCATGTATGTATGTATGTATGTATGTATGTATGTATGTATGTATAGATAGATAGATAGATAGATAGATAGATAGATAGATAGAAAGATAGGTAGATAGATACATAGATACATAGATACATAGATACATAGAGAGAAATAGATCAATATATAGATAGATAGAGAGATAGAGAAAGATTTATTACCCACCTAATACTGAGTCTCCATACTAAGCCTATGGAGCCTACAGAACGCTACTCGGTAGGTTTCGGAAAGCCGTATTCTCCTACGCAAGCACGACGCTTGCGTAGAATTTCTAGTTATTTTCAAGATTTGTTTCCTAATAATTAGTTGAAAGGTGAGTAATAAATAAAATATGACTATGATTTGGTTCTGTGTGGCCGTATTCTCCTTGAAGTTAACACTACAGAATGCTCCTCACTCTCGCTCGAAGTATTAAAACGCGTCAAGTACGCGGAGAATACGGCCACTCAGATCTAAATCATGGTAATATTGTGCATAAATACACAATATTACCATGATTTCGATCTGAGTGGCCGTATTCTCCGCGTACTTGACGCGTAGTAATATTCCGAGCGATAGCGAGGAGTATTGCGTAGCGTCAACTACAAGGAGAATACGGCCACACAGATCGAAATTATGGTAATATTGTATTTATTACTCACTTATTTTTAAGTTTAAGCAAAAAATATGATCGTTAGAAAACTTTTAAACGTAATTAATAAGTTATGTTTGGGACTACTTTCATCTCAAAAATCTGTATCCTCCTAGGAGGGTACGGAGCTCCGTATCCTCCTCAGTAGCGATCTGTAATCTCCATAGGCTTAGTATGGAGACTCCGTATCAGGTGGGTAATAAATAGATATATTTGGACGACTGGCTGTGGGTTGGAGGTATCATGTAATCTAAAGGGTAACTACCTCCTGTACTTTATAGTGACACTCTCGAACCTTTATCTCACCCCAGATATTTTTTCTCCATAGACTTAACATTGGGAACTCGTATCTAACGCCCATTAGATGTTTAGGAAAAATGTGCAATGGGGGATAATGTCACAAATGTTAGCCCATTAGTCAATATTGAAGGTGAGATAAATTCAGAAACCCATTCAAGTTTAGGGTCAGAGCTCGATCCCATCTCATTTGAATCACATAGTAATTCACGCAGCTTCGCCTTGTGAATTACTACGTGATTCAAACTCGATGGGATACGGGCTCAGACCCTAAACTTTAATGGGTTTCCTCTATAGTAACTACATCTAGACTTAATCAAATGAGACCATATTTTCAGCGAATAATTCTCCACATCTCTAAACCCGACCAATTTCTGAAATTCTTTATTTTTCAGTTCAGCAGTTCAACTATAACCCGGTTCATTTGCCATTGTCATTGCTTTAAAATAGCAACTTCAGTTCTCTGCACATAATAGTTGTGAAGCCCTCTCTAGTGACTAGCAAATGAATCATTCCTTCCATCCCTTTCACTACACTGCATAGTACCAAATACTCATCTTGACATTTAGGCCTCTGTACTGTTAATTTAGCTGCTGTTGTACGCCGGTTCTTTTCAAAATACCCAGCTTACAAGTACCCATCACCGCACAACTCCGTGAAAATAATTTGGAATTTACGTAATAGTAATAATATCAATCATAAGATAGTTTTACATAGGTCGATAAAACATTATCAAAATCAAGATGGTCAAGAGGAACTATTGATTGGCAGTAAAGTTTATTTCTTTAAGACGATTTAGTTTCATCGCTGATTTTAAGAATACAATGTATGAAATGCTATAAATCCACCACAATATTTTGCTCAGCTTTGATTGTAACAGCGTGTATTTATACCACGTGTTTATGATACCAGTATACCATCATGATCATGGATCAACAATCCTAGCCTACAGAAAGCAAACACTGATTTGTTTATAGCATAGATACAGCGTCACATTTCAGGGGTATCCTCATGTCTATTTTATAAAATATATAATAGAGGGAAACTATGTTCCGGTGAGCAAAAGTTCAAAGTTACGAGGTAAGGCTCGGAAAAATTACTGCCCAAGACTTGGTTTCCCTATTCCTATATACCTTCAATTGTCGGCTAATATCGATAAAAACCGAATGTCTCTGAACGTCAACCTGGGCAGTAAAAGTCAACCTGGGCAGTAAACAAAAGTTATTATTATATACCTATACTACCCGTTGATGGGCATATATTAATCATATAATTCGGCAAGGGTGGAGCGTATTCTCCCATACGTTCACAGTGTGAGCGTATTACATCGCATGCGCAGTGGGTAGGTTACTCACGGGCAAAAACAAAATGGCGGACGGATTACGTCGATTCGATTTACCACCGGTATCGGTGTATTCAGCGGCGAGTTAACGTGAACGGAGGCATGTACAAGATCGAAATGCAGAATACACGAGTGGATTACGAAATTACCTCGATGTACAGAAGGAATCACCATAAAAAGTGCTAAAATGATCTTATGGAGACTTAGAGGCAGTGGTTTTACTACCCGCCGCCGGGCCTGTAGTCTCTACGGCGGCGGGTGGTAAAATGTAAACAAAGCGTTAAAATGTAAATAAACATTTGTTTACGCATAAAACTGATGTAAATCTTCCTAGTTATTAAAATTTGTTGATATATCATTAAGGATTCTCGATACACTGGTGTATTCCTTTTTATTTAAGAAGATAAACAAAAAATGGTGCGCTGCCTCCGCGGTTCGAACACCCGACCCCCTCAGTTAATCTCAGACTTCCAGCTTGGTCACATTTTTCTGACATTATACTGTTATCCCATTCTACTGTTATCCGGACATTTAAACCTCGGTCTAAAGACCTCGGTCAAAATTCCGGGCACAGGGGTTCGGTAAAATAAAAATTCGTCCACAGGAATACAGTTTTCTCATATTCCACCCCAAGCAGCGTTAGGTAATCATAGGTTGTTCGCTCATAGGTATGAAGGAATAGTAAATCTTGCCATTTGCGCACTCTTAACGTATTATTTGCTTCCCTTTGCTATCGCAAAATCTTACATACACAACTTAAATAGGGGTATCATCACCCGGTAGTATAGATAACATGTTTGTTTAATGTGACACTATTCAGAGTTTGCAGACCGCCATATCCTAGGCACCATATCAAATCAAGAATCGTATGGCCGAATATGAAAAATTGTATACTGTCTGTTACTTCCCTTTTGTCAAAGGGATTACACGAATTCACCTCCAATTTAACATGTATATGCATGCCTAATAATCGTTCGAATGAAATTTATATTCCAATTTTAAAATGAACCCTCTGATAAAGTTTGAATAAACTGCAGTGTATAGATGCATTAAGAAAGAAATATTTTATGGATACTTTCTTACATAATGGAAGGTATTTCAGCTTTACCTCTCCATGTTAAGTAACGATATTGATTAATAAGGGTTGAAATAGCGATTTGCATGAAAATAACAAAGTTGTCAAATATATATCTTCAGTCATTTACATCCATAGACATAATTATTTGCTTATATATCTATTCTATTTCATGAAAATACAAGTTTTCCTTTTACCATTTACAATATTAGATTGTAAATTGTATGGTGATACGGAATAGAGGGAAACTATGTTCCGGCGAGCAAAAGTTCAAAGTTACGAGGTAAGGCTTGGAAAAATTACTGCCCAAGGCCTTGGCCGCGGGCAGTAATTTTTCCAAGCCTTACTGAGTAACTTTGACTTTTGATTACCGGTACTTGGTTTCCCTATTCCTATATACCTCCAAATATCGATAAAAATGCTTATTTCTTTTCCTGCGATAGCGCAGGAAAAATGGCCACCCTTATCGAGTAACTGCATTAGCTAAGTAAACATGAGAGCGGGACGAAAACGTTAAACTTGACACATATTTTATTCTTAATCCCCCCCCCCCCCCCCCCAGCAGCGGTATGTAAATCTAGTTAGTTAGTTCGATAATGGGTATATAGGAATATGCAATTTATATCAACATAGAGAGGCCCATTTTCCGTACAGTATGTCTTCTTATGCTCCTAATGCCTTGCTGTTCCATATCAATGTCTTGCCCTCATCACCTTTCTGAAGGGCCCTTAGGCACTGTTGTTGATCTATGACAGTGGACTACGGTATTGTGGTAGGTAGTGCCTTCTAGATCCAAGAATCCAACCCGACAGACTTGCTGAAATTATAAAACAAAGTGAACTGAGAATTAAAGCTGACATAGAGCAATTACGTTTACATTTAGCAGTATTTTGTCGCGCATAGGTATGTTTCTGAAATCGTACATAAAACGTAAACATGTATGAAAAAACATTTTACGTAAATAAGCGTAATACTACAATTATACTGATTTTAAATTCATACGTTCCTCCTATGTACTAGTAAAACGCAGGTGCAGGGTAGAAAGGAGGACCAATAAATATCCAAGTCTGTGGTCGAAAAAGAAAGTTCAAGGTTCTATACATCCAGTACACTTAGAGTAAAACCCCGCTTCTGCGTGAACGGTGGGTGTGATTACAGGGGTGTTGTTTTTTGACAGATTAAGTTGTTGGTGCAAACTTGGGTATTGTATCAATGAGTCTGAGGTGTCTAAACCTTATAGTTGATAATTATCTTGGTTTTAACTAATATTATGGCTAGGCTTGCCAATGTATTAGTGTGTATTCAGTTTTGGTGTCCCTTTGTTATCTAATGTATATCTAAAGTATCATTGAGGTGATATGCATGTATGACACATCAAATTGGAGCTGGGATACTATAGAATACGATGCAATCGCTGTTATTTTTCTGGAAATAATGTTTACATGCGTATTATGAATGTATTAGGGTCCCTCCCACCTACTACGACGGGCTACGATGGTCTACAATTAAGTCCCCGATAGCGCTGAGTGTCGCCGATATATACCCCATAAACCTCTGTTATTATAGGTATCTTCTTATAATACGATATCCGTTCTAACTGTTAATGCTAAAGGTCAAGGGTAAGTCAGGGTTTGCCCGTCGTGTGGCCGGCCAGGACCCCCGGCTGCCGGTGCCGAGGGTCCTGGAGCCTTTTTTTTTTTTTAATTTTTAAATCATCACGTAAATTCTTCTTTAATATACTCGATAGTTGAAAAGTGGTGTACACAATATAATCTGGCAACAACCATCAGTCTAAGTGCCATCGGTCCGAAGAGATGCCATCAGTCCAGGTGCCATCGGTCTGTGGTGCCATCGGTCCAGTAATCCTCAAAACCCCCGTCAAGGGGATACCTTACTTAAGGGTACAGTTTGCTCGGAACCACGGGTATCCCCTTAAGCTGGGTTTTGCTGTATATAACATACATTCTTTTCTACTTACATTCACTTTTTGCAACCTTTGTATAACAAATGAAGGAACTCATTGTTGGAACATCGTCTGATGAGGTCACAACAGGTATATTCCTTTGTTATTCCAAATTCATAGAGAAAGGGGAAATATTTGAAAATATAATTCTGATACTGCGTTTTCGCTACGTTTCCGTTGACACTCTATTACCTGTCTTACCAAACTACGTTTTGCCCAATATTGCCATGTGTGTAAATACAAACTTTGGTTTACGGCCGCCTATCTACAAAATCCTCGTTTATTAGAGCGTGCTTGTACGCGCTGAATATATCATCTAGAGTTTAGAGGTGTCCATGTAGACTTTCCACTGGTGCTTGAATTGTTTGGATCCTAGAACGGCAGTTGCAGAAATTGCAAGTAGACTGGGTGCAATTGAGTTACAGAAGGCCAGATTGTGTTACAACTGGTCACCCCTTACTGCCTGAGTTGCTTGTGTTACAACAACTCCTTACACCTTACCCAAACTCTCATGATCCCTACTGACGGGTGGTAGATTGTGATACAACACCATTCCCGAGCTTTGGCATTTGCGTTGCAATGCTATTAGTAATATCAGGAACATCAAGACTGCCCAGACCTATGAGTGGGCTATAATGAGTTGCTTAAAAGTGTGATTACTATTCACCTCATCACATCTCATCATTATCTCTGTATGCGGTCACCTCTGATTCCACATTTAATGTAATACTTATTACAGCCATGAAACCAAGTTTTCCCCTGATTCAACATAAGGGACCGGGCAGAAGAACGGCATGCCGAGCCCGTGTATATCTGTATGATATTTGGAACCCTAATAAAAATGATCAAAAAAAAAAGGCTAGATCTAACTTATACCTTTTAATTGTTATTCATTTATAATAGCACGCTCATTCATCTAGGATGAACCTATTATTTGCTCCTAGTATGTAATTTACCTGCGTGAGGCTTGTGTGCTTATAGGAGGTGACTGGTAGTGGTTGTCCACGCCTGACGACTTGAACCCATGTCGCGCTGAGGATGGTGAGAGGTGGACGTTGACCACTGAAATATTCAAAACAAAATAATTACTCATGGCTTTATAAAAAAACATTCTCTCCTTCTGCTGAATGGTTATCGGGCCTTTCTGCATTTCCTGAATTTTTGTTTTCCATCATTTCGTGGGAAAACTTTTTTTTTTTTTTTTTTTTTTGCTTGATAGTTGTGGTAGCTGCCTCGTGCATTCATAACTACTCATGGCTGATTTACCTGTCTTATATTCAGTCACAAAAGTGGTAGAATGATCTATAAATTACAATTTTGCATTATAGTTGGCTCAGTGGCCAAGTGGTAGGGGTGTTTGCCTCGAGCATGGGAGGTCGTGGGTTCAGACCCCGGTCGGGTCATACCAAAGACTTACACAAAAATGGTACCCACTGCCCATTCGGCTATCACCCGCCATTAGAATGAGGAGTAGGGGTCTAGGGCCCGAGTAGAAGAACGGCTATATAGCCGAATTCGGTGATTGTGTTGTAACACAATATCCCCTTAAAAATTGCTTTAAAAAAAAAAAAAAAGTAGACAGTAGAGCCAGAAGGCAGCCGAGTTTAATTGAAGGCGTGTTTAATAGTGAACAACGTTTCGAGATTAAAGGCTCTTTATCTGAATCATGTCCAATTTTGGGGACAGCCACCATTTTAAATAGAGCGCGAAACACAATTTTGTTGCTGTATTTTTCATTATTTGTGGTGGCGAGGAAGGAAAAAGTCAGACACCATGATGCTGTAGAGTCAAGTTTGTATTCAGTTTCTAGCTTAAAAGGGGTATAACACTATCACAATTTGAGCCTCCGACACACTATGATAGCCTTACGACAAGCGTTCCGATGAAAAAATGAAATTTTTATCGGAAGGAACGGGTCTATCGTGAAAGCTAGACTCGTTCCTTCCGATAAAAATTTCATTTTTTTCATCGGAATGCTTGTCGTAAGGCTATCGTAGTGTGTCAGAGGCTCAAATCGTGATAGTGGGATACCCCTTTTAGGCCTGGCGTCCACCTACTACATAGAAGTTTAGACCTAGCGATATGGTCCCGATACAAAAAGTCAATATGGGAGACATATCGGGATGGTGCAAAATCGTAAACATATGTCTAGACATGCCAATCCACCACACATTTTATGGGGTCTTTATCGGTGCCTAATCTCAGAAACGTGGTCAACTGCCCCGATATAAGGTGACCTTCCGACGCGATTTTGATTTTCTATCGGGAGGTGCATCGTAGACCATATCGGAGCCATATCGTAGTAGGTGGACACCAGGCCTAAGGCTAGTCCGTTTACAGACCGCGCTGGCTCAGGCTTACGGTCCGTAAGGGTCTAACAGAGCATGGCTCCCATTTGCCTGTTCCCTCTGCCTGATGGGAGAAAGGAATTTCGTGATTGGTAGTTCTAATTTTAGCGCCAACTCTAGCGACTAGTTACTGGCAAATCAGTCAGGCAGCTTAGCGCCAGCAAAGACAGGAATCCCTGACTCAAAATGGCAGCCCATAACAATCTCAGTCTGAGCCTGTGCGCTTTGGCCCTGGCGACAGTCTAGCTTTAGGCCTTACAGCACAAAGTGAACAAAAATCGGACAAACACCAATAATTATTTTCAATAACGTTTGATATTATTGTTTGGCATTAATTAAATGTAAAAGTGTAAAATTGAAATATCAGAAGATGGTTATTTGCAGTATTCAGGGGATCGCCATTCAATTTCAATAAATGGTAAGTGGTAATCAAAATTAAATGGCCAACTAATCTTTTAGCCACTACTGTGACATAAAACCATTTTCCTTTGGCAAATAATTCACCACCGATCTGCTTCCGGGACCACTGATTGATTTTACGGGTATACTGACACCAGATCGATGAGTGGAAATAGGCATGCAGAGAAGTGTTCACTGAATAATTGTGCATAGATTAAACAATAAGGCCACCACCGACTGACTTGGTGAACGACCAACAGAATCAAAGGGGATTTGGAATCGTCGGTGATGGTTATTGTGTTCGAAGGACAGTTCAGTCAGTATGGACCTATTAAATGTGTCAGAAACAAGGCATACATAGCAATCTCACCAATTTTAGATACTGTCATGCAGTCATTGGCCACCACGGACCGACTTTTAGGAGAACTCAATTAGTCCGGTGCCGTTTTCGTAAGCCAGTGGAAAATGGCTTATACGCAGGTAGTGAAGATGTTACAGTGCAGTATTCGGAGCTAGTGAGCAATTGGCAAGTGATCATATTTAATGTATTTGAAACAATATTAAGAAAGAAACTAATGAGTGTTTGGTCTGTATCCTCGTTCGCTATCGAGTTTGGAGTGCGCAGTGATAGGAACGAGGCGATAGCCGAGTGAATATTCTGAAGCACACCAAACGAGATGGTGAACAGGGACTCAGACCAAGCGCAAATATGTTTCTGATTTTATCTTAGCCTGGGAATATTCATCTCTTTATCACCAGTTGAGAACGAGTTACCGTTCTCGCAAGCCTGTTGAGAACGAATTCGTAATGCTAAGCCTATGGACGTTTATACCAGGCTAAGATAAGTCACTGACCTTTATTGTCCTTCTTGGGTGTCCTTCGGCGACAACCACAGAGCATGGCACATCCGATGAGACAGAGCACGTTGATGAGCAGGCTGCACACAGCCAGGCTGATGACCACTGCGCTCCCTCCTACGGACCCGGGATCTGATCCCCCCGGATCTTTATCTAACAACAATCACATTTCACATTACGGGCCATGCATAAACTATGTACGCAAAATTTCTGAAATTCTTTAAACCATGTCCATCCCACTCTCAATCATATACTTAATAGAATATGTTAGAAGACTGCGGCAACTAACAATAATCACATTTCAGTGATGGGCCAGGCTGATCAATTCACTCCCTCCTCCATACCCCTCATCTGATGCCGCCTGCTCTTCAACTAACAATAGTCACATTTCACATTACGGGCCATGCATAAACTATGTACGCAAAATTTCTGAAATTCTTTAAACCACGTCCATCCCACTCTCAATCTTATACTTAATAGAATATGTTAGAAGACTGCGGCAACTAACAATAATCACATTTCAGTGATGGGCCAGGCTGATCAATTCACTCCCTCCTCCATACCCCTCATCTGATGCCGCCTGCTCTTCAACTAACAATAGTCACATTTCACATTACGGGCCATGCATAAACTATGTACGCAAAATTTCTGAAATTCTTTAAACCATGTCCATCCCACTCTCAATCTTATACTTAATAGAATATGATAGAAGACTGCGGCAACTAACAATAATCACATTTCAGTGACGAGCCAGGCTGATGACCACTGCACTTCCTCCTACATACCCGGGATCTGATTCCACCCGCTCTTGAACTAACAATAGTCACATTTCACATTACGGGCCGGCATAAACTATGAACGCAAAATTTCTGAAATTCTTTAAACCACGTCCATCCCACTCTCAATCTTATACTTAATAGAATATGATAGAAGACTGCGGCAACTAACAATAATCACATTTCAGTGATGGGCCAGGCTGATCAATTCACTCAATTCAAAAAATCGAGAAAACACGCTTCGTCGAGCGAAGATTCAGGACTAACGGGTACAAAAAGAGCGCAAGTTATCAGGGAATAGCCACTTGGAATATGCTAAATACAGCAAGCCCCAACAAAGGCAATTTTCAAACGTATGCTAAAAAATTAACTGTCGGCAATGAACTTGTAGATCGCAAGTATAATGAACGTCATGAAAATCATGCGATATAATGTGTAAATGATAGCTATATTATTCATCTTTCATCATACTCACCACAAAACATGTTTGTACTCCATGGCTTATGAAAGATTATTTATGGAAAAACTGTCAGATCGACAAAAAGAACATAGAAGGGAAATACGCAAAATGTTCATATTTTTCAGCCCGCACCACCTCCCTCATTGTGTATGTACTTTTTGGTTGGCCCCTTAGCATTTCCCATCCTGATCGACACATAATTTGTTGCAAGCGAGACTATTTGTCTTTTCATTGGTTGAGCAGACAATGCCACTTGTAAATCTTTAATTTGATTTTATATTAATTTACTACTCAATATTCATTTCATTATAGAACATAGATCCATGCGAGTTTATCTGTTTAACATCTTTTTGATTACTAAGTGAGAATCCAAAATTTTGACTCCTAAACTCATGATGACAAACATAGTAGGTTAACGTTTGGTTGGTAGTCCTACAGTCAAAAATACTAAGAAAATAGGCATGTATACTGCTTACATATCATTTCATCTATTCTAACAACATTTGATAGAAGTTAGGGACTGTAGATTGAATTCCATTTTAACACAAAGATCGGGAAGAAAAATGTCAAAACATTGTGTTCGGTCCCAATGTATCAAAAGATACTAGAATTACGTATTCACATATTTAAGCATGATTAAAAAACCCTCAATCTTTAAAGGAAAGCCACATAAAATATTGGAGTTTTCCTCCAACAAATTAAGAATATTTATATTGAAGAACCAGGGACTTTATAGCTAATATGCAATAAAGGACATGCACTATGCATTTACTTGCAGATCCAGATTGAGAGTCTTGTCAATAACGATAAAAGGGGTTTAATTACATACTTTGCATGCAAAATTTGCAGTTTTAAAAGATTCCTGGCAAAGTACGTGTGGCTGTGATGTTTTAGATGTGTATAGAAGTTTAGATGATAAGATCCTGTTGGTATTTCAATCCAATGCATTAAGAGTATTTATATTTAAGAATGATATTAGAGAAATTATTATTGTAGCTAATAGGCAAAAACAGGACATGCACTATGTGCCTACCTGTGGGTTCAGCTTCAGTGCCTTGTCAATAGATATAAAAGAAAATGATTAAGTTTCGTTCATGCAAAACTTGCAGATTCAAAAGATAACTGACATACTACATCTATTCATGAATATCATATGGAAGTTTAACTTTTGTAATTAGAAAATATGTTCATGGAAACTGTTTGTGAGGCTAGGTTCTCTGTTGATAAGAAATCAATTTGTCCAGGGAATCTATATTTATCAAGATTTATTAGAGTTTCCTAGTATAGAGGATAGTGTAGATGAACGAGGCTAAACTGCTACTATGTCCTGGTATAGAAGATGGGTTTTTTCATTCCTCAAAGGAAAGCTGATACAGTAAGTCTTTACCTCTGTGTGTTGTAGTATTTTTTGTCTTCTCATCCCCTGTTTCAACTGAGGAAAACAAAGTTTATCATGGAGTAATTTAGACACATGTATCTAAATTTCAAAAATTGTCAAAATAAATCAGAATTCAAGAATCCTTATGTGATGTATAGAGGTATACATACCGATGATGAGATTAATGATCTCCTTAACTTGCACTTTGCCATTAGATGTTTCTTTGCAGACATACTTCCCTTGGTGATCAAGTTCCATGTTCCTAATGTGATATATGGATGAGGCAGGAGCGTATGTACCATTTGGCCATTTATTGACAAGGACATCTTCACGTAAGAATTCCCCTGATTTACTTTTAACCTTTACCCAATTTGGACTTTTCAGGCCAGAGGGACATGTAAAATCCACACTTTGTCCTTTATGCACTTTCCATATAGTGTTATCCACTGATGGTTTGATCATCAACAAAGGGTAGACCTTTGAGTAGTTTCTCTCAAGTGTAGGAACATTACAAGAAGCATATCCTCCTTTGGAAAATTGGTCAAGGCTAATATCTTTCCTCATCATAGCATTTGTTTGTCCATCTTGCCTTTTTGTTGTGCTGGTTGGACCTTTCACCCAGTTCTCGTTGTGTGGTCCTGTGATGCTCATGGAATTCTGATCATAGTCTCTTAATACTGCTTTACATTCTATGGTGATACCGTCCATATTATTTCCTCCATCCTCAGTTTTCATCCTTTTGAATTCAAATATTGGGGAATCTGGAGAAGTAAAAGTATCAAACATGAGATATTTGCTAACATCACCAACCGTTGATGTCATTATACTCTGGAACACCAGCGGGCGCCACCACTTGAACACCTTGTGGTGGGAGGCTACATGCGCACTCTCACTCAATTGCGCACCAACACCACACAGACTAAGATGATTCCTAACTTCCAATTTTTTCTTTTTTACTTTGTTACTTGATAAATACATTTGGGAGGATAAGACCAAGCCTCCGCTTTGCCCATTTGTTGTGATGTTACTTCATTACAACTCATCTAGCCCCGATCACAAGAGTATAGATAAATTCAGATAGGAGATATTTATAGGCATTAAAATCACTACACAAACCATTGTATACATACCTGATAAATGTAAATTAACAATCTTTCTGGTGAGGGTCCTTTGGTTGATTTCCTCTTGGCAGGTATACTGCCCCACATCATCAGAGTCAAACTGTGTTATCCAATACTCAGATGTTGCTTTACCATATGCACCATTTTCCAATCTATTTATTAAGTCCTCTTCGCTTAGAGCATCCCCTTCTGAACCTTTGGTTTTCACCCACATTTGCGAATGTTTATGAATTGGTGTCATTGGACACTTCAGCGTAATATTTTCACCTTCTGCCACTGTAACATTCCATTCTAACTTTGAAAAGAATTCATCCATGATTAGAACCTTCTCAAAGCGCTTGTTATCTATTATAGCATAACATGTAGCATTTTCTCCTGGATAGATATTGTTAGCCTCAAACTCTAGATCCAAGAAAGCCTCTTCTCCTTCATTACTTGTAGATGTTTCACCCGTTAAATTTATATTTTGTGGTCCATCGACTCCCAGAACCTGGTGGTGTTCCAGGTTCTTCTTCACAATACATCTGAGGTTGACTTGGTTTCCTAGTTGAGAGTAGTCGTGACTCTTCAATCCAAATTTGATTATCGGAGAATCTGGAGGAGTAGAAATATTGCATATCATGTATATTATATGCATAATACATATCTGATATACACAATTCAATCAATGATATACAGAATATTCAAGGATGGCAAATATAGGTATGGGGTAACCTACCTTGACTGGCCCAACACACATGGAGAATGACATGACATATAAATATATAAGAAATCGATGTCTGTAATGACATGTTAGAGTTTCATGTTACTTCCCTCATGAAGCTAGTTTGAGAAGTGATACTGTTGTAAGGTGGAATCCATGGTATATAGTGTATAGCTTTGGATAACAGATGCGGGCAGATCATGACAAAATCAACATTTCTGATATGTACATGTACACATATCATCACGCTTGTGAAAAGGAAATGTTTCCTTACATTAATGGCCACATTCCTCTCTGATAAAAGACTAGCATTTTACAGACTGATCTATAATTGCATGCCTTTAAACATCCTATTCACAATCCAAATTGGTTATACTTATAACCTGTTCATAATCAATGCCATGGTGTGGGAAATAATCATTTCAGCAATCCTCAGCAAAATTCTGAATTAAATCTTGATATAGATATAGAAAATAAAGTAAAACAGATGTGAGTTATACCTCTGCCGCTGCTGCAGAGAACTGCAGTTGAGTACGAGGTTAAGATCTGGTAGAGAGATGAGCAAAGCTGCAACTTGCTGGAGGACAGGTTTGATTCTAGGCACCGGAGGCTTCACTCAACATAGAGTGGAGTCACCTATAAGGAACGATTGTGACGTGATGCTACCGCATCTGTGAGTAACTTACAGACCGACGTGTAAGGTACTACCTCTAACTGGAGAGAACACAGAGAGGATAAGTTGGACTCTTAAGAACTGAACATCTACTCAACTAACATCAAGATATTGTGAACATACCGGATTAAGTTGCGAACGATCATTATCAGTCTATGCACTACATTTGAGGACGAACATGGATGATAGATAATAACCAGGAAAAAATTCACAGGTAAATGGGTCTGGTGTCAGGTGAGTTGGACCTGTGGTTGGTGGAGCCACCAGTATGGGGTATACCGTTCTATACCAGAAGGTGGCTTTACCATATTTATAGTTGAATACCTTGAGTCTTTGAATTCTTTCCATTAAGAATGAATAACAATTCAGATGTGCTCTGATATACTTGGAGTTACACTATGACGACGACCATAGTCTAAACTTGGGTCTGTATCTTTATTCATGTAAAACTGTGTGAAGATAGGTGTACACTATGGAGGTGCGGCTACACTACAGAATGTTTAGGGATTGTTTCTCAGGAAATTAAAGTTCCTAAACTGCACTCAATTGTTCATCCTTATTCCTCGGGTCACAGGGATGTTAGGTCACCGTTTTGCTGTGACCATGCCAAGAGAGAGTTAGTCTACCATGCATTAGAGCTATTCAATGCTAAAAGCAACCAGATTCTGAAGATACCTGACTAGCTTCCAACAATAGTCATTACCCCTACCCTGGATGAAAGTAGGAAAGCAGTAGCTTGGGAAGATAAAATTTTATTGAATTTTATGGTAGTAAAATGGTAGTAAAATTTTATGCCGACCTTATTGGACGACATATTAATGTGATATTAATATGAAGATATGTGATAAGGTAAATGATAATTGACATGTAGAATATAAGTCAATGGAAAGTGATATACAATATAAATGTTAATTGTATGTGATACAATACATGGTAAATTGTATATGGTAAATAAAAATGCCAAAGAACCAGTAAACAGGAGAGGGTGAGAGGGAGTAATTAAGAGTTTTTGTTGAGTAGTGAGTGACCAAATCATTTCTTTTAAAAAAAGACATACCTAGACTTTTTGGCAATGGCAGGATGAGCATGATGCCATGTTCATTTAGAGCATTCAGTGTTCAAGCTCTTGAGCTGTAGCTCTTGAGGTTAATAGCCATCCTTAAGCAAATGCAAATGCATATATGTCAAAGATGGAACAGTGCAAGTTGTTAAAAGCACATCCTGTTTCCATCTATATGCGTCAATTATTACAGTAGACATGCTATAATGTACCATTTTTCCATGTATAATCTAGTATGATTCACTGATTTTAAGATAGATCTTTTCCATAAATGTGCAGTTGAAAACTCTTTGCAGTTTAAAACTCTTTAGATATAGAAAGAGCAGATATAGAAAAAGCCATTATCAACAGAGATATCGAAAATCATTTAAAGACAATTTAGTAATGTAAATGCCCATAGACTTAGCATTGCCATAGACACCATTGTTCCCAGCACAGAATATTTACAGCTATACATCCACCCCTCTCTAAGTGTGAGATCTTATGATAGGGTGATACATTGTGGACTGCCGGAATGATTAATAAAGATAAATTGAAGATAAAATCTGAAAGAGGCAAAACTCTGATTCTGATTCTGGTCCTTCAATTTGGTATGAAGCTAGGAGGTGTTTTTAAATATGTAACCTGTTAACCTGGCTTCTCTCAGGTCTGCTCAAATTCCAATCTGTGTACCAAGTAAGGGTCCCCCGATTTTATCCAAAATAAAAATTTCGGAAATCAGGGCCCCGATTTTATCCCAAAACATTTGGTCGCAACTTGTTGCATGCAACATCTGAACATCATTCTGCACACCAAGTAACCTGCCTACCCAATAACCTGCACTCCTACTAACCTCTCTACTTGCCAGTCTGCTTACCTCCAAACCTGCCAATCCACAGTCTGCAACCAACCTACCTACCCACCAACCTGCCTATACAAACCTGCACACCCAACAACCTCCTTGCCGACCACCCTCCCTACTCACAAACCTACCTATCTACCTGTCCACTCAAAAACACACCAACTTACCAAACCACCCACCTGACTACACACCAATCTGCCTACATACTGACCTCTGAACCCACCAAGCTGCCTACACACCAACCTGCCTACACACCAACCTGCCTTCACACCAACCTGCCTACACACCAACCTGCCTACCCACCAATCTGCCCACACACCAACCTGACTACACACCAACCTGCCTACCCACCAATCTGCCCACCCACCAACCTGCCTACACACCAACCTACCTACCCAACAGTGTACTTACCTAGTAGTCTGCTTACCTGCCAAACTGCCATCCTTACTATCTTCAAACTTGCCCATCCCCTGATCTGTCATCATTCCCTACTCACCTTATTTCTTAAACACCCTACTGCTTAGGCTCAGCGATGACAACCAGCTTACCTGTTAAAGCTGGCGCAAACGGCCACTTTATTGATGTCTATGTAAAGTGATTTTATTTGGAAATGAATGTGTAAAGAGAGATCATCAATAAAAAAATCTTTGGAAAAAAAAGCACATACTTATGCAAGGCATTGAAATTTGTTCAGAAATTTGAATACTCTTGTATGCATTTGGTCTAACACCTGGCCCGAACTCACCAAGGAGGATATGTAGTTTATGAAGATACAAAGGTGAATGATGTTTCTCCAGCAAACCCCTCCTTTTAAAGGGAATGTCTTGAATTAGCAACTAGCCACCTCAGTCTAAGACTGTGCTGGGCTAAAACATTTAACTTGGTAGGTTTCTCTCTAACTTTGGTCCTGTGATTGGAGTGCATGTTACCGTCAGTCGGAGTGCCATCATCTACCGGTTTGGGCTATTCATCAACCTAGTCTTCCTCTTTCAAGTAAGATGGGACAAGTTTCAGCTTCATAGTTGCTTCACCCTTAAGCATAACTTCCAAACCAGTAGATATTTCTGTATTGATATTTTGGAAAATTCTTCTAATGTGATTCACCATAGAGTGTTGTGTGAGCCATCATGATTTATAACTAAGCAATCCACGGAAGAATATCAGGGTGGTTGTGAATTTATTGGGAGTTAACTGAAAATTGACAAATAATTCACAGTGTCAGACAGTGCCGCCACCTCGTGCAGAACTGATGAACTAAGTGATGCCATCTGGGCACCTCAGCATCTAGGCATCGCAGTTTGCCAGATGTCAGCAACAAGTTTGAACCAACCTCCCCCACACCATTTCTAGAGACCTTCTAAAATTGACATTTTAATTCCTATGGCCGTTATGCCCTATACCGCAAGCATGCTACGTTATATCATGTTCAACCTAAAATTTTTCACATGAAATTTCTCCAATTCTATTTCATTGATGATTATAAAATGTGACTCAAAACTAAGACAGAAAGGCTTAACTCAATATTTTCAACTTTTCTTATCTGATGAGGAATTAACATCTTCAGGAGATATTTCCCGCATCTCCTCTGGTTATTTGTCATCCTCAGATTGGCTCAGATTGTTCACTTAGGCCACTTAAAAAAAAAAACTTGTTTCTCATCACCACGCGCATCAGAAAGAACGATTTTTTTTAGAAGATTTTTCTTTTTTTAAACCTTGATAGAAATTGTGAAAGGTATGTGTATTTAGTATCAAATTAAAGCTCCTGATGTCAAGGATGCATTAGATGTATAGCCAATAAAAATCTGGAAACCCTTTGTAAGCAGACACCCCACATAAGCGGCCACTTTGGCCTGGATCGGAGGGTGCCCACTTATGCGGGGTTTTACTGTATGTCTGAAGCCCATTTTATGGCACTTCAAAAGCCATCTTTAATATAGCAAATAAAAAACAAAAAAGGCGCCCTCGTCATATTTTTCATACCAGTTAGAGGTAGCTTATGGTGCTCCAAGTATATAGACAGTTTGCTTTCCTCAGTTATATTCATCATATCCTTTAACATTCCTAGATGCTGCTGCAACCTTTTGAGACCTTTGTCTCAATGCCTTGAGAACTTCCAGTTGGTTTAAGTGGATTCTGTGAAAACTGTATTTATGTGCATTAATCTTCTGGTACTGAACCAGATGTTTAAAAAGAGGTTCTTAGGCCAGGTTTTAAACACCCGGGAAGACAAGTGAGGCATCAGAACATTATAAACACTGGTTTACAGTTTTTTTATTACTATATACCTCACAAACATTAAGATATTTACCTATTTCAGCTATAGGGGCCATTTCTAATCTAATGTGAGCAAACAATGGACATAGCCTCATATGAGTTTCACCATAAAACTCCCATTACTGTAACTCTCCCCCCACTGGTGAAAGAAAGAGAGAGACGTGAAGTTGGGTTAGTAAAATTTATTGATTGTAGTTGATAAATTTTATATAAGATTAAATCATTAAAATAGTTGAATGAATAAATTATTAAAATTGATAATGTTGTGTGGTATGTATGAGATTTGGTATTTGGGGTACCACATTGTGGTGAAGATTTAAAATTGGGTGTTGGGTGGGTGGGTAGAATGTTTCAGATAAATTAAACCCAGTAATTGCCATATTAAAGGGTATAACAATAGCCCTGGACTGTTTCATTGCTCTATAGCAAAAGGGACTATTTTTTCCGTATACCATGGTTTTGAGGCCGTATACCACAGATTTGAATCCGTATGCCACAGTTATGGTATCTGACAGGTTTTATGCAATGGGTCGTGATTTACTGAATCCCTATACATTTTCAATGGGGGCTTCGTATACGATGGATGATAAATACACAGAGGGGAAGCTTGTGTAAAGGGCTTACACGAGATTACAGTGGGGTAGCTTTATGAATACAATGTGGGTAGTATTATGTGCAATTCTAGTGGTTTTATCATGGCAGGAGAGGGTCATACTGGAGGAGTAACATGTGGCTTTGTTAGGCTTTATTTGCTGAATTTTTCTGAGGTGGGGGCATAGCTTGAATATGAATTTGGATTATGATATATGCTATATGAAATAATGTTCCCTTCTGTGCATTTAAAAAGAAAACATGATACAAATGTAATGCAGGTTTAGAGTATTCCAGAGCTGTAACATAATTGAATGTGGCTCAACAATAGTTGTCATCACATAGGTAATTTATGTTTATTGTTCTACATTGTAACTTAGTTGATGAGGTAACTCTACTCTGACTATCTCATTAATAATCTAAAACATGAGGACTTTGAACATCTATTCAAAGTGTGCTGGAAGGGCACTGTAGTCCAGAGATCTGTGATTCTACAGCATCATTATTTATATGTTAGTTCATGGAAACATGTGAATATTTTCAAATTTCCATTTTTGCACCATATAAATAGTAGGAGGTAGTAAATACATCACTTAGTCCAGTTGGTATATGATATACATTCTTCAGAAAGTGAGCAGTTGACAAGAGTCACTTATTGAGGTATAATTGTTCACACTCAAGTATCCAGCAGCAACTGATTTCTTGATTTGTACCCATAGTTGGTAGGCATTAGGCTCCCTTGCAAGACCATCACTTTTTCTGGTAGGGGTGCCATTGATATGCAAATAATGATGTTCTGACACTTTCTTGTAGACTGACATGGTGTCTTAGTCATGAGTGGAACACACCATGGTGTGGCCCTCCAGAAGGAACAAAAAGTCCCAATCTGAAGCAGGACCCCTTCAAGTGCACTTTGTAGAGTTTTCCTTGCTCAAGGTGCTCTTCCACAAATACATGAATCTACTGAAATAAGCAGCATCAGGAAGTTGATTGTGTGTTTTGTAGAACTTGATGCTGTAGTAAATGCTTTTAATTCTTCTTTGCTGAAGAAAAACAAAATGATCTTGTGAGAGTGCATTGATTTTGGGATAAATGTACTGGTGTTTATCCATTGTTGCCTATAGGCACTAAACTCTACAGAGTAATACGACTATAGGTACCTTGTATGTTAATTATCATTTCAGCAGCACAATTAAGTCAATTTCTTGTGAAGTCATTTAAATGTGGGCAGTAATGCATTGCATTACAACCATTACCTTTTGTTATTAAACACAGATATGCAAGGCCCCCTCATTGTTAAGTTAAAAATGTTGACCAGAGCAGAAATAGTAAAGAAAAAATTGCCCCCGCCCCCTTCAGGAGAAATACCAGAAAAATGTTTATGTCTCTAAGATGATTTAGTTTCATCTCTGATTTTACCAATACAAGACAAGATCAAATCAAATTAACCCACCACAATATTCTGTTTAGCTTTGATTGCATCAGGATATATCATATCATGCGTTTAAAATACCAGTATACCATCATGATCATAAATCATGAATCAACAATGCTAAGCTACATAGAGCAAACACTGATTCAGAAATGATATGGATATGGCATCACATTTATGGTATATCCTTGCATAGATTTTACAAAATGACCATCATGCCACTTGCGCACTCTTAACGTATTATTTGCTTCCCTTTGCTATCACAAAATCTTACATACACAACTTAAATAGGGGTATTATCACCCGGTAGTATAGATAACGTGCTTGCTGAATATGATACTATTCAGATAGAAGTTTGCAGACCATCATCTCCCAGGCACGTTATCGTATCACAAATCTTGTGGCCGCATATGAAAATGATGACTGTTACTTCCATTCTACCAAAGCGATTACACACAATCACCTCCAAATTATCATTTATATGTATGCCTAACATTCATTCAATTTAATGGTAAAAAATATGGTGTTAGCAGTCCATCTATTGAGCAAGTAGCCTCTTTTTACCTTCTTTGATCTGCCTCATGTGCCTAATAAAAAATATTCCAATTTGGTCAAATTGAGTTTGTTTTCCCATTTAACAATGTACTCTCTGATAAGGTATGAATAAACTACAGAGTAGATCCACCAAGGAAAGGAAGTGAGGATAATCTTTTCCTAGTAGAAGGTATTTTTACAATATTTTTCTATATAAAGTAATCATATGAATTAACAAGTGTTGTAATAGAAATATGTATGAGTATAACACATCGTGACGGACAGAGGATTTTTTTTTTCTTTTTAAACATTTATTTATCCTGGGTCGTGCTCAATCTTACGATTGGTTTCAATGCACGCCCAGCGGGTTTTTACAGTATACAAAGATTTCATTGATTTTTTAGGCACAGAGGCAACATATATACAACATATATAAAGAAATTAACATGCTGAGACGGTATACATATAGAGACCCCAGGGTCAGGAACTTGCTTTAAATGGGTTCATGCCAAGAATAATTATCATCACTGTTATTTTATAGGAGCATGTAAGAAGATCAATTTGTCAGAACAAAGGACAGCTCCTTAAGTTATCGCTGGTATGAAAGTCTATACTCAGGGCTGTAGTTAAGGCACCAACTCACGCAGCTGGGTCTTTTGAAGCTTTTTAAAGTCCTTAAGTAACTCTATATTTCTTGTGTTTGGCGAGAGCTGGTTCCAGGCAACTGCTCCGTGGTACATTATGGAACGCTTGTAAGATGGCTCCTATTTATAGCACCCATGACACTCACTTTATGTAAATCATACTAAAACTCCATTTGTATAAGATTTTGTTGTATATATGTTGTGTGCATGCACCACAAAAGAGGAAACTGTACCTACCTGTCACTGTTGGTACGTTGAGACCAGTCCACTGGACTGAGGACCATACAGTATAAATAAACGTCTTAAAAAAAAAAAAAATAAATAAAAAAGCTTTCTAGGATAGATAGTTAGCGGTAACCAAAATCAAATGGCCGACTAGTTCCTGAACAACCATGTCCAGTGACTTCACATATACAGATCACACAGTGAGTGTCTAATACATTCATAATAAAGCAATATGTCACAGACCTTGATCGCCTTTCTTGGGTGTCCTTCGGCGACAACCACAGAGCATGGCACATCCGATGAGACAGAGCACGTTGACGAGCAGGCTGCACACAGCCAGGCTGATGACCACTGCGCTCTCTCCTTTAAATCCATCAAAAAATTATATTTTCTGTAACCAATTTTTGTCCTGTTCAACACATAATTAATTGCAACTGAGATAAACTACTTGTTGTTTCATTGGTTGTGCACAAAATGCTATTTGTAAATCTTTAACTTAAATGATGTGAATTTACTACCCAATATTCACTTCATGATATATAATGTAGAGCCATGGTAGTCTATCTATTTAACATTTTCTTCATTCCTTAGTGAAAACAATCACATTTACTCCATAAACTTATGGGGAGGAAGATCATAGGGTAACTAATAAAGTCAAAATGTATTTATTTTTAAAAACCAAAGAGAATCAAGTGTATTTGCTTTTGAGAATGAGGGAGTCTATAGCTAATATGCAAAAAGGAGATGCACTATGTACTAACCTTTAGATCCAGATTGTGTGTCTTGTCAATAAGGATAAAAGAGCTCAATACTTTTCATGCAGAACTTACAGAACTTTAATCAATAACTAGCATAGGTCATGTGTCAAGAAAATGTTGGTATCTTAATCCAATGCATTAATTTATATTTGAGAAATAGAGAATTTGTAGCTAATATGCAAAGAAGGATATCCTACTCTTGTGAAAACCTAGCTCATTCCTCAGGAATTCAAAGAGCTTTGAAAATGTTTGATTAAAATCCCATAACTTGTATAACTACAATAATTAAGGTGATTAAGGACCAAGGTAGCAGATACAAAAGCATCACTATGACTTGTAGTAATGCAAGCACGAATACCTAGGTGCGATCATGACATGCACAGAATAATGCCACACATATCCATATGTAAATCTGGCACTGTGAAGGTGCAGCAGCTTGTAGTAGTTGGTAACCTTTGTCAGAGGGTAGCTGTAGGTCTGTAATTATCTTACCTTACTCCAACCAGGCAGGAGTCAACTGGCCAGCCCTGTCCACCAGGGGTGCTATGCAGAGAGTCAGTCTGTGTGATTATGTCCATTTATAATTCAATCGAAAAGCCGGAACTGGAACTATAGACTGGGGAGTACATAAAGGAACATCAAGTGAACAACAATAATTCTGAAAGATTTTGAAAATCTAGCCTGGATGGATGTTTGTTCAATTGATAAGCTTGTTACTCACCAGTGACTTGGTGATTTAGGCTCCATCGGTTGTCGGGTCAATGTCTGTGTTTGACAGTGACTCGATTGGAGTCGTCGGCCTCTCTGTCCTTGCCAGATTCCTCTTCAGGTTCAGTTGAAGATACAGCAGACAACTTCCATTCTCTTCTGTGGTAATAGTGTGTTAGTGTGAATGATGTCTTAAAGCCTGCCCCCACCTACCACGATTCTGGTCCCGATTGGCTTTACGATGGCCTTCCCGACACCATTCCGATTGTAGCGTGAGGTCTGGCAAAATCGTGGTAGGTGGAACAGGTTTCTGCGATTCCGTCTACGACAGCTCACGATAGGCTGCGATAAAAACGCCAATCATAGAGGTCCCGATAATTTCCAGCATGTTGGAAATTTCGTAGCCTGTCGTAGGGTATGGTAGCCTATCGGGAAGATATCGTGGTCAGCGTTTATGTTATTGGTCCTCCCAAGGCGTTGCCACACTCTACGATTTCAAACTGTTGGTCACAATTTCCCCATTTCAAATCGTAGCGATCGGGAAGCATGTCATGGCCTATCGTGGTAGATGGGGTCCCCTCTTAGGGTGTTTACCCCATGTTAGTGATGGACACCACCAGGTGTAACTCCGCTGTCCCTGTGGCAGACACTGGAGTGTGTAATTCCAAGGTTGTGGGTTCGAATCCACTCCAGTTGCCTTTTTCTTTCATACCGGCTGCTCTGTTGAAGGCCAATCATTCTTGTACCATGTCTATGCATATCTATATGGTGAGGGAACTAAGAGTAGATGGTAGATGTGTAGGGATATGTCTTTTTCCTAAACCATCTTATATTATAAATCACTGACCAACGAAGGTAGATTTAGCGGGATATATTTGACATTGGGTTACTCCAATGAACAAGCAATTACCTTTGGAGTGATTTTCTATTCTTTCTTGGTGAATGTTTTGGACATTCTTGTCTTCATTGTTTTTGTTTTATTGTTGGTATCTGATCTCACAGAACGAATAGGTTAACCCTTATCTATCAACCATGCATGCTTTTAAAATACACATGCGCTGCATGTTTATTGCACTTCTCTTTTGTATATGTTGAATGCTGAGTATAATCCTGGGCCCTGTTTTTCAGTCACGACAATCGTTATGAACGACATGTTTTTGCTGTGAGTGTGCTATAGTCGCGACATTTTAGAGGGTCGGGCAATGATCGCCGCTCTACGACACGTAGGGCCATGTAAGGTGTGCTATAGTCACGACACATGGAAGGTCACGTGGGTAAATTTGTCTCCCAAACTGTCTTAGAACTAAGACATCTATGGACATGTCGTACAGAATGCGCAACTTCACTTCCCATAGGAATTAAGCAATGAAATTTTTGCACGAGTAAGGTGTACATATAACCTTTAATCGTACCAAATATGAAGAAAATCAACCGCAGGGTTACGAAGTTACGGCCGTCTGAATTTTGTCATAGCAAATACTGCTCTGGTGGCCAGTGTACGCCTACCATCACGTGATCTAATTTATGCGGCGACCTTGACATCAACTGTGCTTACTTCACTCTCCTAGCAGAGATTCCGCGCTCTATACCGCGAAAGATCTGCTATGAGAGTGCTTGTACGATATTCGATCGATAGCCCGATGTTTCAAATTCAAAGGCCGCTATCTTCGTAACCGTAAGGCCGTTCTTCTTCATATTTGGTACGATTATAGGTTATGTGTTCCCCTTACTCGTGTTAAAATTTCATTGCTTAATTCCATCGGGAAGTGGAACAATCCTCTATATACGCACAGTGATGTGTTATAGAACCTAAGACAGTTCTATACTTGTCGTAGCGGCCGACATTTTTCGCGGCGATCGTCCGTGCCGCACTACGATCGTGTCTATAAAACACCGGCCATCTTTTGTCGTCCAAAAAGGTCGTAGATCGGCTGTGCGATCGTAGGCCTGTGACACTCATAAATGTCGTGACTAAAAAACAGGGCCCTGTTTTTTAGTCACGACATTTGTGAGTGTCGCAGGCCTACGATCGCACAGCCGATGTACGACCTTTTCGGACGACAAAAGATGGCCGGCGTCCTATAGACAGTGTCGTAGTGCGGCACGGACGATCGCCGCTAAAAGTATCTCAAGTATAGAACTGTCTTAGGTTCTATGACACATCACTGTGCGTATATAGCGGATTTTCCCACTTCCCGACGGAATTAAGCCATGGAATTTTAATACGAGTAAGAGATACATATAACCTATAATCCTTCCAAATATGAAGACGAACGGCTGTATCGTTCCGAAGATATCGGGGTTTTAATTTTTCAATCCCTCCGTGAGTTTGTGTTGGTCGCTGTTCTTTTTCACTCCCTCCGTAGTGCGGCGGGGTTTCGGCTGTTCTTTTTGTCTCCCCCCGGAGGCCGGCGGGACACTGGCCACCAGAGCAGTATTTGCTATGACAAAGTTCAAACGCCGATATCTTCGAAACGGTGCGGGCGATTTCCTTCATATTTGGTACGATTATAGGTCATATGTATACCTTACTCGTGTTAAAATTTCATCGCTTAATTCGAACGGGAAGTGAAGTTGCGCATTCTGTACGACATGTCCATAGATGTCTTAGACCTATGATACTTTGGGCATCATTTTCCGCTCCATTAGCCACCAACTGTCGTGACTATAGCACACCTCACACCGCCCTACGTGTCGTAGAGCGGCGATAATTGTCCGACCCTCTAAAATGTCGCGACTATAGCACACTCAAAGCGAAAACATGTCGTTCATAACGATTGTCGTGACTGAAAAACAGGGCCCAGGGCCCTGGTTGTGGAAGCCAGTGTGATTTCAGTGGCAATGGTCCAAGGTCATTCAAAGGGAAACTCTGGGGGTTGTGTTTCACCACTGGCTTATGCAGTGGACACACCAAGCAAGTCAAGACAGCGACATCTGCAATCGCCAACATAAAATGGCACGTACATTAAATATTATTTCACAGTAATGTCTCCCACGGATAATTTAGGGTCTTGGAAGCAATAATCAGGTGAAATATAAAGAAAAGAAATAGCTCACACAGACGCCATTTTGTGTTGCCGATTCAGGGACTCGTTGCGTTTCTCGCTTGGTGTGTCTCTGGCTTAATGTCTTCGCAAGGTGCGAACAATTGCCTATGTGCGTCTGTACAGCTCTACCTGTGAGAGGGTGCAGGCTGTTGACGTTTTGATGCTGGCGGTATTTTCTGCAGGATTGTCTTTGATATGGCCACATCCAGTCTAGTTTTCCAATTTTATCCCACCCTTAATATAAAATCCCATAGGCTTAACATTGAGTTTCTGTATGCCACGCTGACTGGCATACGGAGTTCTATATGCCACTAGTGGTATACAGAATTGTTATCACGTAATATTCAATAATCGAGGAGGCGGGGTAAAATAAAATCAAAACCTGATTCGTTTTAATCTTGGCCACCGCATTCCACTTCTTGAGTTTTGGCTCCGGACTCCAGTCGTGGCATACGGTGGCCTAGATTAAAACTCATCCAGTTTTACGAGAGTATGCCGCTTTATCGCATTATTTGCCATTTTGACATCGTGCTGATCAGTGTATCGTGTTCGATGTCCTGATTTCTAATATATAAATCCAAAACGTAAGGCGCTATCGATGGATTCTCTCCTACAATGACGTCTGACACAATAACCGTTTGTGCCCTAGAGGGCAGCACAGACACCCCTGACAGGGTACCTGTACCATGCCAACTGAGGGAGTAAGAGAGCCACTGATTGGGGGACACTCACGCCACTCCAATCACTGACAGGGATCTGACCACATGATCAGAACACCCAACCGGTGCCAAGCTTATATACAGGACCCAGAGATATTTCCACTATATAAGGTGGAGCAAACCCAAACCTGGTCATACATCAGCAGTCGCTTGAGCTGTACGCCACGTCTACACAACACAATAACCGTTTAATTTGTTTTTTTGCCCCGTGAGGCGCTGCTGTATAGCAACCAGGTTAGCAACGTCGGAATAGACGTTTGACGGCAGAATTCGTGAATATATACGTCTTCTCTACATTATTATTAAACTGAACCCGCCATTTGTACACCTTTAAACATTAACATTTAAATAGCTGTAGTGATACCAACACAAACTATGTATATTCCCCTAGAGAAGATCGAACCATTGCCGTGTAAGCAAATAACTTATGCCCTGTCTCCACTGTTCGATCCAAGGTACATAGGTACGCCCAGTCTGAGACTGAGCGTGCCTTCAGGATCACAACGCGGCAAAACGCATAGTGGAGACAGCAAGTTTCCCTCCAGTCTCAGACTGGACGTACCGGTACGCCCAGTCTGAGACTGGGCGTACCCCATGTACCCCGGATCGCAAGCGTTTTTAAATATCAAACATGCAGGGTGTAGCGGGGTTGTCCACACACAGAATCGATGTTACCTTGGGACCCGAGGTACATGTGGTACGCCAAGCCGGTACCTCCAGGCTCAGACTGGAGATACCGGATCGCAAGCCACCCAAGACGCAGAGTGGAGACCGGCCTTTAGATGCGAAGTAACACAGTGCATGAGGTGCGACTCACACTGACAAAACAAGACGTACATAAATGCATATCAAGCACCTATTTAAATTTGGTTGTCGAGTTGATATCTATCTTTTAGTAATCCAAAAGCATAGAGACGGGATAAGATAGATATAAATCTGAACTCCAGTTGGATTTGTCTGTGTCTATGCCACTCCGGTCAGGTCTGCAACCCAGTACCTGCCCATCGTGGCATAAACATTGACAAGTCTAACTCTCATTCAGTTTCTGCTAATAACCAGGCAGATGCAACCAGCCCGCCCTGCCTAGGAGGGGCGCTATGCAAAGAGTTATTTGTGTGTTTGTGTCTATTCATAATTCAATCGAACAGCATCAGCTACTGGAACTTTAAACTTCAGATACCAACAGACTTCTATGAATTTCAATAGTCTTATGGAATATGTCATGACCAATAACACCCAGTACTTACACTGCACGAAAGCCACTATTTTACATATATATACGCCATTGCGCTAACGCACGTATCGGCTGTATCGTGGCTTGTTAATAATTGTATACACCTATTATACGCCTCTGCGTTTTGGGCGTCTATGAGACAGTTTCCATATTTAGACGCGCGCGACTTGGCTGTCTTTCACGCCTGGCGTATTTAAGATGAAACATGCTCTGTGTGATATATATATACGCCAGGCGTATATATAATACCAAAAAGAATTAAAAATTGCGACCCGCGGCCTGCCCCATCCTGTGGGTGTTGGTAGAGGTTGCACCAACACTGACCCACCACCCTCCACCTCCCAACCCCACCCCCTCCCGCCCCCCCCCCCCCCCCCCCCCACAGCCCACCACCCCACCACCCTACACCTACAGTGAAGCCGTGGTACACGAGCCCTGGTACATGGAGGTCCTCTGTCTTCACACATTACCTGAGTTTTGTCTCTGGGCGGGCGGGAGCATATAGGTGTGAATGGGGCGGGTGTCAATGCGGCAGGTGTCAAAGCGGCATCGGCAGCAGATGTGTGGAAGCACTTGGGGTGGTAGGTTGATATCTGACCAGACCTTGTGTTATATATACAGTACCCAAAGTATGACTTCAGAAGAGTGGTGTTTTGAAAAACTTTAAAAACTTAAAAAAACGGTTTAAAAAACAAAAAATGCTTGGTTTATTATATGTGTTTAATGAAGAGATAATAGATGGGGTTTTAAAACAATTTTATAATCAAAATTGATAATATAACATTGGATTGATACATATACCAAGGACTTAATAACTAATGGTAAATGAAATATGCTACCACTGATGTCCCCAAGTGGCAGAGGTCGGAATTATTGGATAGTGGCGTAAATAGACAGAATCAGGCGTATATATGACGTATATGAGACGGCACCATGGACACATATATACGCCACTAGATAAGGTGTCTACGAGACGCATAACAGGTCGAACTTCTAGACGCAAAATCCTACTGTTAGACACGTTTCGGATACATATGTAAAGCGGTAAGTTTCGTGCAGTGTTAGTAATTAGAAAATATGCTCATGGAAACTGTTTACACTAATTGAGTGTGTGCTTTTTGTCATGTGTACTGTAGTGTAGGTTCTAAGATTTTGTCCATAGAATCTATATTTGCCATGTTTTATCTTAGTTTCCTTGAACAGAAGATGTTTTTCATTCCTCAAAGGAAAGCTGATACAGTAAAAGTCTTTACCTGTGTGTATGGTATTTGTTTCCTTCTCATCCTCTGTTTCAACTGAAGAAAACGAAGTTTATCATGTAGTAATTAAGACACATGTATCTTAATTTCAAAAGTTGTCAAAATAAATCAGAATTCAAGAATCCTTATGTGATGTATAGAGGTATACATACCAATGATGAGATTAATGATCTCCTTAACTTGCACTTTGCCATTAGATGTTTCTTTGCAGACATACTGCCCTTGGTAATCAAGTTCCATGTTCCTAATGTGATATATGGATGAGGCAGGAGCGTATGTGCCATTTGGCCATTTACTGACAAGGACATCTTCACGTAAGAATTCCCCTGATTTACTTTTAACCTTTACCCAATTTGGACTTTTCAGGCCAGAGGGACATATCAAATTGACACTTTGTCCTTTATGCACTTTCCATATAGTGTTATCCACTGATGGTTTGATCATAAACAAAGGGTAGACCTTTGAGTAGTTTCTCTCAAGTGTAGGAACATTACAAGATGCATATCCTCCTTTGGAAAATTGGTCAAGGCTAATATCTTTCCTCATCTCAGCAATTGTTTGTCCATCTTGCCTTTCTCTTGTGCTGGATGGACCTTTCACCCAGTTCTCGTTGTGTGGTCCTGTGATGCTCACGGACTTCTGATCATAGTCTCTTAATACTGCTTTACATGCTATGGTGACACCATTCATATCATTTCCTGCATCCTCAATTTGCATCCTTTTGAATTCAAATATTGGGGAATCTAGAGAAGTAAAAATATCAAACATAAGATATATGATAAATTCAGATAGGAGATATTTATAGGCATTAAAATCATTACCCAAACCATTGTATACATACCTGATAAATGTAAATTAACAATCTTTCTGGTGAGGGTCCTTTGGTTGATTTCCTCTTGGCAGGTATACTGCCCCACATCATCAGAGTCAAACAGTGTTATCCAATACTCAGATGTTGCTTTACCATATGCACCATTTTCCAATCTATTTATTAAGTCCTCTTCTCTTAGAGCATCCCCTTCTGAACCTTTGGTTTTCACCCACATTTGCGAATGTTTATGATTTGTCATTGGACACTTCAGCTTAATATTTTCACCTTCTGCCACTGTAACATTCCATTCTAACTTTGAAAAGAATTCATCCATTTTTAGAACCTTCTCAAAACGCTTGTTATCTATTATAGCATAACATGTAGCATTTTCTCCTGGATAGATATTGTTAGCCTCAAACTCTAGATCCAAGAAAGGCTCTTCTCCTTCATTACTTGTAGATGTTTCACCCGTTAAATTTATATTTTGTGGTCCATCGACTCCCAGAACCTGGTGGTGTTCCAGGTTCTTCTTCACAATACATCTGAGGTTGACTTGGTTTCCTAGTTGAGAGTAGTCGTGACTCTTCAATCCAAATTTGATTATCGGAGAATCTGGAGGAGTAGAAATATTGCATATCATGTATATTATATGCATAATACATATCTGATATACACAATTCAATCAATGATATACAGAATATTCAAGGATGGCAAATATAGTTATGGGGTAACCTACCTTGACTGGCCCAACACACATGGAGAATGACATGACATATAAATATATAAGAAATCGATGTCTGTAATGACATGTTAGAGTTTCATGTTACTTCCCTCATGAAGCTAGTTTGAGAAGTGATACTGTTGTAAGGTGGAATCCATGGTATATAGTGTATAGCTTTGGATAACAGATGCGGGCAGATCATGACAAAATCAACATTTCTGATATGTACATGTACACATATCATCACGCTTGTGAAAAGGAATTGTTTCCTTACATTAATGGCCACATTCCTCTCTGATAAAAGACTAGCATTTTACAGACTGATCTATAATTGCATGCCTTTGAACATCCTATTCACAATCCAAATTGGTAATACTTATAACCTGTTCATAATCAATGCCATGGTGTGGGAAATAATCATTTCAGCAATCCTCAGCAAAATTCTGAATTAAATCTTGATATAGATATAGAAAATAAAGTAGAACAGATGTGAGTTATACCTCTGCCGCTGCTGCAGAGAACTGCAGTTGAGTACGAGGTTAAGATCTGGTAGAGAGATAGCAAAGCTGCAACTTGCTGGAGGACAGGTTTGATTCTAGGAACCTGAGGCTTCACTCGACATTGAGTGGAGTCACCTATAAGGAACGATTGTGACGTGATGCTACCGCATCTGTGAGTAACTTACAGACCGACGTGTAAGGTACTACCTCTAACTGGAGAGAACACAGAGAGGATAAGTAGGACTCTTAAGAACTGAACATCTACTCAACTAACATCAAGATATTGTGAACATACCGGATTAAGTTGCGAACAATCATTATCAGTCTATGCACTACATTTGAGGATGAACATGGATGATAGACAATAACCAGGAAAAAATTCACAGGTAAATGGGACTGGTGTCAGGTGAGTTGGACCTGTGGTTGGTGGAGCCACCAGTATGGGGTATACCGTTCTATACCAGAAGGTGGCGTTACCATATTTATAGTTGAATACCTTGAGTCTTTGTATTCTTTCCATTAAGAATGAATAACAATTCAGATGTGCTCTGATATACTTGGAGTTACACTATGACGACGACCATAGTCTAAACTTGGGTCTGTATCTTAAGGCCCGGCGTCCACCAACTACGATATGGCACCGATATGGTCTACGATGCACCTCCCGATAAAAAATCAAAATCACGTCGGAATGTTACCTGATATCGGGGCAGTTGACCATGTTTCTGCGATTAGACACCGATAAAAACCCCATTCAACGCATGGTGGATTGGCTTGTCTAGACATATGTCTACGATTTTGCACCTTTCCGATATGGCACCGATTTTGACATTTTGTATCGGTGCCCTATCGGGAGGTCTACGATTCTATCGTAGTAGGTGGACGCCGGGCCTTACTGTGAGTTTCATGTAAAACTGTGTGAAAATAGGTGAGTACTATGAAGGTGCGGCTACACTACAGAAAGTTTATGGATCGTTTCTCAAGAAATTAAAGTTCTGTATTCCATTTTCATCCTCGGGTCACAGGGATGTGAGGTCACCTTGTTGCTGTGACCATGCCAAGAGAGAGTTAGTCTACCATTAGAGCTGTTCAATGCTAAAAGCAACCAGATTCTGAAGATACCTGACTAACTTCCCACAATAGTCATTACCCCTACCCTGGATGAAAGTAGGAAAGCAGTAGCTTGGGAAGATAAAATTTTATTGAATTTTATGGTAGTAAAATGGTAGTAAAATTTTATGCCGACCTTATTGGATGACATATTAATGTGATATTAATATGAAGATATGTAATAAGGTAAATGATAATTGACATGTAGAATATAAGTCAATTATGATAATGGAAAGTGATATACAATATAAATGTTAATTGTATGTGATACAATACATGGTAAATTGTATATGGTAAATAAAAATGCCAAAGAACCAGTAAACAGGAGATGGTGGGAGGGAGTAATTAAGAGTTTTTGTTGAGTAGTGAGTGACCAAATCATTTCTTTTAAAAAAAGACATACCTAGACTTTTTGGCAATGGCAGGATGAGCATGATGCCATGTTCATTTAGAGCATTCAGTGTTCAAGCTCTTGAGCCGTAGCTCTCGAGGTTAATAGCCATCCTTAAGCAAATGCAAATGCATATATGTCAAAGATGGAACAGTGCAAGTTGTTAAAAGCACATCCTGGTTCCATTTATATGCGTCAATTATTACAGTAGACATGCTATAATGTACGATTTTCCATGTATAATCTAGTATGATTCACTGATTTTTAGAGAGATCGTTTCCATAAATGTGCAGTTTAAACCTCTTTAGATATAGAAAGAGCAGATATAGAAAAAGCCATTATCAACAGAGATATCGAAAATCATTTAAAGACAATTTAGTAATGTAAATGCCCATAGACTTAGCATTGCCATAGACACCATTGTTCCCAGCACAGAATATTTACAGCTATAGATTCACCCCTCTCATAAGATCTCACACTCCTTAAGTCGTATTCTGTACTCTCACTACGCTCTATGGAGAGTAATTCTTAATGAACTAGGCTTAGAGCCTTGAGAATCTACTGACTTGCCTCTTGTGCTAAAGACGTACATCAATGCAACCCAAAGATTCCTATAATCTCAATGATGCCACCTAGCGTGAATATTGTATGCCACTGTTTCTAAAACCCTAATAAGTGTCATTTCATTGATAACATATAATAAACCCAGCATTCTTTGGTTTTTTAACGTTTTTTAAATAGATATTACTTTCAAAACACCACTCTTATGAAGTCATACTTTATATATAACACAAGGTCTGATCAGCTATCAACTTATACCGACTCCAAATCCTATCCCCTCCTATCCCTCACCTAACCCCCGCCTATGCCCTGCCTATGCCCTGCTTACCCCTACCTTACCCCCACCTAACCCCCACCTAACCAGTGGTCTCAGGGTTTCGCTCTGAGACCACCTATACCTCTACCAACACAAATGGGCGCATTCCCACCTTCAGTGCTTGGGGTCGGGGTCACGGTCGGAATTGGTGAGGGTTCTGAGGGCAGCTGTGAAGCGGAAGGGGGAGCAGGAGGGGAAGCCTGAGGGGGACACTGCACGAAAACCACCATTTTATTCACATATACGCCATCACGGAAGTGCATGTATTGGCTGAATATTGACTTGTTTTCATTTATATATGCCCAGGCCTTATATACGACAGACGCGTCTTGGCTGTATTCACACCCGGCATATATGAGAGAAAATATCCTCTGCTCACACCCTTTTCCAGCCCCTTTGTGTTGGTAGAAATACAGGTGTCCTCAGTAGGAAGCCCTCCCCCCCCCCCCCCACCCCCTGCCACCTCCCCCCGCCTGCTCTCAGTGAAGCCCTGTTCACTGGACACTTATATATACGCCCACAGATGAGGTGTATACACATGGAGATTAAGACGATCTTGTAGACGCAAAATACCTACTTATAGACGCTGGGAACATTCATATGTAAAATGATGGTCTTTGTGCAGTGGGAGCGAGAGGAGGAGCCGGAGCATCACTACAACACAGATAAGTGGTCAGAAATTAAAGGGGGCAGGGGAGGGGGTCAGTGGTCAATAATTACCAGATCTTATCCTCGTACTCAAGTGCTGCTCTCTGAGGTGTACTCCCCAGCTGCTTACATCAGGAAGTCACATGATCATTCACTTCCTTATACAGGCGATCAGCTCTAAGCCTAACTTCCGGCTATCGCCATCTTGCTTTGTTTTACTCACACATATTCAACTTGTACAGCGATGTCTTTAGCAATAATTGACTGTATTTAAAACCGTAACATAATCTCGGACGAGCACATAGTGCAGGATGATATGGATCATGATTGAGATTTTTTTTTAATAATGATATTTTCCTGATTGTCCTGTAAGACTGTCTTGCATGGAGACTGATCATTTTAGGAAACAAGAATGCAACAAAGACCATGATAAGATCGATTTTGTCATCGCCCTTTCTGTTAAAAGCACCTCCCTGGTCCCTCTACCTTCTTTATATTGCGCAAATGTGCCCCTCCCCCCACCCCCCACCCCTACCTTGTTGCACAGGATACGCTTTTTATTAGGGCCTCTATTGCAAATGCACCTTTTCTGGATCCCCATGCCCTTGCGAACACTCAACATGTGGTATTAATCATAGGGCATACAGCAACTGGTGGCTCCCTCTGTTTTTCAATTATCTACCTACCAGCCAGCCAGCCAGCTCAAATTCCAGCATGCCTACCTGCAAACCTGCTTACATTCCATCCTTCGTCTATATCAACCTCTGTACCCTCCAACATGCCCATCCACCAACCTGTATGCCCACCATCCTACCCACCTGTCTGCTCATACTTCAACCTGCCGTCCCATCAACCTGCTTACCTGCTAGCCTGCCTAACCACCAACCTGCACACCCACCAACCTTCCTACCCAGAAACCTGCTTAGCCACAAGTCTTCTCACCCTTCAACCTGCCCCCCAAACAACCTGCCTGCCTACCCGCCATTCTTCCCATCCACATAGCTATAGCTACCTCTCCATCAACCTGCTCACCTGCCTACCCTCTGGTCTGCTTAAATTCCAACCTGCGTACCAAGTAACCTGCCTACCCAATAACCTGCACTCCTAGTAACCTCTCTACTTGCCAGTCTGCTTACCCCCAAACCTGCCAACCTACAGTCTGCAACCAACCTACCTACCCACCAACTTGCCTATACAAACCTACACACCCAACAACCTACTTGCCCACCACCCTCCCTACTCACAAACCTACCTATCTACCTGTCCACTCAAAAACACACCAACTTACCAACCCACCCACCTGCCTACACACCAACCTGCCTACACACCAATCTGCCTACACACCAACCTACCTAAATACCAACCTGCCTACACACCAACCTGCCTACACACCAACCTACCTACCCACCCACCTGCCTACACACCAACCTACCTACATACCAACCTGCCTACACACCAACCTGCCTACACACCAACCTACCTACCCACCAACCTGACTACACACCAATCTGCCTACACACTGACCTCTGAACCCACCAACCTGCCTACACCCCAACCTGCCTACACACCAACCTGCCTACACACCAATCTGCCTACACACCAACCTACCTAAATACCAACCAGCCTACACACCAACCTGCCTACACACCAACCTACCTACCCACCCACCTGCCTACACACCAACCTACCTACATACCAACCTGCCTACACACCAACCTGCCTACACACCAACCTACCTACCCACCAACCTGACTACACACCAATCTGCCTACATACTGACCTCTGAACCCACCAACCTGCCTACACCCCAACCTGCCTACACACCAACCTGCCTACACGCCAACCTGCCTACACACCAACCTGCCTACTCACCAATCTGCCCACCCACCAACCTGCCCACCCACCAACCTGCCCACCCGCCAACCTGACTACACACCAACCTGCCCACCCACCAACCTGCCCATCCATCAACCTGCCCACCCACCAACCTGCCTACCCACCAATCTGCCCACCCACCAACCTGCCTACACACCAACCTGCCTTCACACCAATCTGCCCACCCACCAACCTGCCTACACACCAACCTACCTACCCAACAGTGAGCTTACCTAGTAGTCTGCTTACCTGCCAAACTGCCATCCTTACTATCCACAAACTTGCCCATCCCCTGATCTGTCATCATTCCCTACTCACCTTATTTCTTAAACACCTTACTGCTTAGGCCCAGCGATGACAACCAGCTTACCTGTTAAAGCTGGCGCAAACGGCCACTTTATTGATGTCTATGTAAAGTGCTTATATTTGGAAATGAATGTGTAAAGAGAGATCATCTATAAAGAAATCTTTGGAAAAAAAACACATACTTATGCAAGGCATTGAAATTTGTTCAGAAATTTGAATACTCTTGTATGCATTTGGTCTAACACCTGGCCCGAACTCACCAAGGAGGATATGTAGTTTATGACGATACAAAGGTGAATGATGTTTCTCCAGCAAACCCTTCCTTTTATAGGGAATGTCTTGAATAAGCAACTAGCCACAACCCTAAGTCATAGATGATAATTAACCACAGTTTCCCACCTCAGTCTAAGACTATGCTGGGCTAAAACATTTAACTTGGTAGGTTTCTCTCTAACTTTGGTCCTGTGATTGGAGTGCATGTTACCGTCAGTCGGAGTGCCATCATCTACCGGTTTGGGCTTTACATCAACCTAGTCTTCCTCTTTCAAGTAAGATGGGACAAGTTTCAGCTTCATAGTTGCTTCACCCTTAAGCATAACTTCAAAACCAGTAGATATTTCTGTATTGATATTTTGGAAAATTCTTCTAATGTGATTCACCATAGAGCGTTGTGTGAGCCATCTTGTATTTACAACTAAGCAATCCACGGAAGAATATCAGGGTGGTTGTGAATTTATTGGGAAAATTGACAAATAATTCACAGTGTCAGACAGTGCAGCCACCTCGTGCAGAACTGATGAACTAAGTGATGCCATCTGGGCACCTCAGCATCTAGGCATCGCAGTTTGCCAGATGTCAGCAACAAGTTTGAACCAACCTCCCCCACACCATTTCTAGAGACCTTCTAAAATTGACATTTTAATTCCTATGGCCGTTATGCCCTATACCGCAAGCATGCTACGTTATATCATGTTCAACCTAAAATTTTTCACATGAAATTTCTCCAATTCTACTTCATTGATGATTATAAAATGTGACTCAAAACTAAGACAGAAAGGCTTAAATCAATATTTTCAACTTTTCTTATCTGATGAGGAATTAACATCTTCTGGAGATATTTCCCGCATTTTTGTCATCCTCAGATTGGCTTAGATTGTTCACTTAGACCACTCACCGCGCGCATCAGAAAAAACAATTTTAGATGATTTTTTTGAATAGGTGAACCTTGATAGAAATTGTGAAAGGTATGTGTATTTAGTATCAAATTAAAGCTCCTGATGTCAAGGATGCGTTAAATGTATAGCCAATAAAAATCTGGAAACCCTTTGTAAGCAGACACCCCGCGTAAGCGGCCATTTTGGCCCGGATCGGAGGGTTGCCGCTTATGCTGGGTTTAACTGTATGTCTGAAGCCCATTTTATGGCACTTCAAAAGCCATCTTAAATATAGCAAATAAAAACACAAAAAAGCGCCCTCGTCATATTTTTCATGGCTTGGTGAAGAGAAACAAGTTGGTTTTTTTTGAGTGGCCTTATTTTAATGTGACTTGAGGGGCTCTTGTGATGGTTTTGATCTTATCATATTTTTACTAGTTAGAGGTAGCTTATGGTGCTCCAAGTATATAGACAGTTTTCTTTCCTCAGTTATATTCATCATATCCTTTAACATTCCTAGATGCTGCTGCAACCTATTGAGACCTTTGTCTCAATTCCTTGAGAACTTCCAGTTGGTTTAAACACCCGGGAAGACAAGTGAGGCATCAGAACATTATAAACACTGGTATACAGTTTTATAATTACTATATACCATAAACATTAAGATATTTACTGATTTCAGCTGTAGGGGCCATTTCAAGTCTAATGTGAGCACACAATGGACATAGCCTTATATGAGTTTCACCATAAAACTCCTATTACTGTAACTCTCCCCCAACTGGTGAAAGAAAGAGAGAGACGTGAAGTTGGATTAATAAAATTTATTGATTGTAGTTGATAAATTTTATATAAGATTGAATCATTAAAATAGTTGAATGAATAAATAATTAAAATTGATAATTTTGTGTGGTATGTATGAGATTTGGTATTTGGGGTACCACATTGTGGTGAAGACTTAAAATTTGGTGTTGGGTGGGTGGGTAGAATGTTTCAGAGAGTGTAGATTTTGGTGTGTAATGGTGAAGGTGGATGAGAAGTAGCCTGGAAGCCTGGCCTAGTTAGACTAAAGGCCAGGTAACGGGTTCCAGTTGCGTGGTGCATTATTGGTAACGCCTCCATTGGCAGACCACCAGATACGCTGGTTCCCAGGGTATCCACTAGAGGGCTCGGCGGAGATATACTACAGTCTAGGTGGAGGACGTAGGAACCCGTTACCTGCCCCTTATCTCATTAGGGCAGGGAACCAGTCTAGATGAGAAGAAGGAAGTGCTGGGAGGTATATTTGAAAGAAGAAACTGTAGATGGGGCGTGGGAGGTTTGTTAATAACAGGAGTGAACACCAGGTGGGGTAAGCAGTAATGACGGGGCCTATCAGCTAACTGACATAGACCCTATTGAGGTATCCCAGAATTCAGTCTGTTTACAGGTCCCGGTGTGCGCTGGTTACCGACGTTGTATGGTGATGAACCTTGAACCGTAACCCGAAATTATTGCAGTTTATCGGTTTTTATAAACCTTCAAATGGGAAATCCGATGCCAGAAATGGAAATTTAAGCTATTTCTAAATAGAAATCCGAAATTATATTCAGGTTCTTCAAATATTAATGGGAGAACTGTGGCTCATGTGGTTGTGGTGTGCCCAACCAGTCGCAAGCGGAACTTGTATTTGTCCTGGGCGATAATAGGGAGCCGAGTAACCTCTGGAGGGCGTATGCCAACCCAATGTGAAGCCTTTCCTGCTGCTACTTTTTGGGGTTCCCCACCTCCACATTCAAAGGCAGGCTGGTATGTGATGTAACTCTCCAACCCAATACTTAGTGTTGTTCATAAGTTATGTATCAGGCAATTGCCAATGCTTAAAGGCATTTCCTTCAATTCACAGTGGCGCCACCTGGTGATCTTTAAATAATGTCAATTATAAATCAAAACTGGTGTCTTGGGATTCATTGTAATTCTCTATGAGTAAATTTAACATTTTGTCCAGTTTGTCCAATCGAGGTGAAATAGGCCAATTTACAGTTGCTTGATTTACATAGGAAATGTACTGAAAAAATAGTTTTCTTCAATTCTTTCAAAAACAAAGACGGTGACCTATGGTTTTTAAAACTCTAATAAGTATTCCTATATACCAATTTCCGAACACTTATAATTACATACCGCTGCTGGGGGTGCAGTAATTATGAGTTATGTAGCAAGGGTGACATTTTCGTCCCGGGCTGATGTTTTTGTCCCGGGCTGAAGTTTTCGTCCTGGGCTGACCATATCATATAAAGAGCGCCGGGATGAAAACATAGCTGTTGCAGTTACTCGATAAGGGTGGCCATTTTTCTTGGTACTATCATAGGTAAAGAAATAACCATTTTTATCGATATATAGAAATAGAGAAACCAATTACTGGTAAGCAAGAGTCAAAATTGCTCGGTAAGGCTCGGAAAAATTACTGCCCGCGACCAAGGCCTTGGCCAGTAATTTTTCCAAGCCTTACCTCATAACTTTGAACTTTTGCTCACCAGAACATAGTTTACCTCTAGTACTATACATGTACTATATTCTGTGAAACTTACGCACTACTATAAGTTACTATGACAACAACTTTAGTTGATGCTCCAAGTGTCTATACACTGCACGAAAACCACTATTTTACATATATATACGCCATTGCGATAACGCACGTATCGGCTGTATCGTGGCTTGTTTATATTTGTATACACCTCTTATACGCGTCTACGTTTCGGGCGTCTACGAGACAGTTTCCATATGTAGACGTGCGCGACTTGGCTGTCTTTCACGCTTGGCATATTTAAGATAAAACTGCGATAAAACTGCGATATATATACGCCAGGCGTATAAATGATACAAAAACAAAAAAATTGCGACCCGCGGCCCGCCCCATCCTGTGGGTGTTGGCAGAGGTTGCACCAACACTGACCCACCACCCACGACCTCCCAACCCCATCCCCTACCGCCCCCCCCCCCCAACACCCCACCACCCCACCACCCTACACTCACTCTACCCACAAGGTCTGTTCAACCTGTGAATACCCCCTCCTCTCCGACTCCTACCTCTGCCTACCGGGCACAGGGCTTCACTGAGTGAATAGGGATACCCCCATACACCCGGGTGAAGGGGGGGAGGTTTCTGACTGAGGCTATCGGTGGTGGGCGGCGGCAGGGGCGGCAGGGGTAGGGCTTCTCACTGAGGATCACGGGGATGTGGGCGGTTGTGGGCGGGTGTGGGCGGGTGGCGGCGGGGTAAGATGATTTTAGGAGTCAACTAACAGATAGACCAGGGTCATTGGTTTTATACTGGATCTAAAATGCCCACACATAGAAGTGGTGTGTAAAATCGATTAGAAAAACGGTAAAAAAAAAACATAATGCAGGGTTTATTATGTGTTATTAATCAATTTATACTCAATCACGTTTTTATAAAGGTTTTATAAAGTAAATTCGGAATATAAGATTGCAATTTTCATATAATACAGACTTGGAGGGTCAATGGCAAATGATATATGCTACCACTGATGTCCCCAAGTGGCAGAGGTCGGAATTATTGGATAATGGCGTAAATAAACAGAATCGGGCGTATATATGACGTATATAAGATGGCACCATGGACACGTATATATACGCCACTAGATAAGGCGTCTACGAGCAGCTAATAGGTCGAACTTGTAGACGCAAAATCCTACTGTTAGACGCGTTTCGCATACATATGTAAAGTGGTAAGTTTCGTGCAGTGATAGTTTTAAGATTCTGCTAACGTTCTAACTCTAAGAGCCATTACAATATCAATGAAACATGAAGGCCTGTTATAGCTATAGTGCGAATAGCTTCTGGTTTGAAGGAGGAACATACAACATAGTGCAGGATATTCTACAGACATTTATTTGGAAGTGCAGGCAGGAATGGTCAGGTGACATTGGTACATGTGTAGATATGAAATGCTGTACTGTGCCCTAGTGAATGTTCTCAGTCCCTTTTATACTGGAACTGAGGCTTTATTGGCAGTTAGCTTGTTTAGCCATAGGCTACATAGACAATAATCGATGGTTTTGTGGACAGGCGGCCATAAACCACGAGAGGTTGACACATATTACGACGTCAACCTTGAGGGGTTTACAGAGCCGCCTGTCCACAATATCATTGTTTGTTGCATTTATTATCCATCTTTTCAAATAAATTAAACCCAGTAATTGCCATATTAAAGGGTATAACAATAGGGACTATTTCTTTGCTCTATAGCAAAAGGGACTATTTTTTCCGTATACCATGGTTTTGAGGCTGTTTACCACAGATTTGAATCTGTATGCCACAGTTATGGTATCTGACAGGTTTTATACAATGGGTCGTGATTTACTGAATCCCCATACAATCTCAATGGGGGCTTCGTATACAATGGATGATAAATACACAGAGGGGAAGCTTGTGTAAAGGGCTTACAAGAGATTACAGTGGGGTAGCTTTATGAATACAATGTGGGTAGTATTATGTGCAATTCTAGGGGTGACTTTATCATGGCAGGAGAGGGTCATACTGGAGGAGTAACATGTGGCTTTGTCAGGCTTTATTTGCTGAATTTTTCTGAGGTGGGGGCATAGCTTGAATATGAATTTGGATTATGATATATGCTATATGAAATAATGTTCCCTTCTGTGCATTTAAAAAAAACATGATACAAATGTAATGCAGGTTTAGAGTATTCCAGAGCTGTAACATAATTGAATGTGGCTCAACAATAGTATAGGTAGTTTATGTTTATTGTTCTACATTGTAACTTAGTTGATTAGGTAACTCTACTCTGACTATCTCATTAATAATCTAAAACATGAGGACTTTGAACATCTATTCAAAGTGTGCTGGAAGGGCACTGTAGTCCAGAGATCTGTGATTCTACAGCATCATTATTTATATGTTAGTTCATGGAAACATGTGAATATTTTCAAATTTCCATTTTTGCACCATATAAATAGTAGGAGGTAGTAAATACATCACTTAGTCCAGTTGGTATATGATATACATTCTTCAGAAAGTGAGCAGTTGACAAGAGTCACTTATTGAGGTATAATTGTTCACACTCAAGTATCCAGCAGCAACTGATTTCTTGATTTGTACCCATAGTTTGTAGGCATCAGGCTCCCTTGCAAGACCATCACTTTTTCTGGTAGGGGTGCCATTGATATGCAAATAATGATGTTCTGACACTTTCTTGTAGGCTGACATGGTGTCTTAGTCATGAGTGGAACACACCATGGTGTGGTCCTCCAGAAGCAACAAAAAGTCCCAATCTAAAGTAGGACCCCCTTCAAGTGCACTACGTAGAGTTCTCCATGCTTAAGGTGCTCTTCCACAAATATATGAATCTATTGAAATAAGCAGCATCAGGAAGTTGATTGTGTGTTTTGTAGAACTTGATGCTGTAGTAAATGCTTTTAATTCTTCTTTGCTGAAAAAAAACAAAATGATTTTGTGAGAGTGCATTGATTTTAGGATAAATGTACTGGTGTTTATCCATTGTTGCCTATAGGCACTAAACTCCACAGAGTAATACGACTATAGGTACCTTGTATATTAACCCTTTAAGGGCGAATGATGCCTTGAGGCATCATCCAGCCCAGGGCGAATGATGCCTTGAGGCATCATCCAGGCCAGGGCGAATGATGCCTTGAGGCATCATTTCTCAAAAACCTACAAAATCATTTTTAACAAAAAATAATGGAGGAACATTAAGGAAATTTTCACAGACTGTGTGTATGATACCATTATTAATATTTCTATTCAAAAGAAATTAATTATTTAAGATTATATATCATATCACGTGATTAAACAATTGAATTATGGGTTTTAACGACTGTGTGCCTGTCCCCTAGCGGTATACAGTGCCACCAGTACCCGTCCTCAAGGCGGTAGGTTGGCCACAGGCACCCGTCCTTAAAGGGTTAATTATCATTTCAGCAGCACAATTAAGTCAATTTCTTGTGAAGTCATTTAAATGTGGGCAGTAATGCATTGCATTACAACCATTACCTTTTGTTATTAAACACAGATATGCAAGGCCCCCTCATTGTTAAGTTTAAAATGTTGACCAGAGCAGAAATAGTAAAGAAAAAATTGCCCCCGCCCCCTTCAGGGGAAATACCAGAAAAATGTTTATGTCTCTAAGATGATTTAGTTTCATCTCTGATTTTACCAATACAAGACAAGATCAAATAAAATTAATCCACCACAATATTCTGTTTAGCTTTGATTGCATCAGTATATATATATTCATATCATGCGTTTGAAATACCAGTATACCATCATGATCATAAATCATGAATCAACAATCCTAAGCTACATAGAGCAAACACTGATTCAGAAATGATATGGATATGGCATCACATTTATGGGATATCCTTGCATAGATTTGACAAAATGACCATCATGCCACTTGCGCACTCTTAACGTATTATTTGCTTCCCTTTGCTATCACAAAATCTTACATACACAACTTAAATAGGGGTATTATCACCCGGTAGTATAGATAATGTGCTTGCTGAATATGATACTATTCAGATAGAAGTTTGCAGACCATCATCTCCCAGGCACTTTATCATATCACAAATCTTGTGGCCGCATATGAAAATGATGACTGTTACTTCCATTCTACCAAAGCGATTACACACAATCACCTCCAAATTATCATTTATATGTATGCCTAACATTCATTCAAATTAATGGTAAGAAATATGGTGTTAGCAGTCCATCTATTGAGCAATTAGCCTCTTTTTACCTTCTTTGATCTGCCTCATGTGCCTAATAAAAAATATTCCAATTTGGTCAAATTGAGTTTGTTTTCCCATTTAACAATGTACTCTCTGATAAGGTATGAATAAACTACAGAGTAAATCCACCAAGGAAAGGAAGTGAGGATAATATTTTCCTAGTAGAAGGTATTTTTACATTATTTTTCTATATAAAGTAATCATATGAATTAACAAGTGTTGTAATAGAAATATGTATGAGTATAACAAAGCTTTTTAGGATAGATAGTGAGCGGTAACCAAAATCAAATGGCCGACTAGTTCCTTAACCCTTTCACTGCCACATGATGCCTCCAGGCATTCCCTGGTGAACCGCCGCATGATGCCTGGAGGCATTCCCATGGCTACCGCCGCATGATGCCTGGAGGCATTCCCATGGCTACCGCCGCATGATGCCTGGAGGCATTCCCATGGCTACCGCCGCATGATGCCAGGAGGCATTCCCATGTGAACCGCCGCATGATGCCTCGAGGCATTATAGACTCGGATTTTTTTCCAATTCACTTTTTTAGTCGATTTAAGCACAAAAGGGTTAGAAATTTTCCATTTTAAATAAAACAGTTTTAAAACAATGTATCTACAGTGTGTTTTGAGTCTATATAGTGCCATGGAGATGTTGATTTGCGAGTAGAACTCGGAGAAAACAAAATTAATTCATAGATTGAGTCAGGCGTATGGACTGATTGTGCCGGCGTTTCAGGGGTGCATCTGGTAGAAGCCTGCAGCGATAGTATAAAGGAAAGGCATAGGGGGCGCAGCGGTACAATTCCCACTTCATTTTGGCGTGCGGCGGTTAAAGGGTTAACAACCATGTCCAGTGACTTCACATATACAGATCACACAGTGAGTGTCTAATACATTCATAATAAAGCAATATGTCACAGACCTTGATCGCCTTTCTTGGGTGTCCTTCGGCGACAACCACAGAGCATGGCACATCCAATGAGACAGAGCACGTTGACGAGCAGGCTGCACACAGCCAGGCTGATGACCACTGCGCTCTCTCCTTTAAATCCATCAAAAAATTATATTTTCTGTAACCAATTTTTGTCCTGTTCAACACATAATTAATTGCAACTGAGATAAACTACTTGTTGTTTCATTGGTTGTGCACAAAATGCTATTTGTAAATCTTTAACTTAAATGATGTGAATTTACTACCCAATATTCACTTCATGATATATAATGTGGAGCCATGGTAGTCTATCTATTTAACATTTTCTTCATTCCTTAGTGAAAACAATCACATTTACTCCATAAACTTATGGGGAGGAAGATCATAGGGTAACTAATAAAGTCAAAATGTATTTATTTTTAAAAACCAAAGAGAATCAAGTGTATTTGCTTTTGAGAATGAGGGAGTCTATAGCTAATATGCAAAAAGGAGATGCACTATGTACTAACCTTTAGATCCAGATTGTGTGTCTTGTCAATAAGGATAAAAGAGCTCAATACTTTTCATGCAGAACTTACAGAACTTTAATCAATAACTAGCATAGGTCATGTGTCAAGAAAATGTTGGTATCTTAATCCAATGCATTAATTTATATTTGAGAAATAGAGAATTTGTAGCTAATATGCAAAGAAGGATATCCTACTCTTGTGAAAACCTAGCTCATTCCTCAGGAATTCAAAGAGCTTTGAAAATGTTTGATTAAAATCCCATAACTTGTATAACTACAATAATTAAGGTGATTAAGGACCAAGGTAGCAGATACAAAAGCATCACTATGACTTGTAGTAATGCAAGCACGAATACCTAGGTGCGATCATGACATGCACAGAATAATGCCACACATATCCATATGTAAATCTGGCACTGTGAAGGTGCAGCAGCTTGTAGTAGTTGGTAACCTTTGTCAGAGGGTAGCTGTAGGTCTGTAATTATCTTACCTTACTCCAACCAGGCAGGAGTCAACTGGCCAGCCCTGTCCACCAGGGGTGCTATGCAGAGAGTCAGTCTGTGTGATTATGTCCATTTATAATTCAATCGAAAAGCCGGAACTGGAACTATAGACTGGGGAGTACATAAAGGAACATCAAGTGAACAACAATAATTCTGAAAGATTTTGAAAATCTAGCCTGGATGGATGTTTGTTCAATTGATAAGCTTGTTACTCACCAGTGACTTGGTGATTTAGGCTCCATCGGTTGTCGGGTCAATGTCTGTGTTTGACAGTGACTCGATTGGAGTCGTCGGCCTCTCTGTCCTTGCCAGATTCCTCTTCAGGTTCAGTTGAAGATACAGCAGACAACTTCCATTCTCTTCTGTGGTAATAGTGTGTTAGTGTGAATGATGTCTTAAAGCCTGCCCCCACCTACCACGATTCTGGTCCCGATTGGCTTTACGATGGCCTTCCCGACACCATTCCTATTGTAGCGTGAGGTCTGGCAAAATCGTGGTAGGTGGAACAGGTTTCTGCGATTCCGTCTACGACAGCTCACGATAGGCTGCGATGAAAACGCCAATCATAGAGGTCCCGATAATTTCCAGCATGTTGGAAATTTCGTAGCCTGTCGTAGGGTATGGTAGCCTATCGGGAAGATATCGTGGTCAGCGTTTATGTTATTGGTCCTCCCAAGGCGTTGCCACACTCTACGATTTCAAACTGTTGGTCACAATTTCCCCATTTCAAATCGTAGCGATCGGGAAGCATGTCATGGCCTATCGTGGTAGATGGGGTCCCCTCTTAGGGTGTTTACCCCATGTTAGTGATGGACACCACCAGGTGTAACTCCGCTGTCCCTGTGGCAGACACTGGAGTGTGTAATTCCAAGGTTGTGGGTTCGAATCCACTCCAGTTGCCTTTTTCTTTCATACCGGCTGCTCTGTTGAAGGCCAATCATTCTTGTACCATGTCTATGCATATCTATATGGTGAGGGAACTAAGAGTAGATGGTAGATGTGTAGGGATATGTCTTTTTCCTAAACCATCTTATATTATAAATCACTGACCAACGATGGTAGATTTAGCGGGATATATTTGACATTGGGTTACTCCAATGAACAAGCAATTACCTTTGGAGTGATTTTCTATTCTTTCTTGGTGAATGTTTTGGACATTCTTGTCTTCATTGTTTTTGTTTAATTGTTGGTATCTGATCTCACAGAACGAATAGGTTAACCCTAATCTATCAACCATGCATGCTTTTAAAATACACATGCACTGCATGTTTATTGCACTTCTCTTTTGTATATGTTGAATGCCGAGTTATGTCTCTTTTCAGTATAATCCTTGTTGTGGAAGCCAGTGTGATTTCAGTGGCAATGGTCCAAGGTCATTCGAAGGGAAACTCTGGGGGTTGTGTTTCACCACTGGCTTATGCAGTGGACACACCAAGCAAGTCAAGACAGCGACATCTGCAATCGCCAACATAAAATGGCACGTACATTAAATATTATTTCACAGTAATGTCTCCCACGGATAATTTAGGGTCTTGGAAGCAATAATCAGGTGAAATATAAAGAAAAGAAATAGCTCACACAGACGCCATTTTGTGTTGCCGATTCAGGGACTCGTTGCGTTTCTCGCTTGGTGTGTCTCTGGCTTAATGTCTTCGCAAGGTGCGAGCAATTGCATATGTGCGTCTGTACAGCTCTACCTGTGAGAGGGTGCAGGCTGTTGACGTTTTGATGCTGGCGGTATTCTCTGCAGGATTGTCTTTGATATGGCCACATCCAGTGTAGTTTTCCAATTTTATCCTACCCCTAATATAAAATCCCATAGGCTTAACATTGAGTTTCTGTATGCCATGCTGACTGGCATACGGAGTTCTGTATGCCACTAGTGGTATACAGAATTGTTATCACGTAATATTCCAAAATCGAGGAGATGGGGTAAGATAAAATCAAAACCTGATTCATTTTAATCTTGGCCACCGCATTCCACTCCTGGAGTCTTGGCTCCAGACTTCACTCAGCTTCGTCTCATGAAGTTACTATGCCAAACTCCAATCATGGCATACGGTGGCCTAGATTAAAACTCATCCAGTTTTACGATAGTATGCCGCGTTATCGCATTATATGCCATTTTGACATCGTGCTGATCAGTGTATCGTGTTCGATGTCCTGCTTTCTAATATATAAATCCAAAACGTAAGGCACTATCGATGGATTCTCTCCTACAATGGCGACTGACACAATAACCGTTTAGTTTGTTTTTGCCCCGTGAGGCGCTGCTGTATAGCAACCAGGTTAGCAACGTCGAAATAGACATTCGACAGCGTAATTCGTGAATATTATCATAAAACTGGATGAGTTTTAATCTTGGCCACTGTATTCCACGACTGGAGTTTGGCAAAGTGACCTCATGAGGCGAAGCCGAGTGAAGTCCGGAGCCAAAACTTCAGGAGTGGAATGCGGTGGACAAGATTAAAACGAATCAGGTTTTGATTTTATCCTACCCTATCTCCTCGATTTTGGAATATAATGTGATAACAATGCTGTATGCCACTAATGGCATATAAAACTCCGTATGCCAGTTAGCGTGGCATACGGAAACCCAATGTTAAGCCTATGGGATTTTATATTAGGGGTAGGATAAATACGTCTTCTCTACATTATTATTAAACTGAACCCGCCATTTGTACACCTTTAAACATTAACATTTAAATATTTGTAGTGATAACAACACAAACTATATATATTAACCTAGAGCAGACCGAACCATTGCTGTCTAGGCAAATAACTTATGCCCTGTTTCCACTGTTCGATCCAAGGTACATAGGTACGCCCAGTCTGAGACTGAGCGTGCCTTCAGGATCACATCGCGGTAAAACGCAAAGTGGAGACAGCAAGTTTCCCTCCAGTCTCAGACTGGGTGTACCGGTACGCCCAGTCTCAGACTGGGCGTACCCCATGTACCCCGGATCGCAAGCGTTTTTAAATATCAATCATGCAGGGTGAAGCGGGGTAGTCCACACACAGAATCGATGTTACCTTGCGACCCGAGGTACATGTGGTACGCCAAGCCGGTACCTCCAGGCTCAGACTGGAGATACCGGATCGCAAGTCCCCCAAGACGCACAGTGGAGACCGGCCTTTAGATGCGAAGTAACGCAGTGCATGAGGTGCGACTCACACTGACAAAACAAGACGTACATAAATGCATATCAAGCACCTATTTAAAGTTGGTTGTTGAGTTGATATCTATCTTTTAGCAATCCAAAAGCATAGAGACGGGATAAGATAGATATAAATCTGAACTCCAGTTAGATTTGTCTGTGTCTATGCCACTTCGGTCAGGTCTGCAACCCAGTACCTCTCTACTGTAACTCTCATTCAGTTTCTGCTAATAACTTCAAACCAGGCAGATGCAACCAGCCCGCCCTGCCTAGGAGGGGCGCTATGCAAAGAGTTAGTTGTGTGTTTGTGTCTATTCATAATTCAATCGAACAGCATCAGCCTCTGGAACTTTAAACTTCAGATACCAACAGACTTCTATGGATTTCAACAGTCTTATGGAATATGTCATGACCAATAACACCCAGTACTTACACTGCACGAAAGCCACTATTTTACATATATATACGCTATTGCGCTAACGCACGTATCGGCTGTATCGTGGCTTGTTTATACTTGTATACACCTATTATACGCCTCTGCGTTTTGGGCGTCTACGAGACAGTTTTGGGCGTCTACACGAGCCCTGGTACATGGAGGTCCTCTGTCTTCACACATTACCTGAGTTTTGTCTCTGGGCGGGCGGGAGCATACAGGTGTGAAAGGGGCGGGTGTCAATGCGGCAGGTGTCAAAGCGGCATGGGCAGCAGATGTGTGGAAGCACTTGGGGTGGTAGGTTGATATCTGACCAGACCTTGTGTTATATATACAGTACCCAAAGTATGACTTCAGAAGAGTGGTGTTTTGAAAAACTTTAAAAACTTTAAAAAACGGTTTAAAAAACAAAAAATGCTTGGTTTATTATATGTGTTTAATGAAGAGATAATAGATGGGGTTTTAGAACAATTTTATAATCAAAATTGATAATATAACATTGGATTGATACATATACCAAGGACTTAATAACTAATGGTAAATGAAATATGCTACCACTGATGTCCCCAAGTGGCAGAGGTCGGAATTATTGGATAGTGGCGTAAATAAACAGAATCAGGCGTATATATGACCTATATGAGACGGCACCATGGACACATATATACGCCACTAGATAAGGTGTCTACGAGACGCATAACAGGTCGAACTTCTAGACGCAAAATCCTACTGTTAGACACGTTTCGGATACATATGTAAAGCGGTAAGTTTCGTGCAGTGTTAGTAATTAGAAAATATGCTCATGGAAACTGTTTACACTAAATGAGTGTGTGCTTTTTGTCATGTGTACTGTAGTGTAGGTTCTAAGATTTTGTCCATAGAATCTATATTTGCCATGTTTTATCTTACTTTCCTTGAACAGAAGATGTTTTTCATTCCTCAAAGGAAAGCTGATACAGTAAAAGTCTTTACCTGTGTGTATGGTATTTGTTTCCTTCTCATCCTCTCTTTCAACTGAAGAAAACGAAGTTTATCATGTAGTAATTAAGACACATGTATCTAAATTTCAAAAGTTGTCAAAATAAATCAGAATTCAAGAATCCTTATGTGATGTATAGAGGTATACATACCAATGATGAGATTAATGATCTCCTTAACTTGCACTTTGCCATTAGATGTTTCTTTGCAGACATACTGCCCTTGGTGATCAAGTTCCATGTTCCTAATGTGATATATGGATGAGGCAGGAGCGTATGTACCATTTGGCCATTTATTGACAAGGACATCTTCACGTAAGAATTCCCCTGATTTACTTTTAACCTTTACCCAATTTGGACTTTTCAGGCCAGAGGGACATGTCAAATCCACACTTTGTCCTTTAGGCACTTTCCATATAGTGTTATCCACTGATGGTTTGATCATCAACAAAGGGTAGACCTTTGAGTAGTTTCTCTCAAGTGTAGGAACATTACAAGAAGCATATCCTCCTTTGGATACTTGGTCAAGGCTAATATCTTTCCTCATCTCAGCATTTGTTTGTCCATCTTGCCTTTCTCTTGTGCTGGATGGACCTTTCACCCAGTTCTCGTTGTGTGGTCCTGTGATGCTCATGGAATTCTGATCATAGTCTCTTAATACTGCTTTACATGCTATGGTGACACCATTCATATCATTTCCTGCATCCTCAATTTGCATCCTTTTGAATTCAAATATTGGGGAATCTAGAGAAGTAAAAATATCAAACATGAGATATTTGATAAATTCAGATAGGAGATATTTATAGGCATTAAAATCATTACCCAAACCATTGTATACATACCTGATAAATGTAAATTAACAATCTTTCTGGTGAGGGTCCTTTGGTTGATTTCCTCTTGGCAGGTATACTGCCCCACATCATCAGAGTCAAACTGTGTTATCCAATACTCAGATGTTGCTTTACCATATGCACCATTTTCCAATCTATTTATTAAGTCCTCTTCTCTTAGAGCATTCCCTTCTGAACCTTTGGTTTTCACCCACATTTGCGAATGTTTATGATTTGCCATTGGACACTTCAGCTTAATATTTTCACCTTCTGCCACTGTAACATTCCATTCTAACTTTGAAAAGAATTCATCCATTTTTAGAACCTTCTCAAAACGCTTGTTATCTATTATAGCATAACATATAGCATTTTCTCCTGGATAGATATTGTTAGCCTCAAACTCTAGATCCAAGAAAGCCTCTTCTCCTTCATTACTTGTAGATGTTTCACCCGTTAAATTTATATTTTGTGGTCCATCGACTCCCAGAACCTGGTGGTGTTCCAGGTTCTTCTTCACAATACATCTGAGGTTGACTTGGTTTCCTAGTTGAGAGTAGTCGTGACTCTTCAATCCAAATTTGATTATCGGGGAATCTGGAGATGCAGAAATATTGCATATCATGTATATTGTATGCATAATACATATCTGATATACACAATTCAATCAATGATATACAGAATATTCAAGGATGGCAAATATAGTTATGGGGTAACCTACCTTGACTGGCCCAACACACATGGAGAATGACATGACATATAAATATATAAGAAATCGATGTCTGTAATGACATGTTAGAGTTTCATGTTACTTCCCTCATGAAGCTAGTTTGAGAAGTGATACTGTTGTAAGGTTGAATCCATGGTATATAGTGTATAGCTTTGGATAACAGATGCGGGCAGATCATGACAAAATCAACATTTCTGACATGTACATGTATTATCACGCTTCCTTACATTTATGGGCACATTCCTTTCTGATAAAAGACTATCACTTTACAGACTGTAGATCTATAATTGCATGACTTTGAACATTCCATTCACAATCAACATTGGTTATACCTATAACCAATCCCTAATCAGTTCCATGGTGTGAGAATAGGGTTATTTCAGTTGCGAACATCTGATCTAAGTATTTATATAGAACATCCTGACCATGCTGTACAAGTCACAGAATGAGATGCTAATTACGGTATGTACGGACCGAGGCGTTTATGCCGAGTTCCGTACAAACGGTAAATTAGCATCTAGTTCTGTGACTTGTACAAGCATGGTTGGACGTTATATATTTATTATATACCCGGACTTTTTTTAAATTCAATTTCATTTGATATAATAACCAATATATCAAAATATGTGTATGGCAAGGTGGTCCGTATTTTAGTGTACGGACCAGCGGTCCGTACAGTATTTTTACGTCATATACCGAAACGGTGCATATTTACACTATATACGGTATGGGTACATATAGTAAAGACATCTACCTGCCCCACAAAAATGAAAAATGGACTTGAAGCATAAAACCTGACTGTATGTCAAAATATTCCTTCAATTTAACGTTTTTGCAGTAACATGATAACAGGATACAGTGGAAGGCCTGTCTGGTTCACCTTGAAGACATTATGGGCTTTTCCCTGATGTGTGACAAGCATATTAGACAGCTAGGGACCGGTTAAATGCAGCTCGGTTGAGAGTTTGTATTTCAACACTTTTATTTTAGTAACAGGTTTTTACATATGCTTCGAGCTTGGCTAGCTTCATTCTTCCACCTGGTCCCTCTCAATTGGGAGTTGGTTGCTACATCAGCATGGTGTGTATCAAAACAAAGTACATATCTGTGATGATGATTGGTAGTCACTAGATATACACAAGTACTAAGTAAGGGTTAGTCACTAGATATACACAAGTACTAAGTAAGGGTTAGTCACTAGATATATACAGTTACTCAGTAAGGGTTAGTCACTAGATATATACAGTTACTCAGTAAGGGTTAGTCACTAGATATATAGTTACTCAGTAAGGGTTAGTCACTAGATATATACAGTTACTCAGTAAGGGTTAGTCACTAGATATATACAGTTACTCAGTAAGGGTTAGTCACTAGATATATACAGTTACTCAGTAAGGGTTAGTCACTAGATATATAGACAATAATCGATGGTTTTGTGGACAGGCGGCCGTAAACCACGAGAGATTGACGCGTAGTAATAAACTCGCTAGCGCTCGTGTATTACGACGTCAACCTTGAGTGGTTTACAGAACCGCTTGTCCACTAAACCATCGTTTGTTGTATTTGTTATCCATATTCTCCAATATATAAAACCCAGTTATTGCCATATTAAAAGGTACACCAATAGGGACTATTTCTTTGCTCCAAAGCACAAAGGGACTATTTTTCCCGTATACCATGGTTCTGAGGCCGTATACCACAGGTTTGAATCCGTATACCACAGTTATGGTTTCTGACAGGTATTATATGATGGGTCGTGGTTTACTGGGTCCCCATACATTTTCAATGGAGGCTTTGTATACGATGGATAATAAATACAGTTACTCAGTAAGGGTTAGTCACTAGATATATATACAGTTACTCAGTAAGGGTTAGTCACTAGATATATACAGTTACTCAGTAAGGGTTAGTCACTAGATATATACAGTGCCTCAGTAAGGGTTAGTCACTAGATATATACAGTTACTCAGTAAGGGTTAGTCACTAGATATATACAGTTACTCATTAAGGGTTAGTCACTAGATATATACAGTTACTCAGTAAGGGTGTCCTCATTAAGGTGGTGGATCTATCAGTTAGATTTTGAGGGTATATGATTTAGAGGTCAGTTGAGGTTTACCTTAGTAAAAGGTGATATTTTACATAGTTTATAAAGCTATGAGGTTGTATTGTTCACTGGGTGCCAGCAGTAATCAACATCCAAAGGAGCAAAAGGTGACCAGAGAAATTTAGAATTTATCCGAAGATCTCTTAATATTGTAGAGTGTAGTTTGAATATCTCCTTTCCCCAAGATAAGTCTCATTTAAACCTGAAGTGGGATTCACACGATGGGACAAATGGACCTGAGACTGATGTACTTCACACCTTTGCACCTGTTGGCTACTATTTCCAGCTGGGTACAAAGTTTCACAGATTGGGGTGTTCTACAGTCTCAGGTAACATGGTGGATTCAATTCAGATGGGAAGACGTAACAGGTACATAGTCTCACCCCTACACCCCTACACAGGGTACACAGGGTACACAGTCGCCGGCTCAGGGTACTTCCCCGTGTGAATAGGTGTTATTTGAGACCACTGAGACTCACAGATTCGGGGAGAGCATGCGAAATACATTTGTCTCACCAAAATGCCCCTCTAAATCTTAAACATGTTTAAAGTCAAAATCTCATGAGATTCTGTTCCTTGTTAGGGGTGATCGTCGCCTACAGTTGCAAGAGAAAAAATTGTCTCAGCAAAAAGGAACCCTGTCATTCACATGAGACTTGTACCAAATCTCAACAGGATTTGTATCAGACAAATGGTACGTGAGGTATGTGAATCCCACCGTGTGAATTCCACTTTAAAGATTACTTCTTGTTACTGGTCGGTCGGAGACCAAAGAAGACTTCAACATGTATGTTACTTTTTGCTCCTCCAGAGAAATGTTTGCAGGCAGTTTGTAGTCTAGGAGTCTTTCTCCGTCTGAAGTTTCATATCCTGGAAGGTGTTGTCATCTGAGGACAGTGTTCTGTGGTAGAACATGCCAAGTATATTGACATTCGTCAGCCTGGCCTTCATCAGAATAGTTTGCTTATGTAAGTCCCTCATGGCAGCATTAGACATAGTTCAACATAAATATCTCAAATGTATGCTTCCTAACATCTAGCGAGTACAAGGTAGACACCTTTTTAAGAACCGTGTTAAGATCCCTGCTATTAGGCCTATATTTGAGTATTGTGAGTTCATTATTGGGGGAGCTAATAGGGCTGAGTTCGTAAAGCTGCAAGGGGTGGCAAATAGGGGGCTTAGGACTATCCTTTTTTTTTTTTTTTTTTTTTTTTTTGACACTTTTATTCGGGTGCAATTTGGTACAAATATTCCTGGCTCGGCGAGGCCGTTCTTCCGCCAGGTCCCGCTTGGTACTCAAATAACAATAATATATGCAAGTACAGCAACAAGATAGTAAGCCATTGATAACATTGATTTCACCATTTTTGTTTTGGTTCCTGCACACCACAACGATAGAGTACTTAGGGAATAGAATAGTAAGATGGTAAGGTTGTCCTCAGTCTAAGGAATTATTACAATAAGATAGTATCTGGGTTGTCTAAAATGTTGGGTATAATAACACCACTGATGGAGTCGGTTTTACAACTCCTAGAACTCTGATAGTGAGAATATAGGTATAGTAGTACAGAGTTGTATAACATGCTTGGGATCTTAGGACCCCCTAAACATTTTCAGACATAAGACATGAAGCATAAGATACAAAACATAAGACATAGAACATAAAAAGTGTCACCTCACCTCCTTAAAACGCATGACTATAGAATGCCTATTGTGGAACTGATGGGTCGGTGTGACATTGAGAGCCTTGAGTGTTGAAGAGACTATTTGTGGAATATTTGGATCATAGACTGCGGGGCACAAGAAGTGACGATATGATAAGATTTCGAGAGTTTAAATGGGATTCACACGGTGGGATCCATGTACCTCACAAAGTGTTTGTCTGAGACAAATCCTGTTGAGATTTGGTACTGGAACACAATCTCCTCGTGTGAATGACAGGGTTCCATTTTGCTGAGACAACTTTTTTCCCTTGCAATTGTCGGCGACAATCACCCCTAAAATGGGATTCACACGGTGGGACAAATGGACCTGAGACTGGTGTACTTCACACCTTTGCGCCAGTCGGCTACTATTTCCAACTGGGAACAAAGTTTCACAGATTGGGGTGTTCTACAGTCTCAGGGGAACATGGCGGATTCAATTCACATGAGAAGATTTAACAGGTACATAGTCTCACCCCTACACCCCTACACAGGGTACACAGGGTACACAGGGTACACAGTCGCCGACTCAGGGTACTTCCCCGTGTGAATAGGTGTTATTTGAGACCGCTGAGACCCACAGATTCGGGGAGAACGTGTGAAATACATTTGTCTCACCAAAATGTCCCTCTAAATTTTAAACCTGTTTAAAGTCAAAATCTCATGAGATTCTGTTCCTTGTTAGGGGCGATTGTCGCCGACAATTGCAAGAGAAAAATGTTGTCTCAGCAAAATGAAAGCCTGTCATTCACACAAGGAGATTGTGTTCCAGTACCGCATCTCAACAGGATTTGTCTCAGACAAACGGCCTGTGAGGTACATGAATCCCACCGTGTGAATCCCGTTTAACAAGGAACAGAATCTCATGAGATTTTGACTTTAAACAGGTTTAGAATCTATAGGGACATTTTGGTGAGACAAATGGACTTGCTGCGACTATGTATCTGCCCTAGCCAATAGGAGTCCAGCAAGCATGATTACATGTTTGTAACACCCTTCACATCAACGGTAATTAAGTCCCAAGGCGAGTGGTCACTGTGACTATGTCTGAGATTATGTACCAGGTGTGTCCTCCCATGTGAATCAAATTCGCCATTTTTCCTTGAGACTGATAAAAGTACTTAGCCATGAGAACTTTTTACCAAACGAGAATTCACCACTTGCACATAAGCGTGGCGCTGCAATCGGGTTGCGCTGGTTGCATGTGGCTAGCCACTGCTTTCCGGGAATCAGCCACAGACTCGGATTCGAAAACGAGGCGTGATACGTTACCTGGGTCAGCAGCATGGCTTCACAACCATAAGCACAGAGTTAACTAGTAATGTAATTTGTTGTTATGGCGTGGATAAAAGGCCAAGCTTTATAAATAAAACATTATTAAAAAGCCAAAACGTGGGCCTATCTGTCGATATAATATCATATATATGTGTTATGGCTAAGATTTCTAGTCATGGATTGAACATCCAAATTATTTTGGTGAAAAAAGAAAAGAAAACATGTTACCTTCCTGTTTTCACAGTGATTTAATAAAAAATCTATCGCGATGACCTATGGAAATAAAACATCCTATCTTCTTGGGAATTTCAAGACGATTAAAATGATACCAATATTACCAGGTTGTGATAGATATTTCCTGAGGTAATGGACTAATACTGCATTAGTTAATTGTCAGGAAATCTGGGAGTTTGTCAGAAAAAATCTTTCTAAAAATGTATTGTTTATACAAATCGGCCGATTAGTGTAGATGTGAGAGCGATTTCCATTTTTCATGCTAGAGAAACACTAGTATTTTTATCATTGCTCAGGACTGAGTGGAGAGGGCTCGCCTCGTTTTCGATTGACGTGCATAGGCGGCCATTACAAGATGGCGCCAGTGTGAAGAGGGTCAATTGTCTGAGACTAGAGAAAAGGTGTGAAGTACACCAGTCTCAGGTACATGAGTCTCTTCGTGTGAATCCCACTCCAGGTACAGAGGGGAAGGGTACAAAAGATCGCCCTTACACCGAGGCATAGCCTTATGGAACAAACTAGATAGCAGTACACAGAAAGCCGGGTTTAAAGAAGAGTTTAAAGGTCTCCTACAATCAGTGTAACATTGGACAACAATTAACTTGTGTTCTGTATATACTGTGTTTAATGATCACATTTCTCCATTATTTCTAAAACTTCATCAGGACGTTTGTTTGATCTAGATGTATGCAATCCTGATTCCCATGGAAGAACTGTTTCATGCAAACATAATGGTGAAGTAAACATTATTAAAAAAAAAAAAAAATCCCAAGTTAATCCTCTCAGCTGTCTAAATTGGTCCATTTGTGCCACACTTACCCGGCGTTTACACTAGACGACTAAATAAGTGGCAATTGAAGATCGTCAGCCAATAGTCATCAGGCGGTGGCAATGTCCACCACAAAAGTCAACAACCTTAGAATACACCCAAGTATTTACACTGACAACTATGAATTTTTACAGAATCGCTGCCCATGTAGATGACTTATTCAAGGCGGATTGAAATAGTCGCCGGCGTCAGAGCATGTCCAATAGTTGTGCGATGGTGCCAAATTGAGTAATATGATACAATCAGTAATATGATACAACCACGCGCTTGGCGTTTATACTAGACGACTTCTACCATTTTACTTCTGAAAGTTGTCAGGTTGTGCTAGATTCATGAATCGCCGCCTATAATCGCCTAGTGTAAACACCTGGGCCTTGTTTTTCAGTCACGACAATCGTTATGGGCGACGTGTTTTTGCCGTCAGTGTTCGATAGACACGACACTATAGTGAATAGGCGACATGTCGTGACTGTAAGAGTCACAGGGCGTCCAGACGTGTTTTTCAGTCACGACAATTGTGGGGTCACGTGATTGAAAATGTCGCCCAAAGTGTCGTCCATTCATGACACCTATGGACATGTCGTACCGAATGCGCAACTTCACTTCCCGTACGAATTAAGCAATGAAGTTTTAACACGAGTAAGGCATACATATAACAAATAATCGTACCAAATATGAAGAAAATCGATCGCAGCGTTCCGAAGATATCAGCGTTTTAATTTCGTAATAGCAATCGTCTGCTCTGGTGGCCAGAGTATTTTCCTGACGCCTCCGCTAATTTATGCATTATTGACTGCGTACGGGAGGTGGGAGGGTGACTGGCCACCAGAGCAGACGATTGCTATGACGAAATTCAAACGCCGATAACTTCATAGCGCTACGTCCGATCATCTTCATATTTTGAACGATTATAGTCTATATGTAGCCCTTACCCGTGTTAAAATTTCATCGCTTAATTCCGTCGGGAAGTGGAGAAATCCTCAATATACGCACAGTGATGTGTTATAGAACCTAAGACAGTTCTATATTTGTCGTAGCAGCCGACATTTTTCGCGGCGATCGTGAGTGGCGCACTACGATCGTGTCTATAGAACAGCGGCCATTTTGTGTCTTCCAGAATGTCGTGGAATCGCTGGACGATCGTAGGGTATCGATGCCCGACGATGTCGTTACTGAAAAACAGGGCCCGGGTGAGGCCTTTGGTTAGTCAGTTCAGGCTGCTTAGAAACCTTCCCCAAATTTCCTCTTTATCAGGAGATTTGGGTTTGTCAACTCTGGTTTTAGGCAGACCTAGCTTATATTTTTCCTTATCCTCTTGCTCGTCCACCCTGTTGGCGAGCAACTTTACATATTTTACAAGGGCAAAATAGAAATCAGGTAAATGCTAGCACAAACATAGACTGGCTCCAGTCCCTCCATCCTATGTCTACTCTCCTTGCTGGAATTCATGGGCCAGTCAGAGAAGGATGCATACTTTAATGAACTTTATTCTGATTGTGGTTAATCATTTAATGAATGTTCATAATCGAAGACTTGAGCAGGTCTAGCACAAACACAGTGTGTCAAGATTTCAAAAACCGTTCAGTTTCTAGACGGAGTATAATGCTATTAGGCGAGATGAAGAACTTATTTCTCATATCGTATAATCCCCCTGAAAGTGGTTCATGGCGAGGGTTCTACTGTATATCCCTTTGACAATGTCACAACTTTAGATGTTTCAAGAAGACCATTGGTTTTGGTTAGTTTATTTTTATCATCTAAATTCAAGCCTTTGTTCCTGTCAGCCTACAAGTTGACGTTTACCAAATATCATTGCTTGAGTATTTAGACATGATGAAACTCGAAGGACCTGCTGTTTGGATTGCACTATTCACCTGTATACAGAGAAAAGTCAGTCCACACGAACCTACAGGAAGATATTTTATCCTACCCTTCATATAAATCTCCATAGACTTAACATGGTGTGACTGTATGCCATGGTTATGCCATAAAATATTTATATGCCACAGGTGACATATTAAGTTAAAAATACATGATGGGGTAGGATAAAATCTAAACATGACTCAATTTCATATAATTGTTTACATGCCATTCATTGTCTTCCGCTACAGATAGCACTCAGTTCCGATTTGTGCTACCATTCCGCAAAGACAACTCACACCATATAAACAATCATATGAAATTTCGTGATGTTTCATGATAGTCTAAACACATGTGGTGTAAGCCTCTGGTGCGCCAGATCCTATAGAAGAGCCTACTAGTCTATGGACTGAATGTCTCATAATGTTCTCCTATGCATCTTGTTTCGAGTTGTCTGGATCTGGCAATAAATAGAAATAAAACAGCATTTCAGTGAAATGAAAGATCAACGGAAACAAAGATTTGTTGTTTAACTCAGCGATTGGATAAATTCAAAATTACCATTTCATTTTAGTCGCTTTAGTGTTTTTCATTGTTGATTATATTGCTTAAATTGTGTTTTCCTTGTTTCTCAGGTTTGCGCTAATGACAACCCAGGTGTCATGAAGTTAGACAAATTAATAATGACCTAAAAGTAGAAATAGAATCAGTGAAAGTTTATGTTAATTAAACACGTGATTTCATCAGAAATATAAATCTGACGCCTTTCCTATGATGCACTTCATGATGAGTAGATTTATCACTGTGATATAAGAGACATGGTTATTGCGCCTGAATGAAATCTGTTTCTAGGTTTTTTGTCATAAACATTTCTGACCAGAAACGAGGAATAGATGTGATTCGGACACCCTCACTGTGCCTCTTTATTAGTATATACCTGGAAATCATTAAAAACATCATTTTGCAACAGGTCATGTGGTACTGAGTGCACGAATTATTAGTTCGTGCACAGTGTGCAGAACGGATTCTGTAGAGCTGGCCAGTAAGTGTGAGACATTCGTGCACAGCGTGCAGAACGGATTCTGTAGAGCTGGCCAGTAAGTGTGAGACATTCGTGCACAGTGTGCAGAACGGATTCTGTAGAGCTGGCCAGTAAGTGTGAGACATTCGTGCACAGTGTGCAGAACGGATTCTGTAGAGCTGGCCAGTAAGTGTGAGACATTCGTGCACAGTGTGCAGAACGGATTCTGTAGAGCTGGCCAGTAAGTGTGAGACATTCGTGCACAATATTCGCGTCGATATATACACATTATTGACTGCGCCGAGGATTTGACGAGCAGTAATATCCGAGCGTATGCGAGGATATTGCATAGAGTCCGAGGAGAGTATGACCGCTTTTATCTGAAACCGGTCTATATTGTATTTATCATCCACCTTTTCTGGACAAGTGGCATGTCGATATCAATTCGTTTTAACTATGCACTATTTTTCTGTACGCACTATTTTTCATTATGAGCCCTCGGAGCACCCAACATATTCGCATATATATACCAAGTATGCCCACACACACTTCCTATGTGTTTTCTATGGTCACTTTGTATTTGGTGGATATATCTGTATGCTCCGGGTGTGGTGATTCACACTCCCTATGCGTTTTCTATGGACACTTTGTATTAGGTGGATATATCTGTATGCTCCAGGTATGGTGATACCCACTCCCTTTGTGTTTTCTACGGACACTATGCATGGGGTGGATATATCTGTATGCTCCGGGTATGGTGATACACACTCCCTATGTGTTTTCTATGGACACTTTGTATTAGGTGTATATATCTGTATGCTCCGGGTATGATGATACACACTCCCTATGTGTTTTCTATGGACACTATGTATTAGGTGCATATATCTATATACTCCGGGTATGGTGATACACACTCCCTATGTGTTTTCTATGGATACTTTGTATTAGGTGGATAATAAATCACAATTTTCACTTCCTTTCCTATCAATCCATGGCTAAGCTTATAAGATAATATCATTGTAATAAGGCATACATACCGGACACTAAAAGTGTGTGTGTCTCTGTCTGTTGGTGTCCATCGGGCGGTGTGAAGTGACAAGTGACATCTGTGTTGTTGTGACTCCTCTCAATCTTTACCCGACACTCTATATAACACATGATAGTGCCTGAGGACCTCGCCTGCCACTTACTGGTTATGGCAGTCACATTACCAAATCTCATCATCAGTGTGCCCTGAAAGGCACCTTTATTCTCCCATCGCCAGACCTTACATGCTATGGTTATAGTTTGTCCAGCTTCAACAGTGTTTCCTCCAACCTTCACGTTCATATGTCCCACTGCAATAGTGCAAAAGGAGAATCTGATTTATTGACAATTTGTACAGTTCTGGGAGCTGTTTCAAAACGTGGGTTAAGTCTATGGTTTTGAAACAGCTCCCTGGTCTTTTCATCCATATCGTGACCAATTGTATTGGTTTCTATGCGAAGAGATTAGTCATATAAGTTTTCTGTATTAATTAGTACCAAAATGATTGCATTAAGACAGTCGCCATTATGCAGCAGCTCCTCCCTGTCTTGATGTTGACCGTACAGTAACCATGTAGTGAATGGCATTTTTCCCTCATTATCGCCCGCTCTAGTTTCTGGTCTGCCCACATGGAGTCAGGGCAGTCTGACACAACACCTGAGTTGACACTGACATGAGTGGCCCTCCTAGCATGTGGGACAGACCTGAGCAAGACTAGTCGATCCTCATTGGCTGTTGCTTCAACAGCCAATCACAGCACAGATCTCACAAGCTTACCTTGTAGTAAGATGCCACCTACTGTCTGTATATAAGCTGAAGAATCTGTCATTAAGATTAATTAAGTTCTTGACTCATAGCAGTACCTAGTACATCTATGTTTGAGTTCTTACTCCCTTACTCTTAAGATCTACACCTCGCTAGTCTAGGCCTCTAGACTTTACAATCTGTTAGAAATCCATGTACATTTATCGCTTTGCTTAACATTCATATAGTATTAAGTATAGATATTTAAGCATATCAAGGCAGATTAGAGGGAAACTACGTTCTGGTGAGCAAAAGTTCAAATTTACGAGGTGAGGACTGGAAAAATTACTGCCCAAGGCGTCAGCCGCGGGCAGTAATTTTTCTGGTCCTCACCGAGTAATTTTGACTTTTGCTTACCGGTACTTGGTTTCCCTATTCCTATATACCTTCAAATGTCGATAAAAATGGTTATTTCTTTACCTATGATAGCCCCAAGAAAAATGGCCACCCTTATCGAGTAACTGCAACAGCTATGTGTTCGTCCCGTCACTCTTTATATCACATGGTCAGCCCGGGACGAAAACATCAGCCTGGGACGAAAACATCAGCCCGGGATGAAAACATCACCCTCACTGCATAACTCATAATTACTGCACCCTCAGTAGCGGTATGTAATCATAGAATGTTCGAAAATGGGTATATAGGAATAGCATTTAAGGATTTTAGTAAAGTCTTACGTACCATGAACATGTAGGTTTATAATTTTCTTGATTTTCTTTTTTCCATTGGCCCTTTCCTCACAGATATACTGTCCCTGGTCATTCAAGGTGACCTTCCTGATGTAGTATACAGATGTGTTGGTGTATTCTGTATCATTTTTCCATTTATCCACAATTTCCTCTGCATACACAAAGTTCCAGAAAGGTGACTTTGATCTGAGCCATGTGTGTTGACTGTAATTCCCAGGAGGGCATTCCAGCTTCACCATACTCCCCTCCTGTACTGCTATATCATCTTCTTTCACAAGGTACAATATGCTATCCAAGGGGAAGAGCTTTCTGTAAATCATTTCATCTTCTGTAACTTGACAGGTAACATATCCCCCTTGTGTGATAACCTCATGAGTATATTCCACATCTATATAAGCTTCGAGCCATCCATTGATCTCTGCGAGGGTTCGGGTCGGTCCAACTTGAGACCTCTTGCCGGGTCCGTTTATGCAGAATGAAGTCCACTTAAAGCTTGGTTTCAACATTGCCCTACACCTCAAAGAGATATTTCCCTTTGTATTTGAGTCAACCTTCTCCACCCTGAAGTAAGTTATTGGTGAATCTAAAGAAACAAAAGGTTAATCATCAAATTATAATGAAATACAAGTAAAATACTATTGAAACACAGAGAAAATATAATCATCGGCATTAAATCAGAAACGAATAGGAATTGCATTTAAAATGTATTATTCTTAAAAGATTCTTTCTGCGTGCTTTGTTTGAGAAAGCTTTGAGATTTGAAAGGAAAATTGTGGTCGCGATCCCAACCGCACTATAGACTCATCATGTAAGATAAAGTTATCATCAAATTTCATATGATTGTTTATATGGTGTGAGTTGTCTTCGTGTAATGATATCACGAAGTGGAGCTGAGTGATATGTGTAGCAGAAGACAATAAACGCCATGTAAATAATTATATGAAATTGAGTGATGTTCAGATTTTATCCTACCCTGTCACATGTTTTTAACTTCATATGTCACCCGTGGCATATGAATATTTTATGGCAGAACCGTGGCGTAGAGTCACACCATGTTCAGTCTTTTATCAAATTAAAGAATATTTATAGTCATCCATAGTATTGAACGTTCTCCCTTGTAGATAAGCAAACATACAAAATAAGGTGATTAGACAGGACAACTGGTAAGGAGTATTTGAAATTATTTTCATGAAACATCACGAAATTTCGTATGATTGTTTATATGGCATGAGTTGTCTTTGCGGAAATGATATCACGAAGCGGAGCTGAGTGATATCTGTAGTGAAGGACAATTAATGGCATGTAAACAATAATATGAAATTGAGTAATGTTTAGATAAGGCCCGGCGTCCACCTACTGCGATAGAATTGCAGACCTCCCGATATGGCACCGATACAAAATGTCAAAATCGGTGCCATATCGGGAAGGCACAAAATCGTAGACAAATGTCTAGACATGCCAATCCACCATGCATCTTAATGGGGTTTTTTTTCGGTGCCTAATCGTAGAAACGTGGTCAACTGCCCCGATATTAAGTGACCTTCCGACGCGATTTAGATTTTTTTATCGGGAGGTGCATCGTAGACCATATCGGTGCCATATCGTAGTAGGTGGACGCCAAGCCTAAAGCTGTATACGTACCAAGTATGTAAAGATCAATGGTTTTTCTGATGATTGTCTTCCCATCTATTTCCTCCTGGCAGATATATTGCCCTTGATGTGCTTGGTCAGTAAATCTGATGTAATATATAAATGTAGCCGGGGACTGGGTGCCATTTTCCCACATATTTTTCAGGTCCTCTGAAATCACATACCTCGATTTACTCTTCTTTTTTATCCACTTCTGCAATGCCTTATCACCTGGTGGGCATATTAATGTCACACTACCTCCCTCAGGTAAAGCCAATCTTTCTTTCCAATTTGACAAAATATCATCTAGGTGTATGATATCCATGTACCTCCTTTTATCTGTTTTCACAAGGCATGTGACATTTTCCCTCGGAGATGTATCATCAATAACAATCTCCACATCGATGTAAGCTTTATGCACTCCACCTGATAGTGTATGTATCTGGGTAGCTCCAACCACCTCCCTATTGCCTGGACCATGCACACTTATCTGGGATCCAATGGCCCACTTACTTCCATGCATTGCACACCTGAGGATGAACAATTTACCTTCCCTTTTGGAGCTCGAGTTCTTGAGGCCAAAGTAGACAATTGGGGAATCTGAGGAGGAAAAGACATTGAACGTGAGAAGAAATAAATCAAGTGTTTACATTCTAAGCTCATTTTAAAAAAGTAAATAAATGACAACTTGGATCAACTGTCTATCTCTTTATCCTACCCCTAATAAAAAAAAACGCCATAGGCTTAACATGGGATTTGTTTATTTTACGGGTGTGACATAAAGTGTTGTTTATGCCACTACTTTTTAATGCTGGAAAAATGTGGAAACGGGGTAGGATAAAATCTAGACGCCACTCCTTTGAGTTTGAGCTTATTTATGCCACTCATTTTGTTGGCTCCGTAATGTCACTCGTTTTCGACTCATGAAATTATGCAGCCAACAAAATGCGTGGCATAAATAAACTCAGACTCAAACTCGTGACGTCTCTTGATAGTATATTTCCTCTCTGAGTTCCAGTATTATATACTTCCTAGGACAGTTTGATATGTAACAAGGAGAGAGAGTAGTAAAAATATGCTCATTCTAGATGCTTTTGAAATATGGGTAAGAAAGGTAAGGTGTTCGAATAAATATATAGAATACAAGAGTCCATCTTCGTTGCACATATTCATAGGTATTTATAATTTATATAAATTCTCGAGGTGGTTCAGAATTCTCGTAGCATTGAATGTGAGTGTAGAGAATAGTTATATAACCATTCAGCAAACTACCAATAACTGCCAAGACTACAGCAGGAAATCAGATTAAGGATGAATGCTACCATATTCGCTTTATCATATTCAGCTAGTTTCAGAAGAAGTTGAAGACCATATCCATTTATCAACCGAGATGGAATTCTGGGGTCTTTCTCTCATGTGCAAGAGGAAAGTACTTTAAACTACCATTTAGCAACCTCAATGAAATATAGATGGTCCCTATGGGGCATTGCTCCACATTCTGCAGATCGCAGAATAGCGACCTGAGTTCAAAACCGTTGCCCTAGATTCTTAACTTTTTTGCCATCTAGATTCAATAGAAATCTAATGGACATTTCACCTATGTCACTGAAAATTTGTTGTTGTAAAAGAAGCAATAGAACATGAAAATAATTCCTGGTATCCAGTGAGCTCTCAATACCCTTACGATGCAAGTATTGGGGGTGCATATTTGGGTGTATAGGCTAGGGATTAAACCTGACTTTTCAACACGATATCCATTTTGTGTCTGGAGATTCAGCACAAGGCCTATCGTAGTGTATCAGGAGCTCAGTGGACGCCGGGCTTCACGATATCACATGACACAATCCCATATTACTGGAGCAATGCTTTTCCCACATTTCTAGGAGCAACAAACTCCAGGGCCCTGTTGCTCCACGTCTACGACAGAGCTGCAGATCGCAGCATCCAAGGGCCTAAACGTTGCTCCTGAAATTTTGTGGATCGTGTCATAATCGCATAGGCTTTTAGCGATACTTCTCACACTGACCCTCACACCAGGGCGGATTGTCTGCGGATCGCATTACTTTGGTTAGAGATGGCCTTGTTTGAAATAACGATCCATGATGGCACTACCAAGCCCCGTCCCTTGTTCTTCTACCTAAGACCAGTTTTAACTCTGGTGCCATCTGTATTTAATTAAAAAAAACTAACAAATCTCCCCCTGTCTCACTCAATATGAGCCCCTGAACTGTTGTATCACTATAACATCGTAATAATTAGCAATACCACGTGAATATAGGGATATGATCCGATATTACAGGAACAATGCTTTTTTTAGTCGGATTGTTAAAGTAATCGTAAAAATGAAATTGTGATCCGATTATAGCTAGCGATACAACAAAAACAGGAGCAACGGGGCCCTGAGGAAATAACATACCTGCAACTAGGAGGCGCCTTGATACCTTCTGCTGATGCCCATCTAGTGTTGTGAAGACACAACTAACATTGGTGTCATTATGCTCCGGTGTAATCTCCGCATGATATTCTACTTTCATCTTAATGGCACCATTTGGTTGTACCTCCCAAATTTCGGTCGTAGTAGTTTCATCACCAATGAAGAGGCTCAGCATACCTTGATATGTATTGTTAGTGTTTCGATGTTGAACAATGCATGTTATGTTGGCTTTCACCCCTGGGATGATGGGAGTCTTGCCGATATGAATAATGAGATTACGATCTGAAGTAATATAAAGACATGGTATATTATCCCATCCCTGGTACAAGTTTAGCCATAGGAATAACATTAGAAAAAAGTACTCAACGATCACCCCAGTAAAGTGACAATACCACGCCACTGTTCTGGTGGAGTGAATATGAGATGGTCATACGCTATTGAACAACTGGATTTGGGAAGTATTTTGAATTATTCTGATATTGCAATGCTATCTAATGTCAGTAAAAGGGGTGAGATAAATCCAGAACTGCACTCAAATCATAAAATACATAATACTACACTCGTTTGGACGGGCTGTAATCATCAATCGGCTTCGCCTCAATGATGATTGAGGCCCATCTGAACTTGTGGAGTATTTTGTATCTCCATGATTCTCAATACAGTTCTATATAATTGTATGGTCGGCAAACGTACATATAACATTATTTATAAAGAAATATGAATGAAATTAATTAAGTGCGGTAAGACAATAGGAAGTTTTCTATTTCTATACAAACCGCTAACATGTAGATTGATGATTTTTCTAATTTTATCACCATGGTTGTCTCTTTCTTCACAAACATACTGCCCCTGGTCATCCCATGTCATACTTCTGATGTGATAGATCCATGTGGCAGGAGGCTCCATATCATTCGTCCGCTGATTTACAAGGTCACTTGCATATATGTAATTCCACGATCGACTCTTGATTTTAACCCAGTTCTGTAATGTACGGTTTCCTGCTGGGCATTCCAGTTCAATTTCAACACCTTCTTGTGCATCTAAATGTTCTTCATGTACACTTGTCCCAGCAATTTCTAAGGGAAATACTTTCATGTACTTCTTACCATCTTTTGTATATTGGCATTGGACATGCTCCTTTAGAAAGGTTTCTGCTACAGTAAGGTCCACATCTATGTAAGCATTGAATCGTCCATCTCGTCCCCTCGATGTTTGTGTTGGCCCAATGCAGGATTTGTTTCCTGGTCCATTTACTCTAAATAAGCTCCATGTGAAATCTGGCTCCAGTACTGCCTCACATCTCAAGGTGACCTTCTTCGTGGTTCGTAACTCTCCCTTCTTCAGTCCGAAATCCACTATTGGCGAACCTGTGGAGGAGAGATTAAAGACAAATGTTGGTATTTGGGTGATTTCTAAATTCTCTTGATTTTTGCAAATAACTCTGGATAATGTAAGTTCCATATATCAGCAAATAGAAAATGTAAAAAAAAAGGCGCTAACGGTGCTAACTTCTATGGGAGGGCCATCTGAAGAAGTTAGCACTTAAGTATTAGTGTCTATGGGAAACTGTAATATTTTCATTTTGTTGCTAAATGACACTGATGTCCTATTGCTATCTGGATTATGATAGTTGGGAACATATATGAGAAATGCTAAAAGAAATACCATGTCATGGTGCTAACTTCTATGGGAAGGCCATCTGAAGAAGGGAAGTGCTCAACTATTGGTGTCGATAGGAAACTGCAATACATTCATGAATCCAGATGGCAGCACCAGTGTCAAATTTAGTTCTGAGTGTAGATACAGAAGGCACTGTGATACCTACCCGTATTTGCTTTTAAAATAAGAAATGCACGGTCACATTTACCCAGCGTTTACACTAGACGACAAAAAAATGTGATGACTGTAGATAGGCTAGGCAGTAGTCGTCAGGGGGTGCTTGATTGGGCAATGTTACCCGGAATAGCGTATATAATGGACGATTTATGTTCATTTAAAAAAGGAACATATATTACTCCCTGCTGTTCACCTAACCTTATGTTGACACTAAACAAAAGACCGTATTAAGGTATCCCGTAATTCAGTCTGTTGACAAGTTCCGGGTTTCGCTGGTTACCGACGTAGTATAGTGATAGACCCCTTACTCGTAACCCAGAATTAATGTAGTTTAACGGTTTTCAGACATCCTCAAATTGAAATTCTGATGTCAGAAATGGAAATTTCAGCTATTTCTACATGGGAATCCGAAATTATATTCAGTTTCTCCAATTATAAATCAGAAAACTGTGGTTCATTTTGTCGTAGTGTGCCAAGTCTATCTGGAGCGGAACTTTGCTTTACCCGGGGCGATAATCGGGAGTTTAGTAACCTCTGGAGGCTCTATTATAATCGATGATTCTTGAAGGTTAATACTGTTTAAACTATAGTTGGATATATTCCTTTCCCATTAGAAAATAGTATGTGAAACCATAGTTATGGTGACAATACGGGTTAGATTTATGAGTTGTTTCGGAGAAATTTGTTCTGAACTCGCCGTGCTGGCTCGTTCAGAATGAATTTCTCCGAAACAATGAGTAAATCTACCCCGTATTGGCACCATCACTATGGTTTCATATTATTATATACCTTAATTCGGTCTTAATTCGCTAAAACTGACCGTAATTCAACGTAGAAGTCATATTTTACAACTCGCAAAGACGATGTGTACGTCAGCAGACATGCCGGAAGTTGACAACCGGAAGTGATCACCGGAGGTAAAAAAAGGTTAAGTAAAAAGGTATGGTTTTCAACAATCCATACCCATTTTGGGCCAAAAGTGGAGGTCGCCACTTGTCGAGACGACAAATTCAAGCCAGACTAATATAGTCGTAGGCATCAGAGAGTGTCGTATAGTCATCAGATTATGATGTAATCAGATGATCTGCAGTCGCTAACCACTTGGCGTTTACATTACACAATTCCTAGCATTTTACAGCTGAAAGTTGTCAGGTGGTGCTTAATTCATTCAGCACAGTGTGCACGCTAATAGTTCGCGCACCCCGTACCACGTGACTTGTTGTAAAATGACATTTTTAATTATTTCTAAGTATATAATGATATGGAGACATAGTGAGTATGTTTCGTGTTGATTTGGTCAGGAATACACACCTCGTTCTTCGAACTTGGTGCATATTCCCGACACATAAAACACGAAACAGATTCCATTCAGCCACAGTATCTACGTTTCCCTATAGTACTAGGAACGTATCTTAGCGAATCGCTGTCAACTTACACGACATCTCAAACGAGCGATATCTGAGCGATTAAACAGAAATGGATAAAAAATATAATAATACATACCAAGTACATGAATGTTAACTATTCTTCTATTGATCATTTCCCCATCCATTCTTTCCTGACAGACGTACTGTCCTTCATCAGTGTGATCAATGTTATTGACAGTATACACACTTCTCGCAGTAGAATGTGTACCATTAGGCCATCTATTCATTAGGCACCTTCCCTGTAGGTTCCTCCCCAACCTACTTCTGCTTTTTACCCACTTCTGCAAAGCCTCATTTCCTGGCGGACAAATCAGCCGAGCCCTGCCACCCTCTGGCACCTTGAGTGAGTCTTCCCATGTGCTCAGAATGTTCCTCATTGGGAGGACTTTGCTGTAATTCTTCCCGTCTATTACGACATGACAGGTGGCATTGTCGCTGAGCGATAAATGGGGGACTGTGAAGGTAGCGTCTATCGTCGCCATTCTGCGTCCGTCTGCCGCCAGGTGGAGCTGTGTGGCTTTGGTCACGAGGTTGTTCCCCGGACCTCGTATACTGATCACTGGCCAGTCGGTGCTGCGATCTGATTGGACGCTGCAACTGAGGGTCATTGTGGTGCCTTTGTTGTTGGTGCGAGGTGCCTTTAGAGTGAAGTCCACCTTTGGTGTATCTGAAGAAGAAATATTCATAACTTCCGATAAGATTAACGGTTCCTGTATGGTTCTCGCCATGCTGAGTGATATAGGGAGCACATGTGAACCACTTTTATACAGTTATAATCGATGATTCTTGAAGGTTAATTCTGTTTAAACTGTAGTTGAATATATTCATTTCCCATTAGAAAATCGTATGTGAAACCATAGTTATGGTGACAATACGGGTTAGATTTATGAGTTGTTTCGGAGAAATTTGTTCTGAACGAGCCGGCACGGCGAGTTCAGAATGAATTTCTCCGAAACAACGAGTAAATCTACCCCTTATTGGCACCATCACTATGGTTTCATATTATTATATACCTTAATTCGGTCTTAATTCACTAAAACTGACCGTAATTCGACGTAGAAGTCATATTTTACAACTCGCAAAGACGATGTGTACGTCAGCAGACATGCCGGAAGTTGACAACCGGAAGTGATCACCGCGCAGCCGTGAATACATTATCCCGCCGCATAGATTAGCGAGTGATCACCCTGCTACGCTCAATCGTGCCGTCGGACAGCTGTACTCGAGCGATGCAGTGTCTCCGCTATTTGTTGACATCGCCAAGTCGCCCGCTCGGCCCGTGAACGTATCGAAATCGATATTTCTCGCACATCTAAGCTATTTAAACGGTATCAGGTGCTTCGTACCCATATTCTACCTCGATGTTTGATGTATTTTCGCACTAACTCGCTCCGTGGTTACTGTCCGACACCATGGAACTCGCAGGGTCACCCTGCTACGCTTGATCATGCCGTCGGACAGCTGTACTCAAGCGGTGCAGTGTCTCCGCTATTTGTTGACATCGCTGAGTCGCCCGCTCGGCCCGTGACTGATCGAAATCGATATTTCTCGCATATCTAAGCTATCTAAGGTGTATCATGTGGTTAGTTATCGTATTCCACCTCGAAGTTTGATGTATTTTCACACTAACTCATTCCGTGGTTTCTGTACGAAACCTCAGAACTCACCAAGTGAGGGGATCCACCATTTTAAAATCTTGTGCCTAGAATTCTGTTGTCAGCCTATCGGCCAATCAGATTGAGTTATTTTTTCAAAGGATGCAGTCTGTCAGCCAAAGAGGCAGGTAAGGCTCAAAGGATGCAGTCTGTCAGTCAAAGCGTGCAGTCTGTCAATACCCAAAGGCACCGGTACAACGTTTCACGGTGTACAGTGCATTCTGTGTATAATAACTATACCCCCAGGAGCAGTATGTATTTATACTTAGTTTGTGCACAGGTATATAATAATAGGTAAAAAAGGGTTAAGTAAGAAATTGTGGTCTTCAACACCCCGGACATATTTTTGGCCAAAAATGGAGGTCTTTGACTGAGTTTTACAGAATCGCCACCTGTCTAGACGACTAATTCAAGCCAGATTAATATAGTCGTAGGCATCAGAGAGTGTTGTATAGTCATCAGATCATGTAATACGATGTGACCAGACGATCTGCAGTCGCCAAGCACTTGGCGTTTACATTACAGAAACAGAAACCGCAGATACTCGTTCACAAAACACTAGTTCCAGCGCTCAGAACTTTGACAATATAGGTTTGAGATTGTATGTGTCATTCTCCCAATCTTTTAAATGCATATTTTTGATACACTTAACAGCTGCCATTATACCTTCGAGACAGACTTATTCAGAAACGATGGTAGTAAAATACACTTCAATAGTATAACAAACAAGACCAAAAATCTAAATTCTAGCCTAGAACCCCCATAGCTTTAGCACTAAGCCTCGTTCTTGCTGGCCTCCGGAAATGCTGTTTTGAGCACGGGTATCTGCAGTAATAGTGGGTTCACTTTGGCTCACATTGGAAATTAGGTATTGGGATATTAATAGTAGTCCGTAAGACGAATGTCCGGGTGCCAGGTAGCTATATGCTGGGTGATATAGTCCCGACATCATTATAAGGCCACTCAAAAGAAGACTTATTTCTCATCACCAAGCCATGAAAAAGATAACGAGGGCGCTTCTTTTTTTTTTTTTCTTTTTTTTTGCTATAGCATAGATGGCAGACATACATTAAAACCATGCATACGCGGACACCCTCTTATCCGGGCCAAAGTGGTCGCTTACAGGGGGTGCCTGCTTATGCGGGGTTTCCAGATTTTTATTGGCTATACATTTAATGCATCCTTGACATCAGGAGCTTTAATTTGATACTAAATGCACATACCTTTCATAATTTCTATCAAGGTTCATCTATTTAAAAAGAAAAAAAGATCTTCTAAAATCGTTTTATCTGATGCGCGCGGTGATGAGAAACAAGTTGGTTTTTTTAGTGGCCTAACAGAAGTGTTTTATATACATAGACAATAATGACTGGTTTTGTACACGAGGAGATTGCAGCCAATCGTCAACAAAACCAGTCGTTATTGTATTCATCACCCACCTACGTGATTAATAACTGGTCTATTGCAAAATAATATTTATTGCAAGACATGTGCAGTTCCAGATTACACCCAAAGAAAACAGCACTGTTAAGTATTGTGGTAATTCGGTCTAGCATTTAGCCAGTTATATAGTTGGCAATAACTGTCTGGACCTCGCTATGGGTGTGACATTTCTTTAGGTAGCGAACCCCATGTGCCCAATATATTTCCTATGGAGACATACACAATATAAACATGATTTTGATCAGCATGGTCATATTCTTTGCGAAGTTGAGACGTAGTAATACTACGGGCGATAGCGAGGAGTATTGCGCAGTGTCAACTACAAGGAGAATACGGCCACACAAATAGAAATCATGGTACTGTTGTATTTATTACTCACCTTTAGACTAATTATTAGGAAAAGATCTTGTAAATAATTAGAATTTCGCAAGCGCCGTGCTTTGTTTACATATAATAGTTCCTATAATGCCCGTCAGGTGGCTTATAGCCACATCCTCCTAGGAGAATACGACTTTCCGGAATGAGCTATCTGTAGGCTCCATAGTCTTAGTATGGAGACTCCGTATTAGGTGGGTAATAGTTCCTAATAATAGGTGGATAATTATATAGAACTGCATCGAGAATGGTATAAATAGACAATACTCCACGGGTTTGGATGTGCCCGAATCGTCATCGAGGTGAAGCCGAGTGACGATTATGGCACATCCAAACAAGTGGAATATCGTCTAGTCTATTTTACAATTCGAGTGTGGTTCTGGATTTATCTCACCCCTTCCTATGACATTAGATAGTATCAGAATATCGGAATAATTAGAATATACCTAGCAAATCCATGTGACGTCATCTCACATTCACTACGCCACGGCCGTGGCGTAGTATTGTCTCTTTATGGGGGTGATCGTTGAGTATTTTTTCCTAATGTTATTTCTATGGCGAATCTTGTACCAGGGGTGAGATAATAAATGTGTATAATGAGAAACTACTTTTCTTTTCTTTTTGGTTAGATTTTATTGACCATTCTCCAAACGGAGTTCTTCCAGACAATTTCAGGTACAGGCTCACTCAATCGGAGACATAAACAACTCAATTGCAACGTGTATTAGTAAGTAGGGGGTTAGGTGGATAAGGGGACTATGATGGTATGATGAGAATGAGAATGAGTGATTGCTAGGCTTGCTAGGCTTGCTAGGCTTGCTAGGCTTACCATCAAAGGTGGCATTGTGATGATCCACTGGGCTTGTACCTGGAGACGGATTGAAGACACAAGTGACATTCCTGTTCTTCTGCGTCCATTCACTGATACTGTACCCGAATGATAACATCAGGCCGTCCAAACCTTTCTCACTCTCACTGCCAAACTGGAAGCTCAGGATTCCTGGCACGGAACCGTTGTCCCCAGGGTGGACGTGGCATAATATTGTACCGGTTTTCTTTGACACTGCGGTATTCTGGACTATCGACAATGTCATGTTTACTGCTTCAACTAGAATAAAAGAAATACTATCGTTGAAGATCCTTTAATGAGAAACAGGTAGGTTTGTGGAATAAAAATCAAATCTGTTGTTTTCTCCGGTGCTTAAATCTGACAAATATGATTTGGATTGAATACGGAAAAGCAGACAATTTATTCAGTTAATAAACCTAACTGTATTGCAGAACTGCGTTTTTCAAAGAATTTTGAGCTTTTGCACATACATGTAGATAAAATAGCTCATTTGAACAGTTCTTTACACCCATGGCATCCCAAACTATTCCTGATGGCCAAATGTCTGGCAAAAATGTATGAACTACAAGGGATGTTGTCTCCTCGGAGTCAATAAACTGTCCAGACATGTTAAATAAACATCAATAAACCAGCGAAAGTACTGAAATAAATAGCTAATACATATTAATACTAATATTTTCATTTTAAATTCCTTTCATGGTGGCCATATTGGATATTTAGTTAGAATTCTACAAAATCAGTTGCATTTCCAGACAATGCAGTTTGCTATGCAAATGAGATCCTTTATAGCTAGAAATGTATTCTTTATTCAAGAATATTTGTAGGGGAAACACATGTCTCAGGGAAATGGAACCTTACAATTTAGACGAAGAAATTGTGTTCGAGTACAGAATCTCAGCAGAATTTGTTTCAGACTAACACCCTGTGAGGTACGTGAATCCCACCGTGTGAATCCCACTTTACAAGGTACAGAATTTCAGCAAGATTTGTCTCAGACAAACGCTGTGTGAGGTACTGAATCCCAACGTGTGAATCCAGCTTAAAGCCCAATGCCCATCTACCGATTTCGGAACATTCATGTACCTTTGTCAGCGACAAACGGACGGTAATTTGTCTCAGCCAAGGCATCTTAACGGAGTCGGCCATAGTCGGTAGATGTAGGACAGCTAGGCAAGGGTGAGCCACCGATTAGTAGACAGATTTGCTTAGGACTAATATCCATCACCCCATCTCCTTAATGTCTCCCGGTCGGGCGAAGGGTTACGTAATTTGCCTACGACAAGTTCACCGACTCCTATACGATTTGGAAACTAATGGCTCAACCCTGAATCGGTAGATGGGCATCAGGCTTTAGGACTAATATCCATCACCCCATCTCCTCAATGTCTCCCGGTCGGGCGAAGGGTTACGTAATTTGCCTGCGACAAGTTCACCGACTCCTATACGATTTGGAAACTAATCACTCAACCCTGAATCAGTAGATGGGCATCACGCTTTAGGTGCGTCCCGAGACACTCATGATGTATTAGTGCAAAATAGCTTACCAGATTCAGCATGAGTTAAATGCAGTAGCAAGTAACCTATAGATGTAATTATAGTCCACAGTGCATGCATCTTAGATAGCAAAAGAATTGGATATTCCGCGGTAGATTATATTCTCAAAGATCTTCTTTTCCTCTGGACGTGTCAGCCTCTGACTGCGATGTAGCATATACGAATAAAATAACATTGCTTATGATGAAAGATGTCCATAATTCTCCCGATCTAAATGGGCGTCGAGTTCCGTTTTCAGGACATAAACAGGTCATAGCCAGGGATAAGTAGATATTCAATACCATTTGTATCTCTTACCGTGGCAGCTGGCACACAGTTTTATTATCCGCCTAATTACAAAGTGTCCATAGAAAACACATAGGGAAGTGTATATGGATATACCCGGAGCATACAGATATATCCACTTAATACAAAGTGTTCATAGAAAACACATAGGGAGTGTGTATTATTATATACCTATGCACTAAGTCAGAGTAAATACATACTGCTCCTGGGGGTATAGTAATTGTACACAGATTGCACTGTACGCTGTGAAACGTTGTACTGGTTACCTTGGATGGTGACATATTGCACGCTTTGAGTGACAAAATGCACGCTTTGAACTACAGATTGCATGCTTTGAAGAAATAACGCATTTTGATTGGTCGAGAGGCCGAGAACAGAATTCTAGGCGCAAGATTCAAAAATGGCGGATCCCTTCACTTCCCGAGTTCTGTGGCATAGTACAGTACTCACGGAGTGAGTTAGTGTGAAAATATATCAAACTTTGATGTAGAAAACGAGTATGATTCACGTGATACACTTTAGATAGCTTAGATATGCGAGATCGATCGATACCAACACGGACACTCGCCAGGCAGGCGACCTGTAGATGTCAACAAATGTCCACACCACTGTCAAGTCGGCGTGACGTCATTACCGGGGATTCCCTACGCTCTGGGGAACCCCCGGCCTCTCGGCCAATCAGAATGCATTAAATTCTAAAGCCCGGAACAATGTAGTTGTCCACTTCCGGTATGTCTGCTAGCGTACACATCGTCTTTGCGAGTTGCAAAAAGTGACTTCGATGTCGAATTGCGGTCAGTTTTAGCGAATTAAGACCGAATTAAGGTATATAACTATGGGGCGCCGTTCTGGACAAACCCCTTTCGTCCTCATTTTCGTAATATACTATACCTTTCGTCCCAAAAAATATTTTGGATCACCAAATTTTGGTTTCGTTCTCTATTTCGTCAACGAAATACACAACGAAAGCTATATTTAAGAACCCCATAATTTTTTTAAATGTCGAAATATTGTACGAAATATTTTGTTCTCAAACCATATATTTCGTTCACAAAATAAATTTCGTCAATGACGAAATAAATTTCGTCAATCACGAAATTTATTTCGTAAATGACGAAATTTATTTCGTAAATGACGAAATTCATTTCGTGAAAGTCATTTCGTGAAAGTCATTTCGTCGATTTCCTTCTACCTACACCAGGGGGCGACACTGTGCCGCTGGAGGCCCCATACTTATACCATATCCCTTATACTTTCCTGAAATACTTCTCCCCTGTCCCAAATACTCCCCAAATCCCTTATATCTCGTATCTCCAAGATCGGGTTCAATATTATTAATTCTTCACGAATTGTTCTTATTAATAAGTGCTTATTAATAAGTTTCAGGTCTATACTGTCCCTCCACCATACTGTCCCTCCACCATACTGCCCCTATATCATACTGCCCCTCTGCCATACTGCCCCTCTACAATACTGCTCCTCCACCATACAGCCCCTCCACCACACTGCCCCTCTACAATACTGCCCCTCCACCATACTGTCCCTCCACCATACTGCAACTCCACCACACTGCCCCTCTACAATACTGCCCCTCTACAATGCTGTCCCTCCACCACACTGCCCCTATATCATACTGCCCCTCACCATACTGTCCCTCCACCATACTGCCTCTCCACCATGCTGCCCCTCTACCATACTGCCGATCTACTATACTGTCCCTCCACCATACTGTCCCTCCACCATACTGCCCCTTTACCATACTGTCCCTCCATCAAACTGCCCCTCCACCATACTGCCCATTAACCATACTTCCCCTAGACCATACTGCCCCTTAACCATACCACCCCTCATCAATACATTCCCTCAACCACCATATTCACCCTCAACCATACTGCTCCTTTACCATACTGCCTCTCAATCATACTGCCCTTACACCATACTGCTCCTCTACCATACTGCCTCTCAACCATACTGCCCCTCACCCATTCTTCCCCTCAACCACTATAAATTCCCTCAACAATACTGCCTCTCAACAATACTGCCCTTAATCCATACTGTCCTTAAAGCATACTGCCTCTCAACCTTACTGCCCTAAACATACTGGCCCTAAACCATACTGGCCCTCACGTTACTGCCTCTGAACTATACAGACCCGAACTATTCTGCCCCTCATAGGGGTACTATGGTGAGGGACAGTGTGATGTAGGGGCAGTATGGAGGAGGGGTACTATGGTGAGTGGTAGTATGGTTTAAGGGCCGTATGGTTGAGGGGCAGTATGGTTTAGGGGAAGTATGGTTAATGGGCAGTATGGTGAAGGGGCAGTATGGTGGAGGGACAGTATGGTGGAGGGACAGTATGGTAAAGGGGCAGTATGGTGGAGGGGCAGTATGGTGGAGGGGCAGCATGGTGGAGGGAGAGTATTGTATAGGGACAGTATGGTAAAGGGGCAGTATGGTGGAGGGTCAGTATTGTAGAGGGGCAGTATGGTGCAGGGACAGTATTGTAGAGGAGCAGTATGGTGGAGAGGCAGTATGGTAAAGGGGCAGTATAATAGAGGGGCAGTGTGGTGGAGGGGCAGTAAGGTATATGGACAGTATGGTAGAGGGGCAGTATGTTGGAGGTGCAGCATGGTGGAGGGAGAGTATTGTATAGAGACAGTATGGTGGAGGGGCAGTATTGTAGAGGGGCAGTATTGTGCAGGGACAGCATTGTAGAGGGGCAGTATGGTGGAGGGGCAGTATGGTAGAGGGGCAGTATAGTAGAGGGGCAGTGTGGTGGAGGGGCAGTATGGTGGAGGGACAGCATTTTACAGGGGCCCATCTGAGGGAAGGCAAGCACGCGGTCCTGGTGGTACAGTGGTTATGGTACTCGCTTTGGAGTAATGGGGTCTGGGTTTCGAACCCCACCCATTCCTAGCATTTTCATGTTTTTCTTTTTAAATAGAAAAGGAAAAACGCCACTGAAGAGACATTCAGTACACAATATATAAAACAAATCTAAAATCTTTTGTAATTATTTTAGTTTATGCGGAAACAATGTGTCCTTTGCTGTTTGTTTACGTCTTAACGCTTTGTTTACATTTTGCAGGCTTGCTCCCACTGCCAGTGTGACTCTGACGTAGGGTAGTAAAGGCTCTTAGTCTCCATAAGATCAGTTATAATGTTTTTTATGATGATTCTTTTTGTAATTCGGAGTAATTTTATAATTCATGTTTGTATTCTGTATTTCTATCTCCTACATGGTGTACCACTAAATATTCCCGTAATCCAAGCGATGTCAGCCTCCAGCGGCACAGTGTCGCCCCCTGGTGTATGTAGACGGAACTCGACGAAATGAATTTTGTTCGAGACAAAATTTATTTCGTGAAAGACGAAATTTATTTCGTCAATGACGAAATTTATTTTGTGATGGACGAAATTGATTTCGTCTTTTACGAAATTGATTTTTTTGACGAAATTATTAGTTTGGGAACGAAAAATTTGTGTTAACAAAAAAGTATTTTGTAAAATATTTTTGTGTTCTGAGAAAAATTATTGGGGTATGAATTATACGTTTCGTAGTGTATTTCGTGAACGAAATACATTCCGTAGTACGAAAGGTATACTGTATGACGAAAATATTGACGAAAGGGGTTTGTCCAGAACGGCGCCCCATATATAACAATATGAAACCATAGTGATGGTGCCAATACGGGGAAGATTTACTCGTTGTTTTGGAGAAATTCGTTCTGAACTCGCTGTAAACGGCTCATTCAGAACAAATTTCTCTGAAACAACTCATAAATCTACCCCGTATTGTCACCATAACTATGGTTTCACATATTACCATACCAGGAGCATACATACACAATATTATTATATACTGGTGCACGAATGTCTCATGTATGTATACGCCCTAGTAGTAATGATTTCATTCGTCCACACTGTGGCGTAATATATATAATACTACCCTCCGTACCAGGTGACCACTCATTCTTCTATTTAGTGAGTTGTAGAATGGCATTTTTAAGGATGTCTAAGTATATAATAATAAAACGACATAGATAGTGTGTCTGAATTCCATCTGTTCCTTGATATTTTGGTCAGAAATACTCACCGAATTCGAAGAATGAGGTGAGTATTTCTGACCAAAATATCTCTGAACAGATTCCATTCAGATACACTAACCATGTCTTTCTATATTACCATATATCGCTCGGGGTATTACGTAGTGTCAACTACAAGTAGAATACGGGCACGCAGATGGAAATCATGGTAATGTTGTATTTATTACTCATCTTTCGAGTAATTATCAGGAAAAATATCTAGTATATTATTAGAAATTCTACCCTAGCACCCTGCTTTGTTTATATGAATTAGTTCATATAACGCCAGTCAGGTGGCTGAAAAGGCTGTATTCTCCTAGGAGATTCCGGAGGTCCGTATTCTACTCAGTAGCGATCTGGTCCAGTCGTAGGAAAAATCAAACATGTACCATGTTGTCATAGCCTTGTCGGAAGGCTCCTGACAAGCTTCCAATCGTGGCCTTGTCGTAGACTCCTGTCAGGAACTGGGGTCCACCAACCATGACAAGGCCTCCAATCGTAGGCCAATCGTAGACTTTGTCGGGAGGCAATTGTCGTAGCCTTGTTGTGGTTGGTGGACGCCCCCTTAACCAACCTATTACCCAGCAAACCAGTCAGTTTTTCATCTACATATGTAAAGTCCAAATATGTGAAGCACCAGTGGGTTAATGAGGTTCTTTGGTCTGAAGTGATTACTCATAGTCAGCTGGGCACTCTTCTAGGATGCTCTAAGACATACTGGTCCACTGCACCTTACCAATACCAAAGAGCTGGTGTACAGATAGTGAGGAGGTATAGTGTGTGCAGCGCGTTGGAAGTCTATATATAACCTCTCTCCTTTTGCTTGTGTTGTATCTGAGCGCATCCCGCGCACAACTAGATAATGTCTAACACAGAAGAGTTCACTATTAGAAAAATTCATTGAGTTACCTTTTTACAATAGAAAAATAACGATATAAATTTAGTAGTAAATATGAGTGAGGAAGAATTGTCACGAGCTATTGTAATAGCCCTAGGTAGTAGCAGACGATAAGAGATCTTGTAAGGTGGGTGGGTGGTGTCTGAATAGGCCTTTTTCCGTAGGGCGGTGTCGCACCTTATCTGCTTAGTTACCCCACGGCTGAAGCCAAACATTCACCTGGCAACGTATTCTTTACCATTGGATTACTCAATGTATGAGCGTAATACATTCATAATACCCTTGTACATTATTTCCAGAGATATAATAATGATTTCATCGCATTCTATGGTATTCCAGCTCAAATTTGGGGTCTCATACATGCATATCGCCTCAATAATACTTTAGATATAGCTTAGATAACACAGGATCACCGAAATTGAATATACATTAATACATTGGCAGGCCTAGCTATTATGTGCTTATCTTTCTCCAAATTAAAACCAAAACAACCATCAACTATAAAGTTTTGATAGTCCAGACTGGTTGATCCAATTCCCTTAATTGTTCTCGCAGGCCAGGTTTGTCCGAGCGGCCGCGTAACTAGTCAGTGGGCCGTTAGGCGGCGCTGAACGGCAACACCTGTATTGTCAGAAATTTGACTATTTGGTAGACTGGAGTCTACTTTAGCAAAAGCTCATTGTACATATCAGACGTTTCATTGTTGTATTCACCTGCTGTTTCTGGAAGAGCGATTTCCTGTAAATCGAAAGCAATAAAGCCTTTTAAAAAAAAACCCAAAAAAAGCGGTCCGGTGTGATGCGAAATATGGTTACTTTGCAAAATTCCGCTTTTATCGCCCACGAGCATGTGCAGTCATGAATTTCACGATTGGAGAGTGCGGAAATCATCGGGCGCTCTCATCCTAGTTTGTAACACTCTCCTCCCAGACCTTTCACGGCACTAAAGCTTGCTAATAGTAATGCAAGCAACTTTGCACGTTTCGTCGATCGAGCGATATTTCACGGGAGCGGCGCCAATGTCACGCAACGTAGTAACGGGTACGTCCGGCCGCAAAAACGGACACTGTGCCGCTCGGTTTTCTCTCTTTGCAGAATAGTCCGTGAAATGTGAGCGCAGGAAGTTCTCCACACGCATGTGCGAGTAGAGTGGGCGATAAAAGCGGAATTTCGCAAGGTAACCGATTTTCGCATCACACCGGCAGCAAATAACAGAGTGTAGGCTGCTTTGAAAGTGCGTGTCACATGATCGGTGGGCACACGTGACCACTGCGATCACGTGGGTGGCGGAGGCGTCCTTAGTTACGGGTCCTCTTCTTTGCACATTACCGCCAACCTCCTGTAGGGACGCCAGTGGGGGTCAGGAAAAATTCCTATATGGGGACTGAGGCCAGTCTATGTATCACCTAAAACGCACATGGTTTATGGGGAATCCCCATCACTCTCCTAGCAGATCCTTGGGCATGGACTGGCAGTATAGGATATCTAGATATATGTGCTCTGAGAGTGCGTATATATATATGTGTAGTTCTGCACTAGATGGGGTACTCTTCAAAGAAAATCATTGAAGAAAGATTACCACCACTATCAGTTCTATATTTGGAAGATTATCTTTACAAGTTTATTAGACATTCATCTGATGTTTTCTGTTAGACTTGGTAATGCTTTAATAACTGTATTCTCACATGACATATTTTAAGCCAATCAGATGTCAGTATTCAAGTTTGCCCTTATCCATAGGAGCATTTCCATTGCTGGGGGTAGCTGAATTCAGAATTTTGAAAGATTACAGAACAAGTTTATCTAAGATATAGATTTTAGGGAACCTGGAGTCTATATTGTTCTCAAAACATATAATTTCTTGAAATTTTCATCTCTTTCAGACTAAAATGAAAATCCTACATGTAAGCAAAATCCTACAAACTGGCATCCCTGCTCCTGTTAGCTCTAATGAGACAGACAAAGTATCCAGTTTCATGTTTTCTTCCGCGAGGTACTATAACCTGTGTTTTGAATATTAATGATTATTATCAAAGCTGTAGAGCATTTAATAAATATTTTGACCAACCCCCTCGGATAGTCCCTGTGGTCACTAGATGTGGGGATATTTATACACAATATTACATTGATTTTGATCTGATTGGTCATATTCTCTGTGTAGTTGATACACAGTAAAACTACGAGCTACAGTGAGGAGTATTGCTAAGTTACAACTACAAGGAGAATACGGCGACACAGATCAAAATCATGGTAATGTTTTATTCATCGACTAATTATTTGACAAAAAATCTTGTAAGTTATTAGAAACTCGACGTAAGAGTCGTGCATTGTTTATATAGAATAGTTCCTAAATTCCCCGTAAATTGGCAGAAAAGGCCGTATTCTACGGTAGCGATCTGTAGGATCCTTTGGTTTAGTATGGAGACTCCGTATTAGGTGGGTAAACGTCAGGATTAGGAAGTAGATATCTGCAGTAGTATTATCAAAATCTTCCTCGAAAAAAGGCATTCCCAACCGTCTGAAAAACATTTCCAGGCAAGCGAGAAGCCAATTCTGTAGACAATTTTGAAACATAGCTATGCGTTTTATCTCACCCCTGGTATTTTTGTCCCATAGGCATAATATTAGGAACCCTTGTTCTGCATGTTTTATGTTTATTAATCCTTTATTTCCTGATAGAACAATGATATCGTAAATATTGGAACTGTTGCCTTTGGAGAATGACTGAAGGCATCATTCGCCCTGAATTGGTTAAAAGGGTAGCAGATCCTGCTGTATGAAACTACTAGATTAAGATTTCCAACATTATAAAACTGTATAGTCATATTGTGGAAACTTATATTCCATATATTCTAAAACATGTATAAATTTGTTAAAAACTGCATTGCTGTCACTATAATCACCATATATGAATATGACCAAACCGTCTGGATACAATATGTGTTTACATTGGAGTGGTAGGTTTTTTATGTTGTTTGAAAATATATTGAACAGAAAAGGTCCCACTATGCAACCCTGAGGTACTCCACTTTTCAAACTCGAAGGGATACGAGCTTTAACCGTATACTTTCATGGGATTCCTCTATAGTATTATATGGCATAAATTAATAAGTATAACATGTAGCTTTGCTTGGGTAGAATATTAAACCGTAGGCAGTGTTTTATAGTCATGCTTCATTTAACAGTTTGTAAAATGCTCCCAACATCATCATTTCAAAAATTGAAAAGTTCTTTTCTATACTCCAGCATTATCCTCATACATATTGATACAATTTATACAAGTAGAACAAATATCGCGATATGAATTCAACCACTTTCACAGTCAGGTACTTTAACGGATAACAAAAATCCAACACATTTATTCATGGCAGCGCTAGATTTATAACCGGTCATTCAACATTGTATAGATATGTGTATACATTTGGTATTAATATGTTAACTACTAAACGTGTACATCATTTAATTAATTGATGTAAATGTAAAATGTCCATTGGCATCATATCATATAAAGTATTGTAAACACATGGCAGGTCAATGACAAGAAATCTGATATCTGTAATACAAGAGCAGTTTGTGGGAAATAGAATTTCCCGTTTCAAATCCATCATTTTCCATTATATAAGGCCACTCAAAAAAAAAACTTCTTTCTCATCACCGCGCGCATCAGAAAAAACGATTTTAGAAGTGTTTTTTTTTTTGTTTTTTTAAATAAATGAACCTTGATAGAAATTCTGAAAGGCATGTGTATTTAGTATCAAATTAAAAAAAAGTGCCGTCGTCATATTTTTCATGGATTGGTGATGAGAAACAAGGGTTTTATTTTTAGTGGCCTAACCCATTTTTTCATTATAGATAGAACCCAAGAGATGTATTCCCTTTATAAGATGTCAATCGTGCATATGAGTTATGAAAAACTGCCTGAAGAAGTCTAATCAAATTAGACGAAACGTTGCAAACAACATCACTGAATCCCCACTAACTCAATCTATGATTACCCTCAATAAACCATCTTGATTTAAATTACTGTCATCCCGACATCTACCACATTCTTTTTCCTTGCACCTATTGTGCAATAATACAAAATATTATGTAATACTTGTTAATTATTGTATATATTTCATAACTTTATCGTTATAATTACGATGATTATTAAAAATCGTCTGTTTTTCTGTGGAAGATTTCTCACTTTAATCATATGAATAATTACATGTGTAGCCCTGATTTTGTATTAAACCCTTTTGTATTAAACCCAAGTTTACATAGATGCAAAAATGGATGAGGTACTATGGCAGTCCAACCAACATAATCAAACTGTTACCATTACATTTGGTGATATGATAATCATCACACTGACTTAGAGCAGTCCATGGCCATTCTGCAAATCAGGGGCCTGGGGCCCGTTTCAATAGAATGGGTCACTAAACCACTTAGTGACATGTTTAGTGACTCAAATAGTGACAGGAATAGTGACAAAATTTAATTCTCGTTTCAAAAGGCATGTCACTATTGGGGTGGTGTGTCAGTTCACTGTTGGTGACATAGTGACATTGCTGCCTGGGCCTTACAATGGATGGTGTTAGTGCTCTCGGGAACAAGTGGTGTCAAGGTAAAAGTCGCTGCAGAAATTAGTGACAGGCTTGAGAAATCCTACACTGGCTATCAGAGCAGCATTTTCTATAACAAAATTCAAATGTGAATATCATTAATTTGCATGGACCGATATCCTTCATATTTGGCATGTTTATAAGTTGTATGTGTCCCTAACCTGGGTTAAAGTTTCATAGCTTAATTCCTACGGGAAGGAAAGTTACGCGTTTGTGACAATACAAGTGAGAGGGTATACCCTCTCGCTATTTGGGACCCCGATAGTGACCAGACATCGCACTTATGAAATAGTCAAGCCACTATTAGCGCCTGTCTGTAACAAGGACTCCCCGAATGGCTTGTCACTAAACTACTGCAACGCACCCTGTCGCTATCGTGTCACTACACCCAATAACGGACGTCCTACAGGCTATTGAAACGGGTCCCTGTTTTTTAGTTGTGACCATTTCCTATAGTGACCAGTTAGTGACCGTTTGGAGACCTTTGGGTTCCAGAGATAAGTCGTCATAACATGTGCGACCATTTAGAGGGGTAAACTGTCGTGGTCACTGTTTTAGAATCCAGAGTTGTGACCATTTAGCCCAAATGGTGGAATATTTCATTTTATACACTTCCACTGTATCAAATGAAACAATATTTACTGCGATGAATTATCTACATCTGTTTTATCTAATTCCCAAATTTCACAATTTTATGTTGAGTAATATACATGTGAGACATGCTTTTGTGTTTGAATGGGCCTTGGACCAACAGTGATCATAACAGCTGAACAGAGACCGGGTCTGAGGAACAGTTTTTGGTCATGATCACTGGTTTGGTAGCCCAACTGGTCACTCTTTTGTGATCACTACAATTAAAGATGTCGCTGTCTGAAAAACAGGCCCCAGATCTCCACATCCTCTACAAATCCATAAAGTGATGTTGACGCTTCCAGATTTCCTGTAGTAATGTCTTGTTCATGGCATCAACTACTTAAACACTTCAGCTAATTATATGGCAATATTGCTGATCGGTATTGTTGATTGCTTTATTTCATTGGCACATACTCGGAGTAACATATTTCATAACAACATTTACAAATCGTAAATGGACAATAGAAACAACGTTAACGGTATAGGCTAAATCGTGAGTTGCGATATGCATGTCCCTGGCCTATGATAAACATGTAGTGGATCTACATAATACGAGTACCACTGTTCAGGCCAGTAATTACTGTGATATGAGTCTGGCTAGTACTAGAGGGAAACTATGTTCTGGTGAAAGAAATTCAAAGTTACGAGGTAAGGACCGGAAAAATTACTGCCCGAGGTGTCAGCTGAGGGTGGTAATTTTTTGTCCTTTCTCCGGGAACTTTGTTTTTTTATTCCTATATACCTTCAAATATCGTCTTTAGCTGCGATAGTCCAAGAAGCAATACCCAGCCTTAAATCGAGTAACTGCAACCGCTATGTTTTCGTTCTGCACGTTTCCCGCCCGTTTCATAGTAACTATGCAGGTTGCTATGCAGGTTGCTTTGCAACAACATCTGAGCCACGTCATAGCCGTATCAATGTAGTATGTTTACATTTTGCAGGATTCGAAATCTCACCGATTGCGCCCTTGACGATTATTCCTGCTATTCAAACTCTTTCACATTAATGTCCAGCATCAAATACCTCCATACATAGTTGTTGTATACTCTTTGCTGCTACAAGGAGTCTTTAAACCATCTTAGAATGCCTGAAGCTGTACCGTCCGCCATTTTTAAATTCACAGATCGTAGCTTTTGGTCACATGTCAACCTCGAATAGTAAACGTCAACCTCGGGTAGTAAACGTCAGCCTTTTGCAGTAAACGCAATTTTCTTCACCCCCAGCAGTGGGATGTAACTATGAAGTGTTCAGCCAAAGGTATATAGGAATAAGGCGGAATAGAGGGAAACTATGTTCCGGTGAAAGGAAGTCAAAGTTACGAGGTAAGGCTTGGAAAAATTACTGCCCAAGGCCTTGGCCGCGGGCAGTAATTTTTCCAAGCCTTACCGAGTAATTTTGACTTCCTTTCACTGGTACTTGGTTTCCCTATTCCTATATACCTTCAAATGTGGTTTAATAACGATAATTAGCGTTATTTGCTCATCCACCATCAAACCTGAAGCCAGATCCAACCTTATCGAGTAACTTGACACTTTATGTTTACTCCCCACTGCGCTTTTCATATGAATTTTGTAAGAGACAATCTGATTGGTCTAAATGTCAACCTTGGGTAGTATACGGCAACCTTGGGTAGTATACGGCAACCTTGAGTAGTATCCATAAGTTACTCCATCCCCCAGAACGTGGTGTAAGCATAGAGTGTACAGCCATAGGTATATAGGAATATATATATATATATATACATGGAAAACATCAACAAGGTCTTACAACCTAGACTACCTTAAAATTTCCTGCAGGGTTGTTCCTCCTCTGTACACAGTTCGTGTATTCGGTGGACCTATTTCTAGGTTATGTCCATTCATTATCCGATATGGTAGCGCTTATCACTTACATCCTTAGCTAGCGGTCTTCCCCTTTCCGGTCCAGCAGTTTTTGTAGATGCTCTTTCAGACTGTTAAGGCCTTGAAGGTAATTCGTATCTATCTCCTCAGTGGGGAACACCCGAGCAAAATCGATCATTTTAACCTCAACCCGACCGCACGAGCATTCCTCTGTATGGTTCGCGGTGATGGCCCCTTTTTGCTCTCCGCCCTCCCACCTCCCGCTTTCATGATCCCCTCTGAGCTTGTCACGAGAGTGGGAACTATTTGGGTTCGTTTGATCGTCCACTGTGAAGACACCACAGCGGTCCGATTTTCCAGGTCGCGAATCAACAGAGGTGGCGACCTCTATCGTCTCGGGTTCGCACCGCCCGCGGCAGAGGGCAGCACCTGTTTCTATCCGTCTCGTGGATTCTCGCGTTGTCTCGTCGCTGCTGGTAGCTGGCGTGCTGCTGCTGCTGTGAGCGATATTAGGGTGTTTTGAGGCGGTAGCTGCCTTGGCGCACTGGCAGTGGTCGATGGCGCCTTCGTACACAATGAGAATCGAACTGGCGTAGAAAGCAAACACTCGTTGGCGTTGAGTCCACTCAATGATCGGTCCCAGTTTCAGGACACAGGTATCGACGATGTCCTCACGAATTCCAGATCCGTTGTCAAAAAACCTCGCGAAACCTGTCAATACCAAAGGGAGAAATTAAAAAAGGAAAGAGCTTAATAGCATTTTAATAGTGGCCACTAGAAGCATTAAGAATTGAATAGCCCAGCGTTTTATATCGTTTTCAAGACCAAATTGCTTCGACACCGAAATATGTGGCCACCTACATCTATGTCTGTTTGGATGATAAAAGAGTGGAACATTTCTGAGAGAATATTTCCATTACGTTTATTAAATCATTCCTTGAATGTATAAAATGAATAACGATTTAAGTTTTCACATTGACGACATATATCCTCCAGTTCGTGACGGTGCCGCCTGTTGATATTTTTAATCATCAGTTAAAACTGGCTCCTTGGGATTCATTCTAATTCTAAATAAGTATACAGTAGAGCCCCGAGAATTGAATAAATCTAAGGTCAATTATCTAGTTTATCCAATCCTAATAGGTAAAATAGGCCAGTTAACATTTGCTTGATATATATAGGAGGTGTACTGGAAAGTACTGTTTCCTTTAATTCTTTCAAAACAAAGACAGTGACCTATGAATTTAAATCTTGAATATGCAGTACTATACATCTATTATATTCTGTGAATGTCTGGAGAAAATGACATGGGCTTTACTATCTGTAAAGCAACTTTTTAGAATTTCTATATATTTTATTGCAAGATCATCGTAATATAGATCATTAAATCAAAAACACGGACGGTGACCCCCATGTTTAAGTTATAGAGGTGTTCTACAATACTTAGAGATCATCATATTCAATTATCCGGAAAATTACATGGGTTTTAATATTCAAGCCAAATTGACCGATATCCCTTTAAGTGCTGGTTTACAGCGCGAGAATGGAGGACCCTGTTGTGCTTTGATTATTTACAGAACTGCCTTTGCAGGTAGCGCGGCTGAACCTCTGAGATTACCGAGAGTCTTAGATCTCCGGCCAGCCCATTTACATACGCCCTCCAGAGGTTACTAAACTCCCTGTTATCGCCCCGGGTAAAGCAAAGTTCCGCTCCCAATAGACTTGGCACACTACGACAAAATGAATCACAGTTTTCTGATTTATAATCGGAGAAACTGAATATAATTTCAGATTCCCATGTAGAAATAGCTGAAATTTCCATTTCTGACATCAGAATTTCAATTTGAGGATGTCTGAAAACCGTTAAACTGCGTTAATTCTGGGTTACGGGTAAAGGGTCTATCACCATACAACGTCGGTAATCAGCGAAAACCGGAACTTGCAAACAGACTGGATTACGGGATACCTCAATAGGGTCTATCAGTCAGTAGACCTATTTCATCTTCCTCATCGTGGGAAAGGTCAAAGTATATATGATGCTATATATACACACCTAGATGTGGGGTGATTATAGCCCCGGGGAGCCACTGATTGTAGAATCTGGTTCGATACAAGGGAATTTCTACAAGGCAGCATTGCTTTATAGGGCGGCTGCCTCATTAGAGCGATAAGGCCCGTTTCCATTGGCACACGAAAACGGTGTAGATTTTTTTTAGTTCTCCTAACAGCCCATTTCCATTTGGTATCAGCAATGCTAAAGGTCAGTCGGTGGTATCTGACTGTAGATCGGTGATGGCCAATGGAAATAAGTTTTAGGAGAACTAAAAAAATGTACACCGTTTTCGTCGGCCAATGGAAATGTGCCTTAAGTGTACACAAGGCTGAACTATTTCCGATGTGTAGTCTAATGTTGCGTTTCCACCTGCCGATTACGACCACCGATTATGGCATTTCGCACCGCCGACCGATTATGCGATGCATTGCACACAATTAGTAGAAACCGAACGAGAGTTAGACTTGACAATGTTTATGCCACGACGGGAAGGTCGTGTATTCCTACACGAGGCGAAGCCGAGTGTAGTGAGGAGCAGACCTGACCAGAGTGGCATAGACATTGACAAGTCCAACTCAAGTTCGGTTTCGTATTTATCCTACCCCATCTATGCTTTTGTATTACTGTTAAAAAGATAAATATTGAGTCAACGACCAACAGAACTTTTTTCATAGTAGCTGACATCCTGCTCTCTGATTGGTCAATATTGTTATTACTCTAGTGGCATAAAAAAAACACTTTATGTCACGGCCTGCCACATAAAATTTCCCTATGTTAAGCCTATGGCGGTTTTTTATTAGGGGTAGGATAATAATCGTTCGGTGGAAACAGTCAGAAAATTTTCTCTTGCTCCTTACGCAATATGGCACCACGGACTGACTTTTGATCCCACCGACGAAATCAAACCGGGTTGAATTAGTCGGTGGAGGTCTGCAGTTTACCGCAAAGGTCATTTATCGGTGTACCTTGAAATGACGAGTGGAAACACATGCAGGCAGTGCAGGTCACTAATTATGTGCCACCGACCTTTATTCAGAAGGAGAACTTCTGGCCGATTCTTGTACAGTTTTAGAATTATCGGTGAGGTTAAAACAAAACAGGCCCCAAGTCGCATTCACTAACATATTAACGGTTAACACTGAATTTGTACTAGTTTCAAATGTTATAAGCGTTTTTGATTACAATTGAATAAGATATAAAATTAATATTGGTTATTTCCGATTCGTGTGGTATAGAGGTTTTGTGAGATTGCGAAGCAAACATATGTTTGGAGAATTCAATTAGACTATATTTAGGTCAGAAACATAGTACGAAAAAATTGGAGTCGCGTGAAGAAATATTAAGAAAGAAATTGATGAGTGTTTGGTCTGTGTCCCCGTTCGCCATCGAGTTTGGAGTGCGCAGTAATACGTACGAGGCGATAGTCGAGTGAATATTCTGACGCACTCCAAACGAGACCAAGCACGAATATATATGTTTCTGATTTCATCTTAGCCTGGAAATATTTATCTGTTTATCACTCGTTAAGAACGAGTTACCGTTCTCGCAAGCCCGTTGAGAACGAGTTCGTAATGCTAAGCCTATAGGGAGCCAAAGTGAACCCGCTGAAACCACAGATACCCACCTACAAAACACCATTTCCGGTGGCCAGTAAGAACGAGGCTTAGTGCTAAAGCTATGGGGGTTTGAGGCTAGACTTATGTTTTTGGTCTCGTTTGTTACTTTTGAAGTGAAGTTTATAACTATCTTCTCTGAATAACTTTGTTTCAAAACTACGATGACAGTTGTTAAGTTTATTAAAAATTTGGATCTTAAAGATTGGACACATATAATTTCGAACCTACATAGTCTAAGTACTGAGCGCCTATACCCGGAAATAGTATTTTGTGACCGGCTATTTGTGGTTGGAGCGGGTTCACTTTGGCTCCCTATGGAAGTTTATACCATGCTGAGATAAAATTAGCAAACAACCATAAGCTTGCATGGGGCCTCACTGCAGACCTTATCTTTACAGATGCCTTCAGCAGATAGACTTTATCGATCTGGTGAAGAGAAACTGTCGCCTTCTCACACAGTCGGCGGCCCTGTCCCGGGGCAGGACTCATCTCTGCCCAACCACTTACTGATGAAAATACACAAAGGAGAATGGAGCTTGGCTAATGGCTGCACTTTGCCGCTCTAAAGGCTTGATAAGACTGTTGGCTGCTCTAAAGGCCTGGTAAGACTGTTGGCCTTCTGTATAGGACACTCAAAGAATATAATTTGTTTCTCATCACCAAGCCCTGATAAATATGACGAAGGCGCTTTTCTTTTTTTTTTTTTTTTTTTTTTTTGCCGGGTCAAAGATGGTTTTTGAAATGACAAGTACCATAGTTTGACATTAGGTGGCAGTATAGAACTATTAGTTGTGTAGGCAGTATGAAGAGAGATATGAATACCATGGTTTGGCAATACGTAGATCTATACACATAGATATATGACATCAGCTTTAATTTGATACCAAATACACATATCTTTCATGATATATATCAAGGTTCATCTTATTAAAAAGAAATTCTAAAAAGGTTTTTGCTGACGCGCGCGGTGATGAGAAACAAGTTTTATTTTTGAGTGGCCTTAGCTTGTTCGTCTCGTCTTAGCACCTCACCTTCACAAAGGACACTGTTTTCATCCAGAGATCGAAGGTACTCCTTGCTGCATGTCGTAAATTGATCCGGCTTTCGGTAGTATGACTTGAGGAGGGGAAAAGAGGAGAAAAACACAGAGGCATTGGGATTAGCTTTGGCAACGACACCCACAGGCATGGGGACCAATCGAAAAGCAGTTTACAACGCTGTATGATCAATGCTGCTCCATTTAACACGCTTTTATCATGGAAGATTAAAGTGCCCCGCCAGGGCATTGGGGGTCTGTTGAGTATGTCTATAGATATCAGCTCTCTTACAATATTTTACTCTAGGAAGGCAATTTATCTCACCCCTGGTACAAGCTTAGCCGTAGGAATAATATTTCAAAAATATAATCAATGATCACCCCAGTAAATTGACAATACTACGCCACGGCTGTGGAGAAGGGAATGTGAGATAACATCAAATGCGATTGACCAATCAGCAGCCATGAATTCATAGAGAAGGCAAGACATGGACATGGAGATTTAAACATTCCCAACTGGATTTGCAAAGTAATTTGAATCATTCTAATATTGTGATGCTATCTTATTGTTCGTGAAAGGGGTGAGATAAATTCAGAACGGCACTCGAATCATAAGATAAGCAATACTCCACTCATTTGGATGCATCGTAATTGTCACTCGGCTTTGCCTCGATGACGATTGTTGTTCAAAAGGGGGGTAATAGGGAAAATACTGCAAGATGGAATCATATGAATATGGAGGGATGATGGTCAGCCTGTTATGCCTAATTTGACTTGTACAAGAAGAGAATTGAAATTATTTTCGCAGGAAATGAACTGTTTATCATGATGACGATACAGTCATTGAATAATCTAGTCAATGTTATGTGTATATGTAAGACATGGATGTATTGTTGTTTTGTAATTATTCTCGTCTATTGCCTGGAAGACCGGTTGTACAAACCAAAAGCAATAAAGACCTTTAAAAAAAAACGATTGTGGAACATCCAAATTCGTGGAGTGTTGTTTATTCATATCATTTTCAATGCTATTCTTAGAAGGAAACTCATAAGATGAGAATAACTTGGTCCATACTCCACCGAGTCTGACTGCGGAGTAATTCATGAAGTGAAGCTGAGCGAATGACATAGTGGTCAAACGAGATTAAGTGCAGACCAAGTTATTTTCATCAAATGGGTTTCTGATTTTATCTCTCCCCGTATATAATTATTTACTGACAAAATAAATCGACCAATTAGTCATTGAGCATTGGGTACACTTACTTCACGGCCGTGGAGTACGAGCTCCTAATGTTAAGCATTTGGAGAAAAATACTAAAGAAGAAACCAACAAGTTTTGGTCAAAGTCGTCATTCTCCACGAGTTTGATGCGGAGTAATATGAAGGAGGCGACAGCCGAGTGAATATCACGTAGCATTCAAATGAGTTGGAGAACAACATCTTTGACCAAAACGAGTTGATTTCTGTATCTATCTCACCCCTGTACACACTAAAAGATTGGGCAACACACAGGATATAGAACATGGTGAATGGACTGCAATACTGGTAGGGGCATGGAGAACGAGTTCCCAATTTTAAGCCTATGGACGTTTATTCCAGGGGTGAGATAATGGGATGAGCTAATATATACACAATAATGACTGGTTTTGTGTACGAGTGGCCGTAATCTCTGAGTAGAGAATAGTAATATCCGAGCGATTAGCGAGGATATTACGTCGTTAACTACGAGGAGATTACGGTCATTCATATACAGAACCATTCGTTATTGTATTTATTACCCACCTTCAATATTAATAACAAATCTATTGCAATTAAAAAGTTTCTGTAAGCCATTTAGTTCCAGACATCACAGCACTGTCGAGTGTGGCAGTAATTTGGTGTAAACTTACACCAATGATATAGTTCGCCATTAACCTGTACTTTTAGCATGCAAGGGTGTTATGACAGTGATTTCTGATGGTAAATGAGATTATTATGATTGATTCTAAATAATTACCATTGAATGAACATTCAAGAAACATATTTCGAAGAACATGATGATTCAACCTCATTATGGACAGGACTATTTTTCCGGAATCTCCCGGTAGCCGATTCCAGATGCCCTATACATTTCCTATGGAGACTCCGTAATCGGTGGGTAATAAATAAGTATCCATAATCGAGCATCTAGGGGCATGAAAAATAGAGGGAAACTATGTTCCGGTGGGAATAAGTCAAAGTTACGAGGTAAGGCTTGGAAAAATTACTTATTTCCACTGGTACGTGGTTTCCTTATTCCTATATACCTTCAATTTTTTTTTTTTTTTTCATTTGCACATATAATTCACCTGAAGATAGGTGGTCTTCCATTATAAGAATACAGAGTCCGGGCTATTTACAAATGCAAAGGCAGTCAAAATCCAAATCACATAGAACATTACAAATTTTCGGCTATTATCGATAAAAACCGAATGTCTCTGAACGTCAACCTGAGCAGTAAACGTCAACCTGAGCAGTACACGTCAACCTGGGCAGTAACTTCAACCTGGGCAGTAAACAAAAGTTAGTCCACCCCCAGCAGCGTTAAGTAATTATAGCTTGTTCGCTCATAGGTATATAGGAATATTGATTCCCACTCGCCCTGTCTGCCCCGTGAGCGAGGGAAAGCATCAGGGGAAGGACGGTGGTGAGTTTCACAACACATCGCCCCGACTTACCCGCATTCCCTTCAGTTGAAAGCAGAGTTTCTGTTGCGGTGGGTATTTATTGAGCTCCTTGGTAATTTTGTCGGCCGTTGCCTCAGGGTCATAAGATCGTCGCCCGATCTTCACGTCAGCGATGCAGGGGCGATGAAAACCATACGTCAGATCACCCAGCCGCAGATATTGCACTGTAAATAGCAACAGAACCATTGCATTTCCAGAATAGCCTTTATTTAATTTCAATACATTGAAGATATTGCACTGTAAATAGCAACAAGATAATTGCATTTCTTGTATCCCAGGCCAGACTAGCTTTAATTCAATTTCAAAATATTAAAGATATTGCACTGTAAATAGCAACAAGATAATTGCATTTCTTGTATCCCAGGCCAGACTAGCTTTAATTTAATTTCAAAATATTAAAGATATTGCACTGTAAATAGCAACAAGATAATTGCATTTCTTGTATCCCAGGCCAGACTAGCTTTAATTTAATTTCAAAATATTAAAGATATTGCACTGTAAATAGCAACAAGATAATTGCATTTCTTGTATCCCAGGCCAGACTAGCTTTAATTTAATTTCAAAATATTAAAGATATTGCACTGTAAATAGCAACAAGATAATTGCATTTCTTGTATCCCAGGCCAGACTAGCTTTAATTTAATTTCAAAATATTAAAGATATTGCACTGTAAATAGCAACAAGATAATTTCATTTACTGGCTAGAATAGCCGTTATTTAATTTCAATACATTAAAAGGAAAATATCGCCTTAAAGGCATATCGGACAATTTGTCATTTTCCTGAAATTTGAATATGATGATCTCCAAGTGTTCTAGTACGCATATAAATCTAACTTAAACATTGGGGTCACAGTGCTAGGTTTTGATTTAGCGATCAATATTATGACAATCTTATAATAGAATATATAGAAATTCAAAAAAGCTGTTTTCCACATAGTAAAACCAATGTCAGTTTCCTCAAACCTTCACAGAATACAGTAGATGTACAGTACTATGTTTTAAAGTTCCAAAACCTATAGGTCACCGTTCTTGTTTTTGAAAGAATTGATGAAAACCACATTTTTCAGTACATTTCCTATGTAAATCAAGCAAATATAAATTAGCCTATAATATCTATTAAAATTAGATATACTAGACAAAACATCAGATTTATTCATTTGGAATTAGAATGAATCCAAAGGAATCAGTTTTGACTGATGATTGACAATATCTAAAAATCACCAGGTGGCGCCTGCGTGAATGTCCAATATGCCTTTAATACTCATAAAGCAATCGCTAATGGTGTTCGATCGCCATGTATGTATACAGGCCAATCATTTCCAATTTAAAAACAAAACAAAACAATGTCAAAATCCTTGTGGAATAAAAACATTATTACAAAGGCTTCCAGACAAGTTATGTTATGAGAGTGCTATATTAAAGCGATAGTAACATATGATTGACGTTAGCGACCGAGTAGGTTGCAGCGCATGAAATGATTAGACAACAATGGTTGTTTTCAATAACAACGGTGGCTTATGTCAGAAAGGTTTGCCTCTGTTTTGGGCCGCACAGAGATGTTAATCTGTGTCACGTTGCAGTGCAACATACAGGCCCTCAACCAGGCCAATGCCCACTGATACTGCCATGTAGAGTATATGTGCTATATAAGTTAAATAGAGTTAATTATTGAAGAGGTCCCTCCTTAATTTATGTGTATATTTATTACCCACCCAATACGGAGTCTCCATACTAAGCCTATAGGCACTGTGTATTATTACCCACCTGATACAGAGTCTCCATACTAAGCCTATGGAGATTACAGATCGCTACTGAGTAGGATACGGACCTGCGTACCCTCCTAGGAGGATACGGATTTTTGAGATGAAAGTAGTCCCATTGAGATGAAAATAGTCCCAAACATAACTTCTTAACTATGTTGAAAAGTTTTCTAACGATCATATTTATTGCTTAAATCTAAAAATAAGTGAGTAATAAATACAACATTACCATGATTTCGATCTGTGTGGCCGTATTCTCCTTGTAGTTGACGCTACGCAATAATCCTCGCTATCGCTCGGAGTATTACTACGCGTCAACTACGCGGAGAATACGGCCACTCGGATCGAAATCATGGTAATATTATGTATTTATCCACCTAATACGGAGTCTCCATAATTAGCCTATGGAGCCTACAGATCGCTACTGAGTAGAATACGGAATCCATGTTCTCCTAGGAGAATACGGCTTTTTCGGCCATTATAGGAACTATTTTATGTAAATAATTCACGGCGCTCGCATCAAATTTCTAATCATTTACAAGACCCTAATAATTAGTCGATAGGTGAGTAATAAATACAGTTTAGTATGAATAAATGTAGTTGACGCTACACAAGAGTCCTCGCTATCGCTCGGCGTATTACTAGATGTCAACTAAATAGAAAATACGACCACGCAGATACAAATCATGGTAATAGTGTGTATTTATTAGACACCTAATACGGAGTCTCCATGCTAAGCCTATGGAGGCTACAGATCGCTACTGAGTAGAATACGGACCTCCGGAATCTCCTAGGAGAATACAGCCTTTTGGGTTTGACACTAGGTAATACTTCGCGTCAACTACGCGGAGAATACGGCCACTCAGATCGAAATCATAGTGATATTGTGTATGTATCCATACATGAAGAGCTGGAGGTGAATAAGGATGGATAAAACAGACAAAATAGCTGTTGGACTCCACATTTTCCACTGGCCGATGAAAACTGCACCGATTAATTGAGTTCTCCTAAAAGTCGGTTGGTGGTGGTCAACGACTGCACGTCGGGATTTGAAAAGCGGTAATGGAGCAGTGTATGCCTTGTTTCTACCGCATTTCCATACCGATGGAATAGTCCTCCAATCTCTCAGTGGTGGCCTTATTGTATAATCTATGCACAATTAATCGGTTAAAACAGTTCTGCATGCCTGTTTCCATTCACCGATCTGGTATCGGTGGTTCCCGACTGCAGATCGGTTTTGAATATTATTATTATTATTATTATTGTTATTATTATTATCATTATCATTATTACAGTTTACCATAGTTGGTGTTCTTCCATTACAGCATTGGTTGAGTCCGGGTTGTAAACTTACATCTGCAAAGTTTCTGGTTTTTGCAATCCAATGGATGTATGCTATGCTACTTCACATGTCACTAGCCGCATCGAGCCTGGTAGATATTATTATGGGATTTGTATGGCCCCGATTATCACCTATCAAGAGCTTAAAATTCGCTGTTTGTGATAAAGCACACATATATATGTTGTACCAGAAACACTGTTTGATAGCACTAACAGGAAATTAGATACTAAAATTTATAGGGAGCCAAAGTGAACCCACTAAAACGGCAGATACCCGTGCTCAAAACAGCATTTCCGGTGGCCAGTAGGAACGAGGCTTAGTGCTAAACCTATGGGGGGTTGAGGCTAGAATTTTGTTTTGGGTCTCGTTTGTTATTTTTGAAGTGTAGTTTACTACTATCGTCTCTGAATAACTCTGTCTCGAAGCTACGATGACAGTTGTTAAGTTTATCAAAAAAAATGGATCTAAAAGATTGGAGAATGACACATATAATCTCGAACCTACATAGTCAAAGTACTGAGCGCCTATATCCAGAAATGGTGTTTGGTGGATGGGTATCTACGGCTTCAGTGGGTTCACTTTGGCTCCCTATATCCCCCTTCTTATGGTATTGTGCAGAACATGTGAACATTATCGAGAGATACTGCTGATTAAATCTAAATTAAATATCCAGGAGACGTCGGATACAGGATCGACAATAAAATAGGTAGCTGTAAGGTAACCCGGAGTTTACACTAGATGACTCTCTGGCCAATAGTCGTCAGGTGGTGCCCAATGACACAATTTAATCATCAAGAATCTCCGACCCAAGAAGCACATCAAGTGTTTACACTAGACGATTTTACTTCCTGCTGTCCGCCTAAGTCCCCCTTTACACTAGACGATTATGGGTGACGATTCTTAAAGTTTAACCCTGCCTAAACATCAGGTGAATGTAACTCTTTCCCGTGAGAATATAGCAGGTAAAGAAGGGTTAAGTCAAAAGCTGACACAAAACACTTATTCTTGGCCAAAACCAGAGATCGTCGACGACAGAGCTTTTACAGAATTGCCTGCTGTCTAAACGACTAGAGCCCATAAGACATCGACTTTTGTTCCCGACTCATCCCCGACCATCGGCTCGGTGAAAGTCGGGAATAAAATGTCGGTGTCTTATACCTATAAGACACCGACATGATGACTGTCCCCGATCACACTTCCCTCCCTCTATAACCTCGTAGAACGACCCGATTCAGGACAAAGAGAGTGTGTGGGAGCCGGGCCCGATCTAGATATGATGCAAACTTGAATAATTTCTGTTCTATTCAAGGTATCAGAAAATCTCCCCTACAAATCGGTACAAAATACTTGGAAATCGGACCGCTATACAAGCAGCCTACTCAGAATCGGAAACAGTTGGTTAAAGTACATACATCGAAATCTTACGGTCGCGGAGTCATATCTGATGTGGTAGTAATACCCGACGCTTCGGGAAAAGCAATAAAATCGGGTCGGCAAAGTGCGAACATCCACCCGATTGACGCAGATTCTCACAGACCCGACGGATCCGTCGGGGAAAGGTAGAATCGGGCAGAGCCGTCAGATCGATGTTTTTTAGGCTGAAGTCAAGCCTGACAACTATTCCCCTGACAATCTATAGTCGCCATATATTTAATCGCCTAGTGTAAGCGCAGTATAAGTCATCAAGTGGTGCTAAATTCAAGAATCGCCGCCTATAATCGTCCAGTGTAAACGCTTGGTAAGTCGTCAGGTGGTGCTAAATACAAGAATTGCCGCCTATAATCGTCTAGTGTAAACGCCGGGTAAGTCATCAGGTGGTGCTACATTCAAGAATCGCCGCCTATAATCGTGTAGTGTAAATGCTGGGTAAGTCGTCAGGTGGTGCTAAATTCAAGCATCGCCGCCAATTTCGTCAGCCAAAAGCTATAAAGCTATTTTCACTGGCCAACTATTTGCCACTGATCTGCAGTCGGGAATGCCTGGGTCCCGTTGCTCCACGTTTACGACAGAGCTGCAGATCGCAGAATAGCGATCCGAGGGCCTGAACGTTGCTCCTCAAAATTAGCGGATCGTGTCCCGATCGCATAGCCACATCGCCACGTAAAAAACGGCTTTTAGCAATACTTTTAACGCAGACCTTCACAGCACTGCTGGTCGCATTACTTTGGCTAGAAATGGCCTTGTCTGATATTTTTCAATAACGATCCATGGAGACACTATCAACCCCAGCTCCTTGTCCTTTTACGGAAATAGCGATCCGCACCACCAGGTGTCAGATCAGTTTTAAATATGGTGCCATCTGTATCTAATTAAAAAAAACTAATGAATCTTCCCCTGTCTCATTCAATATGTGCCCCTGAATTGTTGTATCGTTATCGCACCGTAAAAATTATCGATACCACGTGAATATAGGGATACAATCCGATATTATGGGAGCAACGCTTTTTTAGTCGGATCGTTGAAGTAATCGTGAATATAAAATTGCGATCCGATTATAGCTAGCGATACCACAAAAAGTGGAGCAACGGGGCCCAGACGTGTAGAGAAGCGTTCACCAATTAATCGTGCATAGATTATGTGAGAAGGCCACCACCGACTGCGGTATACGTCTCTACCTAAAGGCCGTGCTCCATTGCGCCGATCCACTGGAGATTTATTTGGTCACTGACCGATCGGCTCCCAGTCGCCAATAGTGGAGCTGTGGTGGAGCTGCAGTGGAGCTAGAGTGCCGATCCCTCGACGGTCGGTGCTCAAACTCCTAGCAGTGCTCCATACCAGAGATTGAGAGCCGATCCACTGGGGACTGGGAAAAACCTGAGGCCTGTTTTTCAGACAGCGACGTCTTTAGTTGTAGTGATCACAAAAGAGTGACCAGTTGGGCGACCAAACCAGTGATCATGACCAAAAAGTGTTCCTCAGACCCGGTCACTGTTCAGCTGTAATGATCACTGTTGGTCCAAGGCCCATTCAAAAACAAAAGCATGTCTCACATGTATATTACTCAACAGAAAATTGTGAAATTTGGGAATTAGATAAAACAGATATAGATAATTCATCGCAGTAAATATTGTTTCATTTGATACAGTGGAAGTGTATAGAATGAAATATGCCACCATTTGGGCTAAATGGTCACCAACTGGTCACAACTCTGGAACCCAAAACAGTGACCACGACAGTTTACCCCTCTAAATGGTCGCACATGTTATGACGACTTATCTCTGGAACCCAAAGGTCTCCAAACGGTCACTAACTAGTCACTGTAGGAAATGGTCACGACTAAAAAACAGGCCCTTGGTCTCCAGCTGGTCGCCGAAGTAGAGCAGCAGCGCCGACGGAGGGAAGATCGAGGGAAGAACCAAGGGCAAGAACTATCGGAGAATGGGAGGAGATAGGGTTAAGATTGCTCGGCGACCATTAATCTCCTGTGGATCGGTGCAATGGAGCACAGCCTTTAAGCCTGTAGAGAAGCTGCCTGAAGATACAGCCAGCAGTGGGATTAAAAAGGGCACGTGAAGTCAATGTCCTTGCACCGTTGACATCTAGTGCACTGGAAGGAAATTACTTCCAATATAAGGTGGCTCTTAATTAAAATTCTCTCATTTGAATTACTTCTCATATTTCTCGCCTGTTTATTAAGGCTTCGACACATATCCTTAAATGTGAGTCAGACAGTAAATAGCAATAGTTGATATCCCGGTGAAGCATACGTTTCGGAGAGTTATCTACACAGATTCTTGTTATATTATACAAAACGTCAAATCAGCAGTAATTTTAAGTACGTCATTTATCTCAGCCTGGTATAGACGTTCATAGGCTTAACATTCAGAACTCGTACTCAACAGGCTTGCGAGTATGGTAACTCATACTCTATGAACGATAAACAGATAGATATCCCCAGGCTAAGATAAAATCAGAAACATATTCGTGTTTGGTCTGAGTCCCCATTGGTAATCTCGTTTGGAGCACTTACTAGGCCGTCACCTTGTTCATATCATTGCGCGATCCAAACTTGATGGCACAGACCAAACACTCATCAGTTTCTTTCTTATTATCCTACCCCTCATATAAATCTCCATAGACTTAACATGGTGGGCCTGTATGCCACGGTTATGCCATGAAATATTTATATGCCACGGGTGACATATGAAGTTAAAAATATGTGACAGGGTAGGAGAAAATCTAAACATCACGAAATTTCATATGATTGTTTATATGGCATGAGTTGTATTCGCGGAATGATATCACGAAGCGGAGCTGAGTGATATGTGTAGCAGAAGACAACGAATCCAGAACCGCACTCAACGAATCCAGAACCGCACTCAAATCGTAAATTATACAATACTCAACTCGTTTGGATGTGCCGTAATCATCACTCGGCTTTCCGTCAATGACGATTGCAGCCCATTCAAACTTATGGAATATTGTGTATTTATATGATTCTCGATGCAGTTCTATATCAAAGAAGAAACCAAAAAGTTTTGGTCAAAGTTGTTGTTCTCCTCGAAATTGATGCAGAGTGATATGAACGAGGAGACAGCCGAGTGAATATTATGTGGCATTCAAACACGTTGGAGAACAACGACTTTGTCCAAAACAAGTTGCTTTCTGTATTTATCTCACCCCTGTACACACTAATAGAATGTTTGATACACAGGATATAGACCATGGAGAACAGACTGCAATACTCGTAGGGGCATGGAGAACGAGTTCCCAATGTTAAGCCTGTGGGATAAAAATTACCAGGGGTGAGATAAATACACAATATTGATTGGTTTCAGATACAAGCGGCCGTATGCTCCGAGGAGTTGACGTGTAGTAATGCGTAGTATTGCGGAGTCAACTCCGGGGAGCATACAACCACTTGTATGTGAAATCAGTCTATATCGTATTTATTATCCACCTTTTTTGGACAAGTGGCATGTCAATATCAGTTCGTTTTAGTTATGCACTATTTTTCCATACGCACTATTTTTCCGTATGCGCCACCCGGAGCATACAACATATCCGTATGCGCCGGGTATGTCCATACAAACTCCCTATGTGTTTTCTATGGACACTTTGTATTAGGTGGATAATGATATCGTAAAACTGGATGAGTTTAAATCTTGGCCACCGTATTCCACGACTGGAGTTTGGCAAAGTGACTTCATGAGGCGAAGCCAAGTGAAGTCCGGGGCCAAAACTCCAGGAGTGGCATGCGGTGGCCAAGATTAAAACGAATACGGTTTTGATTTTATCCTACCCTATCTCCTCGATTTTGGAATATTACGTGATAACAATGCTGTATGCCACTAGTGGCATATAAAACTCCGTATGCCAGTCAGCGTGGCATACGGAAACTCAATGTTAAGCCTATGGGATTTTATATTAGGGGTAGGATAAAAGTACATACCTTCCGGGGTGGCAGGGTCCACGTAGGTTCCTAGGTAGACCGGTGTGAGCTCCTGCGCCTTGTGTAACGTCTCCGCCATGTCCGCCTCCTCCATACCTCCAGGGCCCTCCCCGTCCCTCCCGCCCACATCTCTGGGTCGTGTTAGTTCAGCTTGGTGACCACCCTCTGTAGAGAGTCCCCGTCCTGAGGGGAGGAACCCGTTGGGCACAGCAGACGACTTTTGGTCGTTTTCCCGCGCTTTTTGCTTCTGCTTGTTGCCGGTGTGGCCCGTGGGTGTTTCTTGCCGGTACTGGGCCTTGTTGCTGTTGCTGTTGTTGTCGTTGGGGGCGGTGTGTGACTGTGTGGGGCTCTGTTGGCTGGTCGTCCGTGTCAGCCATACACGCTCGTAGAAAGCTAGTTCCCGCTGCCCGCAGGAACCTTCAGGCAGAGGCTTCAGGATGGTACCGTCCCCACACTCCAGCATCCCTACAAGGAAAACAGATGACCAACAACTGTAAATACCGTAATTCACTTTGAGTATTTTTACAGCGACGATTTTAAATCAAATAAATCAACAACAAAATTCTGAGAGAATGAACTCTCCCGTACAAACTCGCAGAGAGGTGAAAGGAGAAAAACCATCTCACAAGATGAAATTTTACAAACAAAATTAAATCAAATTCCGTTCGTCACTGAGTGACGAAAGAATATCCATACGTCCCTCCATACCACGTGACCACTCATTCTACTATTTAATGAGTTGTAGAATGGCATTTTTAATGATTTCTAGGTATACAATAATAAAGAGACACAGTGAGTGTGACTGAATTCCATCTGTTCCTCGATATTTTGGTCAGAAATATCTCTGAACAGATTCCATTCAGCCACACTAACTATGTCTCTATATATCACTATATATATACCTATAGGCGAAAGTCTCACTTTAACTGACCAGGGACCTGTTTCAGTATTTCGTGACATGTCTAGGTGGTGTCTCTGACACCATACGGACAGATCACAAGATTGCAGTCGATGACACACGGAGTTTCACTCACTTCTCGTAGGAATTAAGCAATGATTCTTTAACATGAGTAGGGGATACATATAATATATAATCGTTCCAAATATGAAGAAGATTGGCCACTTCTATCTTCAGATATTGGCTAGTCTTTTTCTGCTGTTGCTTGCACTGTTGGTGCCGCTGTTGATGTCTGTCTAGGCCTAATGTCACGAGACTACTGAAACAGGTCCCAGTAGTATAAATTCCATTTGTCACTGAGTGACGAAAGAACATCCATAATTCCCTCCGAACTCGGTGAGTATTTCTGATCAAAATGTCTCTGAACAGATTCCATTCAGTCACACTAACTATGTCTCTATATATTATTATTATTCTAGATCACGATGATTACAAAGTTAATTGATTTTATGTATTCACTTAAACACATCTCACTTTCTCTGGTTTCATCAAGTTGAACGTCGGTCATTGGCATTATGTCATATATTGTGTATCAGCACTAATGAAGATTAAAATGTCAGCTTGTATTTCGGTATTACATGTAAGCCTTACTGAGGCGAAGTGTAATCAAGGATATGGAAATGGCAATTACATTAGGGCATTGACAAACAGCAGGTAAATATATAGAACATCCTGACCATGCTGTACAAGCTACAAAACGAGATGCTAATTTAGGGTTTATACGGAACGAGGCGTTTACACCGAGTTTTGTGGCTTGTCCAAGCATGGTAGGTCGTTTTATATTTACTATATACCCGAAATTGATAAGAATTGTTGATCTAATTTAGTCTAACAATTGATATTTTTGTCAACGTGTATGGTAAAGTGTTCCGTATTTTCCTGTATGGAACACTGTTCTGTACGGTATTTTTACGTTATATGGCAGAACGGTGCGTATTTACAGTATATATACAGCATGGTATATATTAATAAAGGTTATCATCGCGAGCATGGTTTGTGTACTTAAGGAATGAGTTAGATTTAGTCTTATTCAAGGTCCGTTTGAAAAAAGAGGACGAGGTGTGCAATTTCAGGTTAAGTGGGATTCACACGGTGGGATTCACGTACCTCACAGGCCGTTTGTCTGAGACAAATCCTGTTGAGATTCGGTACTGGAACACAATCTCCTCGTGTGAATGACAGGGTTCAATTTTGCTGAGATAACTTTTTCCATTGCAATTGTCGGCGACAACCACCCCTAACAATGAACAGAATCTCATGAGATTTTGACTTTAAACAGGTTTAAAATTTAGAGTGGCATTTTGGCGAGACAAATGTATTTCACACATTCTCCCCCAATCTGTGAGTCTCGGTGGTCCCAAATAACACCTATTCACACGGGGAAGTACCCTGAGTCGGCGACTGTGTACCCTGTGTAGGGGTGAGAATCCCACTTAAAGCCCAATACACATCTACCGATTCAGGTTTGACCGATTAGTTCCCAAATTGTAAAGGAGTCAGTGAACTTGTCACAGGCAAATTACGTAACTTTTCAGCCAGTGACGGCCACCCAATCAAGGGCCATCTTCCAACGTTTCGTTGTCAGCGACTGGATTTATCAACATGTTGATAAACTTTTGGTGAGCGATTTGAGAACATGGACCGACAACTTGTCAGTGACAAAAAGACATCTCCAGGAGGGGGGTTCACTAATCGTTGGCTGACCCTTGCCTAGCTGATCTACTGACTGGGGCCGACTCCGTCAGGATGGCTCGCCTGAGACAAATGACCGTTACTTTGCCACCAACAAAGGTACATCAATGTTCCGAAATAGGTAGATGTTTACTGGGCTTTAGGTCCATCTGAAAAAAAGGATGATTGTGCAATTTCAGGTAACACGATGAGTTTTTAATCAAGGCATTGGCTCTTTAAGCTATTGTCATTCTCCAGTAGGAGCTCTTTACTGCGATACAGAAAGTATCTCAAGTATCCAATAGATATTTTCATACGATATCTTGGAGGATCGCAGTACATATATTTGCAATATTTGCAGCTCTGATAATGGGAATATTGCTTTCAAAGGGAATGATCACTGCATCTGATAGAAAAACATTCTGGATTTGCTGAGATTCAGTTTCTCGACGCTGGTCTGTGCACAGGAATGAATATACAAGTGTTATTATTATACACCTTTATCTCAGCCCTGATATTGTTTCTCCATAGACTTAACATTGGAAACTCGTATCCAACACCCATGGAGTATCTAGAAAACAATTCTCGATGGGATTATGTCACAAAGGTTAGCCCATTAGTCAGTGTGAGGGGTGAGATAAATTCAGAAACCTGTTAAAGTTTACGGTCAGAGCTCGATCCCATCTCTGCATAATTCAGGTGACTTCGCCTTGTGAATTACTTCGTGATTAAAACTAGATCGGATACGAGCTCTGACCCTAAACTTTCATAGGTTACCCCTATAATGGCCGAACGTCTATGAAATACTACCCGCTGTTAGGGGTGAAGTATATGTAATGTTCGGGCTCACTGAGACGTAGTGAATGTTCAGGCGCACTGTGCCCGTAGCGTACTTCCCAAGTACATGAAATGGCATTTGATGCTTGTTTTTACGTGTATAATAATGAGAAAGTTAGTGAGTCTTTAATGACTTTGTTATCGGCCTTTTGTGCCATGAAATACATTCCTTGGCCTCTGGCGTCGGGACGTATTTTATTGGACAATATACCTCAAACAAAAATCTCTATGGACTCACTACGTTTTCTGTTTTTATTTATTTAGGAAACCAATGAAAGTTTAGGGTCAGAGTTCGTATACCATCAGGTTTAAATAGCGCAGGAATTCACAAGGCGAGGCCGGATAAATTACGTAACGATTCAAACAAGATGGGATCGAGCTCCGGCCGTAAACTTGAATAGGTTTCCGAATTTATCTCACCCCTCACATTGGCTAATGGGCTAACATTTGCAAAATAATCCCCCGATTGAGTAGTTTTTCTAAATACTCCATGGGCATTGAGTATGAGTTCCCAATGTGTATTGGCTGAGACTAACAGCTGTTCGTTGTGTCAGTCATGTCATTTATCCTACCCCTAATAAAAACTCAATAGGCTTAACATTGGGTCACTGTATTCGGTTTGGAGTTCAGAAAAATGAAAAATATCGCTCTAGTGGGATACACTTGACAAATGACGTCATTTGTTAATGTAGAAGTAATTTAGACGGGCGGGGTAGGATAAATTCTAAACCAAACTCAAGTTAGTCGTGTTATTGTTTGCCTCGCGCAGTAATACGCGATCTTGCCGTCATGCGATAAACAACAACACGACTAACTCTTGTTTGGTTTCTCCATATTGTATGCCCATGTAGATACATGAATATGGATACATGACTCAAGAGTACAGTGGACGAAAAATATTCAACAATATTCCTATATTCAGTTAATAGCGCTGGCTTACTATATTCTAAACACAAAGGAGTGCCTATACCTGAGGTACAAAATAGCTCATAAAAAACCCATAAAAACCAAAGATTTTTGTTCAATAACAAATTGAATTGTGTGTTCTTTTCGTGTTTACGACCAAATGTCTGCCTTATATCTACTCCTACTGTTATTTTGTCCGTTATTGTGGTTTGTTTTTGTAACAAGTTACCTTTTGGATAGACTCAGATTAATTTCCGAAACTTATTTTAAGCAGATGTATCTTTATTATCTGCAGTACGGTATTAGTTTATGCAAGTAATTATTGGCAGCCCTTTTTGAGAATGTCAGAAACTATCAAAAAGGTTGTGATCCAATTACGGATCCCTCATAATTCTATATCCTGTGGGACATCATGTATGAAGTGTATTTAGTAATTATTAAAAACTGAATGAGAGTTAGTAGTATTAGTGTTTATCTCACCCCGGTATTTGTCTCCATAGGTTTAACATGAGGAACTCGTACTCCACGGCTGTGAAGTTCGTGTACCCAATACTCAATGGCTAATTCAGTGATTAATTTTATCAATAAATCATGTTAAATGGGGTGAGATAAAATCAGAAACCCACTCGATGAAAATAACTTGGTCTGAACTCCACCGAGTTTGACTGCAGAGTAATTCACTCAGCTTCGCTTCATGAATTACTCTGCAGTCAAACTCGGTGGAGTACGGACCAACCTATTTTCATCCCGTGGGTTTCCTTCTAATTATTGCACAATGGGCGGGTTGTGTATTAGACCGGGCACCCACCAACGACAATAAACGCCGACGCGCACCGACACAAAATGACCATATCGTAGTGTATCGGTGCGCGTCGTAACGTGTTTGGGAGGGTGCATAAAAAAGGTACCATGGTCCCGACACTCCCCAGCTCGATATGGATATGGATTTTGTATCGGTGCGCGTCGGTTCGCGTCGGGGGATTTCTGCGCTGGGCATTTGCCGAGCGTAGTGAGAAGCAGATCTGACCAAAGTACGATAAACACGAAGGTCAGTCATCCACTGAGCTCCCGATACCCTACGATAGACCTTACGATACGTGCATCGGGGTGTGTAGTCTTCGGATTAATTTTGGCTTTTTCAATGCGATATCGATTTTTTTATCTGGAGGTATTTATATAGAACGTCCTGACCATGCTGTACAAGTTACAGAACGAGATGCTACTTTACCGTTTGAACGGTAGGAAGCGTTTACGCCGAGTTCCATACAAACGGTTAAGTAGCATCGAGTTCTGTGACTTGTACAAGCATGGTTGGACGTTATATATTTACTATATACCCGAAATTTTAAAAAAAATCAATTTAATTTTTCTTAACAACCAAAATTTTAATAAATGTGTTTGGCAAGGTGGTCCGTATTTTAGTGTACGGACCAGTGGTCCGTACAGTATTTTTACGTCATATACCAAAACGGTGCGTATTTACAGTATATACAGCATGGGTATATAGTAATATAAGGCCTATCATAGTGCATCGGGAGTTCAGAGGATGCAGGGCCTAACACTACTAACTCGAGTTCAGTATAGTATTTATCCTACCCCGTCTCCTATAATTCATTTGTTATCATGTAATAAATAACACTTTACTGTAAACTTATTCAGTAATTCTGTGGGACTATGCACAGTTTTTGGTATCAACAAATCACATGATCTATGATGTTGCTCTTCGTTCGATATGTTATATCGTCCAGCCTCAAGGACGACAAAATATCATTCAACGACCCCCTGTGTCTTACTGATGGGATCGGTTGAAAATCGTCTATCGCATAAATACACAATATTACCATGATTTCGATCTGAGTGGCCGTATTCTCCGCGTAGTCGACGAGTATTGCGTAGCGTCAACTACAAGGAGAATACGGCCACACAGATAGAAATTATGGTAATGTTGTATTTATTACTCACTTATTTTTAGTTTTAAGCAATAAATATGATCGCTAGAAAACTTTTCAACGTAATTAAGAAGTTATGTTTGGGACTACTTTCATCTCAAAAATCCGTATCCTCCTAGGAGATTCCGCAGGTCCGTATCCTACTCAGTAGCGATCTGTAATCTCCATAGGCTTAGTATGGAGACTCCGTATCAGGTGGGTAATAAATGAATCTGTTCACCGTTGATAAACCTATTTTCAAATAAGAACAATAAAAAAGAACAGAAACCGCTAAACCCGACTATAACACAATCGTGCAGGGATCGATCATGCTTGCACGCCCTACATACATTGCCTAAAGGTTAGAGTGGTCACATATAGGCTTCCAGCGTACTGCAAAAACACCATCCCTTCTATATGTATGCTATTCACTGTGCTACTGGCAAAGGAGCAGGGTGCCAGTGTCTCGGTGTATTAGAAGCGTGCCCAGCTGACCATGACCAATCAATCAAGACCGAAATACCTGGTTGAAATTGGTGATTGATGTATTTGCATCCTAGACTCAGGCAGTTGAAGAAATGGCAAGTCGACTAGGTGCAAGTGGGTTACAGAAAACTATCCATATATACCGAATGTAACCCGAACCTTTCAATTGTTATTCATCTATAATTGCACGCTCATTCATCAATGATGAACATACTATCTACTCCTAGTTCCAAATAGTTAGTGAAGTGTACACAACTTAAAGAATCTTATGATATCCACATGCCTTATCCGACAATTTGCAAAATCAGTGTTCGTTTTCATTCCTCCTTCCGTTAGTTGACTGCGTTAAGTGCACATAGCTATCGTGCTATGGAGGCGGCCATCTGTCCCCCGACGCCATACAAAAATCAGGTGGCGGAACCAATTATCAATGGATTTTATCAAAACTATTTGTTGGGGCTTGACATGGATCAATTTTAGCCTTGTCTCAATACTATCTATAGATTATAACAACTGATAGCAATGGTTGACTCCAGTGACGCTATCTTGTAATTTCCTAGCAGATGATGGCAGAACTAGCAATCACTCTGTGCCCTATAGAAGGCCATCCTTACTGATGTACATCACTGTGGGGAGTACACATGCACCTAGTTCCACCCCGACACGCTTCATTGATTTTCCAATCTACTCCATCCGTAACACGATGTCACATCTAAGGCTTCCAAACTCAGAGATCTAAAAACCCACACCTCTTCTACCTCCATCAAAGTGCCACGTTTCTATATCCAGTGTTGCCCATAGATCTCACTGCGGATAAAATACCCTGTGTCAAGGTTTTTATATCCAGAAGCGCCGTTTGCTGCAGCAAAGTAGCGCATTATAGCTGATTTGTGGACCCAATCGTTACGACGGTAGATGTAGAGACTCAACTACCACACGTTAAACTGTGTCTCCCTGGCTGATCCACCTCAACTGGCACATGCATTTATAATGCACAGTTCTCACTTCAAAGAAACAACCAGGGTTTGCCATGTGTTATTCATATAGGTGGTACTTAGTAGAAACTGAACGAGAGTTAGTAGTGTGACCCAGCGTTTACATTGGACGACTAAAAACGTGACGACTGTAGATCGTTAAGCCAGTAGTCGTCAGGTGGTGCCCTAACCCAGCGTTTACACTAGACGACTAAATATGTGGCGACTGTAGATCGTCAAGCCAGTAGTCGTCAGGTGGTGCCCTAACCCAGCATTTACACAAAACGACTAAATATGTGGCGACTGTAGATCGTCAAGCCAGTAGTCGTCAGGTGGTGCCCTAACCCAGCATTTACACAAAACGACTAAATATGTGGCGACTGTAGATCGTCAAGCCAGTAGTCGTCAGGTGGTGGAAAGTCCACTGCAAAAGTCGTCGACCTCAGTGTGTACCCAAGCGTTTACACTGACGACTATAAGTTTTTACTGAATCGCCGCCTATCTAGACGACTAATTTAAGCCCGCTTGAAATAGTCGCGGGTGTCAGAGCATAACCAGTAGTTGTCAGGTGGTGCTGAATTTACTTATCTGACATAATTATACGATCTGCAGTGGCCACATGTTTTGCGTTTACATTAGACAATTTCTATCATTTTACTGCTGAAAGTCATCAGGAGCTGCAAAATGCCACAATTGCCAGCCAGAATCATCTAGTGTAAATGCTGGGTATGTGTTCATTGTACGACGGGCAGGTCGCATTACTGCCCTCGGCTAAAGCCTCACGCAATGAGTAGCCGACCTGACCGGAGTGCGATAAACGCTGATGCTACTAACTCGAGTTCAGTTTAGTATTTATCCTATCTCCACGACTTTAGAATAATAATCAGCCATTTTAGTTCCTTCAAGTTGCTTGTGTTAGTGAAGTTTGCAGCTGCCAAATTGCCGAGTAAGGCTAAAGGTTGTCAACAATTCATAGACCGCATTAATGTGACGTCGCACATGTTCTGGCCGCTGATTGGTCAATGTTTTTTTATTACCCTAGTGCAACAGATGACACTTTACTGCAAGCTCTCCCAAATAAAGTTACTCAATGTCAAGCCTATAGAGATTTTATTAGGGGTAAGATGATATCAAGAAATTTCGCAAAATTTCATATGATTGTTTATATGGTATGATTCGTCTTCGCAGAATGATATCACAAAGCAGAGCTGAGTGATATCTGTAGCAGACGACAATGCCATGTAAACAATCATATGAAATTGACTGCCGTTTAGATTTTATCCTACCCCGTCAAATGTTTTTAGCTTCATATATCATGTGTGAGAGCATACATTCACACCATGTTAAGCCTATGGCGTTTTCTATTAGGGGTAGGATAAAAGCACGTTCAAACACCCGTCTCACACTGACTATACAACATGGGGGCTGTTGTAAGGCTAAAGTGCTGATTCCACCAACACACAAGATGCAGCGAGATTAGTCCCGATTTGGGTGTCTTGCCAAGGCGGACTACGTTTGAATAATCGCGTGTCTATTTGTCGGGATGTTTATCTCACCCCTGGTACAAGCTTCGCCATAGAAATAACATTAGGAAAAAATACTCAACGATCACCCCCGTAAAGTGGCAATACTACGCCACGGCCGTGGCGTAGTGAATGTGAGATGACGTCACATAGATTTTCTAGCTATATTCGAGCTATTCTGATATTCTGATAGTATCTATCATCATAGAAAGGGGTGAGATAAATCCAGAACCGCACTCGAATCGTAAAATAGACACTATTTATACGATTCTCGATGCAGTTCTATATAAGTCTTGAGGTGTTGCGGTGGTGGAGCACCAAAATATTCACCAAACACCGCACGCCTACGTTTTGCGACAAGATCGGACAACGGAGGTACGACACATCGCGACCCAGTACGATATTACAAGATAAATCAAGATATATCACGACAAATCCATCCTGTTGGTGGAATCAGCCCTTAACTCATACTGCAGCTTTCATAACCCTAAAAACGTCAGTTGACGCTTTCTTATAGAAATAGGATGAAATGATCAGCAGAGAAATAGGATTACACGGCAACAAATAAAGATAGGGTCTTCATTTTTCTCGCCAATAAATAAAGTAGTGATGGGCAGAAATAAACCGGGAATGGGACGACTTGGACTATTTATAGCAAAGCTCATATCAACGCATATATTGCTGTTCCCTTTTGGCAAACGTTCTAGTTTTCACTCCCGGGGCCCAATTACTACCAGCTTAAGAGAAAACCACTGATATATACACAATATTAAGTAAAATTCCGAGCGATAGCCAGGAGTATTACATCGTGTCAACTACAAGGAGAATACGGCCACACCGATCGAAATCATGGTAATGTTGTATTTATTACTCACCTTCCGAGTAATTATTAGGAAAAAAATCTTGTAAATATGATGCAAGCGCCGTGCATTGATTATATAAATTAGTTCCTATAATGCCCGTCAGGTGGCAGAAAAAGCTGTATTCCCCTAGGAGATTCCGGAGGTCCGTATTCTACTCAGTAGCGATCTGTAAACTTCATATGCTTAGTATGGAGACTCCGTATTCGGTGGGTAATAAATGACAATAATCTAAATGTCAGGATATGACGAAGTTGAATCGGAGAGTATGAAGGAGGAGAAATGAAGAAAGGATGGACTTATTAATGATACACTATAGCTGTACATTGCTGCGTGAAAGATCTACCATGTAAACTGAGAGACTGCACATAAGGACTAGTAAGTGATAGGGTGGCAATCAAATCAAGTCGGAGACAGGGGAGTTCTTTAAGAAAGTTTTGTACTCTTTTTTATCCTACCCCTAATAAAAAACGCCATAGGCTTAACATGGGATTTGTTTATGTCACTGGGTGTGACATAAAGTGTTGTTTATGTCACTACTTTCTATTACTGAAAAAATGTGGAAACGGGGTAGGATAAAATCTAGACGCCACTCGTTTGAGTTTGAGCTTATTTATGCCACTCATTTTGTTGGCTCCGTAATGTCACTCATCTTCGACTCGTGAAATTATGGAGCCAACAAAATGCGTGACATAAATAAACTCAGACTCAAACTCGTGACGTCTCTTTATATTATCTTATCTTTATTGACGAATTCTGGGCAAGCAAACTTCTCCCATTTGGGGTGTAGAGATTCTGTCTGTACATGCAGTATGCTCAGCGTGCCTTCTCACGCATTGCCACCACCAAAAAGTGCAAAAAGAAACTCTTGGGAGTCTCTAGCATGAGGGTTTTTGGGAAGTTGATACCTTTTTAGCTAGGAAGGGGAAGGGAATAGTAAGGGGACTGTATGAAATAAAATAAAAATGGGGAAAAAAGGAACCAAGACCGAGTATGATCACACATTTGTATTGCTTTGCTAAATACCGTGTTATGTTATGTTGTTCGTCTTTAAAGCTTATATAAATCAATTAAGTTCTGTTAATTAATCCTAAAAAGTAGGCCCCGCCCACACGGCCATTAGGCACATGCGGATCGGGGCTGACAGGCGCATATCTGGGCTGCTTCACTGACTCTCTGACTCTCACTGTGAACACATTTACCCGGCTGTATTTAGTAGGGTGAGACTGGGATACACAACTACATAACATACACACTGCTGCTATGGGTATAGTTATCGTACACAGATTGCACTGTACGCCGTGAATCGTTGTACTGGTGACTTTGGATACCAACAGATTGCACACTTTGAGTGACAAAATGCACGCTTTGGGCCTTACCTGCACACTTTGAGCTACAGATTGCACGCTTTGAAGAAATAACGCATTTTGATTGGTCAAAAGGCCGACAACAGAATTCTAGGAGCAAGATTAAAAAATGGCGGATCCCTTCACTTCACAAGTTCTGTGGCGTCGTACAGAAACCACGGAACGAGTTAGTGTGTACATTTATCAAACATCGAGGTAGGAAACGGGTATGATTCACATGATACACTCTAGATAGCTTAGATATGCGAGATCAATTGATTTCGATACGTTCACTAACCGAGCGGGTGACTGGTAGATGTCAACAAATAGCGGAGCCACTGTACCGTTCGAGTACAGCTGTCCGACGGGACGATCAAGCATAGCAGGGTTATCGTTCATTTATGTGGCAGTTATAATGTATTCGCGCCTGCGTGGTGATCACTTCCCGTTGTCCACTTCCGGCATGTCTGCTAATGTACACATCGTCTTTGCGAGTTGCAAATAGTGAATTCGATGTCAAACTACCGTCAGTTTTAGCGGATTAAGACCGAATTAAGGTAAATAATAATAAGAAACCATAGTGATGGTACCAATAGGGGTAGATTTACTAGTCAATAATTAATTAGTTTTGATTATTGTACTGTATTATTATAGCGTGCTTGCACACGCTAAATACATCATCTAGAGGTTAGACTTTCAGGGTACTGAATGAAAATTATCCCTTTACTATCTGTGTGCTATTCACTGTGATAGTGAGAAGAGAGCAGGGTGCCAGTATCTCAGGGTCTTAGAGGTGTGCCCAGCTGACCATGACCAGTCATTTAAGACCAAAATACCTCAAGGCCCACTGCTTGATCTGTTTGGATCCTAGACAGGCAGTTACAGATATAGCAAGTTGACTGGGTGCAAGCGGGTTACAGAAAACTATCCATAGACTGAATCTAACCCAAACCGTTTAATTGTTATTTATAATTGCACGCTTATTCATCTATGATGAACATCCTTTTTGCTCATATTTATCTTCTGCCTTGGTACTGGCAATGTGTCACTCCCACAGTCAGCCATAGTGTGATCATGACCTAAGAGAGCCCTCAGATATTTATAGGTCCACTTTATGCCTCAAACTCTCCAGGTATAAATTACTACAAAGTCCCAGAATACTGCTTGGAGAGTTTCTAAACAGACTGGCCCCATGTTGGTACTCACCCACAACTCTCCCAGTTGAGATATGCCCCATAGGCTCTACTCTACACAGCCTCTGTGCATGTGTTGGGTGGAGCCTAGCTTTTGTAATTCATTAACCTAGCCTAATTGCTTTATATAAGCTTTAACTTGAGATTTCACAAACCATATAACTCATGATACCAGAAACAAAACGTTTGTGCTCAATAAAAATAATAACCTAACATCTTCAACAAAGACAAAAGATCCCCATTAGGAGGTTGACCTGTACATGTTTAAATCAAGGTCAGATATTCAGATTCCTGGAGAGACTGTACAAAAAAAATGTAAAAAGCGGAAGACCTTAACTGTTTTTGTCTTGTCTTAAACTTGTTTCATCTTCCATCTCGCCCCTACAACAGCCCAGTGAATACCACATACCATTCAAATAAATCGGAATATATCTCACCCCTGTACAGATAACAGAATAGACCACACCCAGGATAGAGACCATGGAGAATGGACTGCAATACTCATAGGTGCATGGGGAACCAGTTCCCAATGTTAAGCCTATGGGACAGAAATACCAGGGTTGAGATAAAGAACAAAGAAAGCACCGTCTGAAAATTGCGTCTTGTAGCAGCGCTTAGAGCCAATCGGCAAAGTGCACGCGAGTAGTGTAAGGAAAGGTAATCGTTCTCTATGAGTTTGATGTGGAGTGATATGAACGAGGCGAGAGCCGAGTGAATATCATGTAGTGTTCAAACGAGTTGGAGAACGATGACTCTGACCAAAACGAGTTGCTTTCTGTATTTATTTCACCCCTGTACACACTAAAAGAAGAGACGATGCACAGGATATTGACCATGGATAACGGACTGCAATATTTATAGGAGCATGGAGAACCAATTCCCAATGTAAAGCCTATGGGACAGAAATACCAGGGTTGAGATAAAGAACAAAGAAAGCACCACGTGTGGAACGTGTGAAAATTGCGTCTTGTAGCAGCGCTTAGAGCCAATCGGCAAAGTGCACGCGAGTAGTGTAAGGAAAAGGGGGTTAGCGGCGGGCGGCGGGTCAGTCGGCCATTGATTGCTCACCTCACGAGGTTAGTGGGGATGAGGGCGCGCAGGGAGCCCCGTACAGACCGGGGGAGGAGAGGCGGAGGTAGGATAGGAGGTAATCTAGTGAAAGGTAAGTGGCGAGGGTGTGAGGGGCGGGCTGCTTGGCCGAGCTGTCGCAGGTAATAGGGCTTAAAAGAGCAGTGTGGGTGCGGCTTGGATGCAGAGAGACGGGGACCGTAACGGAAGGACTATGTGTTGGAAGCAGCAGTAGAAACTAGGAGCAAATCGTATGTTCATCATTGATGAATGAGCGTGCAATTATAAATGAATAACAATTAAAAGGTTTTGGTTACATTCAGTATATGGATCGTTTTCTGTAACCACTTGCGTCCAGTAAACTTGCCATTTCTGTAACTGCCTGAGTCTATCTATAGGATCCAAACATATCAAACACCAGTAGGTTAAAGAGGTATTTCGGTCTTGAGTTATTGGTCATGGTTAGCTGGGCACACCTCTAAGACCCTGAGACACTGGCTCCCTGCTCTGTTCTCACTATCACAGTGAACAGCATGCAGATAGTAAAGGGATAGTTTTCTGCGTGCCACTGAAAGTTCGATGTGACCACTCTAACCTCTAGATGATGTATATTATGCATGCAAGCATGCTCTAAAAAGAAGTACCTAAATGCCGAACAAGCCATGATAGTTTATGAATCACTAGCAGCAAATGATATGTTCATCATTGATGAATGAGCGTGCAATTATAAATGAATATCAATTAAAAGGTTTAGGTTACATTCAGTATATGAATCGTTTTCTGTAACCACTTGCGCCCAGTAAACTTCTATCTATGGGATCCAAACATATCAAACACAAGTAGGTCAATGAGGTATTTCGGTCTTGAGTGATTGGTCATGGTCAGCTGGGCATGCCTCTAAGACTCTCAGACACTGGCACCCTGCTCCCTATCCAATAGCACAGCGAATAGCACACAGATAGTGAAGGGATAGATTTTTCTCAGCATGCTGAAAGTGTATGTGACCACTCTAACCTTTTATAGGGAACGTATATAGTGCGTGCGAGCACGCTTTCTAAACAACATTATGTAAATAGATAGATAATTTGTATTGGGTAAATATCTTCATGATTTTGAGGTATATAGTAATATAGCTATGTACATAATTGTCCAGATCCCCAACTCTTTCCCCAGATGTTCAGAGCTCGTTCTAAAGAACTCGTTTTAAACATCTGGTGAAAGGGGTTTGAAATCCGGAAAATTACTTCACAGGAATACAGTTTCTCTATCTGTCCCTAATCTTTCACAGGTTTTCTCAATAATATAGAGAAACTGTATTAAGATATATGAGCCATTTCAAATCTAATTTGGGCACGCAATGGTCATAGCGTAACGTGGATTACACCCCCACCCTCAAACAGCCTCTAGTACTGTGAACTCTCACCAGATGGCGTTTTCATACTTCAAAGCAGTCTCCTAGCAGACCTTTCATGGCGCTTATTTATCTTTGCTCCAACCCAATAGCGACCTTTGAAATTCAAAGAAGTGTAACTGTCAAAGTTAGTAAAGTAAAAAAAACTCATATATTAGGAGTTGAAAGAAAACTGTAAATGTTAAATCAGCTTAAACTCTTACTTATCATACTCACTCTAACAATATGCCATGTTGTGTTAAACTCCTCTTCAGCTCTAAACTGCTGCAGGTTGGAGCAGAGATACAAAGAGCCCATGAATTGAGGCACAGAACCTATGTTTGGAGAGTGGCTTCAAAGTCTGATTGGCTAAAGTCATGACTTGAACAGACTCACTCGTGGAGCTATATTCAATTTGAACCACAACACTGATCTGATAAACTGACTGCGACTAAAAGGAGACAAAGCCACTGATCTGTGTGAACAATTCGGATTATCAATATGAACCAACTTGTGAAGCCCCCAGACACTATGCTAACTGTGGAGAATTAGATCTAGGCCTCTAGTGTGGACCTGGGACCTGTTTCACTAGTTTCGTGACATGTCTAGATGGCGTGACATGTCTAGATGGCGTCTAGATGGTGTGTCCGGTTTCATAAGAACTCTACATTTAACTTCGTTTTGTGTGTTCTGGCTTGCACTGTTGGTGCCGCTTTTCATGTCTGTCTAACACTTTTGTCACAAAACTAGTGAAACAGATCCATGATGTGTAGATTTGTCTAATTCCCATGTTTGGGGTCTGTCTATTCCTAAGAGCGGCTTCTTGTGTTGTCACAAAACCAGACAACCCAATATGTCTGTATGGTGTCACAGACAATGTCACGAAACTAGTGAAATAGGTCCCTGGCTCTGACAATTCAGGCTTACCAAGGCTGGTCGTCACTAGAAGTCTGTGACCACATATATTGATGGCTGCCATTATTTACGCTATTTCATAGATATCTCGCTGTATTTACGTACACGATTAGGGTTCCACATATTATTGTGTGTATATCTATTGTATTATGACATATATCGCGATGCCAATTGTCAAATCGACGTGCCTATTTTTTTCTATCCGCCATTACCCGTTCGCTAAGACTTTAGGCGTAACGTCCGTTTTTACATGGGTTTGCAGGAAGTGGTTGTTACCATATACATAGCAACGGTTAGTAATTATGTTGCCAGCAGGTAATTATATAGAACGTCCTGACCATGCTGTACAAGTCACAGAACGAGATGGTAATTTACGATTTGTACGGAACGAGGCATTTATGCCGAGTTCCGTACAAACCGTAAATTATCATGGTTGGACGTTCTATATTTACTATATACCCCCAAAAAAATTTAAAAATCATTAATTTAATTTTTAACAACTGATATGTTAATAAATGTGTATGGCAAGGTGGTCCGTATTTTAGTGTACGGACCAGTGGTCCGTACAGTATTTTTACGTTGTATGTCAAAACGGTATGTATTTACAGTAAATACGGCATGGGTATATAGTACATGGATATTTCCTCACAGAAGCCTGCATCGCCTTTCCTCGGGGATGATACAGAATCTGACGGTCATTGAAGGTCATCCTAGGAATTGAAGGTGTGGAGGTAAGCCCATCAGGAAATGATGACAACAGCCACACAATGACAAAGGTCGTAATAGCTCGGGTGTAGCCATATGCTGTAACGGAAGATCACCAACTTTGTGAATTTACTGCAATAGAGTTGGTTTTTTTCAAAAGTTGGGTACTTCAAATGAAATCAGGTAGCTGCGTGAGGCATTTAGATTTTGAAAGTGAGAATTAAATGGTCATTAATGCATAATTCTACGAAAATATCTATACAAAAGGGATTCAATATAAATTAGACATATCTATTTATTTATGGGTTATTTTGCTCATAACATTCTTCTATTGAGTATCTATTGCTTATCATGGATTTCATCAATTATGTGAGATTATCTGTACAGATTATTTGTACTGTGGAGGTAGTTTGGTGAACGGTTTCGTGTTGTATAAGGTGGATGGTGTTTCATTAATAAACCTTTTTAGAATAGCTGGTCAAATAGGAGCCAAAGAAATGAGGGAGAATCCGACCCGCCACTGAGTACACCATCGCCTGTACCCAGACCACGAAGGACGACTCCGGGGAGGACTGTCTCTACCTCACCGTCTTCGTGCCTGGTGGGGCTGGACGTGCAAAGTTAGTATCCGAATATCTTAGACGGTTAAGTGCAAGTCATTTTATACTGGCCAACGAAAACAGCATTGATTGATTGAGTTCTACTAAAAGTCGGTGAAGGCCAACGACTGTATGTCGGTATCTAAGGCCAGGCGTCCACCTACTACGATATGGCTCCGATATGGTCTAAGATGCACCGCCTGATAGAAATTCAAAATCGCGTCGGAAAGTCACTTAATATCGGGGCAGTTGACCACGTTTCTGTGATTAGACACCGATAGAAAACCCATACAATGCATGGTGAAGTGGCTTGTCTAGATATTTGTCTACGATTTTGCACCTTCCCGATATGTCTCCGATATTTGCTTTTTGTATCGGTGTCATATCGGTAGGTCTAAATTTCTATCGTAGTAGGTGGACGCCAGGCCTAAAACTCAGTGAGGGTACTGTGCGTGCCTTGTTTCTTTCGCATTTGGCAGGTCCTGTCTGTCCTCCAAACCCAATAACTATGACCAATGATTTTAAACCCCTTTGATTCTGTGGATCATTGACCAAGTAAATCGGTGGTGGCCTTATCGCATGATATATGCACAATTAACCCTTTAAGGACGGCCGCCTATGACAGAACTCCACACGTGGGGACGGCTACTATAGTGGCTATGTACAGCTCTAGGGGACGGGGGGGGGGGCATTGTCCTCTAAACTCAAAATTCGAAGGTTAATCATGTGATATTATTTTTTATCCTTAATATTTTTATTTCTATTATGTAGAATTCAAAGATATGATGTTACAGCTACATTCTGTGCAAATTTCAAGTTTATTGTTAGAATATTTCCTTTTCAAAAACAATTTCATAGATGTCCAGCAAATAATGCCTTAAGGCATCATCCGCCCCCGGCTGGTTGATACCTTAAGGCATCATCCGCCCCCTGCCGGGTGAAGCCTTAAAGCATCAACCGCCCTTAAAGGGTCAATCGATGAACAATTCTCTGCATGTCTATTGTCTCTGCATGTCTGGCTTTGGTGGTTCCCGACTGCAGATCAGTGGTGAATAGCCGGTCAGTGGAAAATGGATTTATAGGCCTGTTTCCAATGGCCGACAAAAATGGTATAGATTTTTTTAGTTCTTCTAAAAGCCCATTTCCATTTGCCGATATCTTTTTTTTTTTCATTTGAAGGTTTTTATTATCAAACTCTGGGGACACGCAGGTCTTCCATTTGACAATATCAGATACAGCCTGTACAGTGAGTGCTCAGTGCGCCTACATAGCACACAAAAAACACAAAAAAAAACCACACAAAAAACACCAAACTATGTACAAGTACAGTTGCACATTCAGACCTTGGTATGCAGTCAATTATAGGGCTTCTGAATATATCAAATCACAACCATTTCTCGTACACTGCTAAATTGATTTATTTGGTCTTTTACTACTCGTTTAAAGGAGGCAACAGAGTCACGATTTTGTATGTCTACTGTCAGGAACCACCGACGGACCACTAATACTGCTGACGCAAAATGGATATGGGCTTTTAGGAGAACTAAATAAAATGTACACCGTTTTTGTCTGCCAATGGAAACGGGCCATATGTGTGATCAATAGGCCCGTTTCAATTTGCTGACGAAAATGGCGGCGATTTTTTGGGTTACCCAGAATATCTGTCTGGTAATGCCACTGCCTGTGCATCGGTATCGAAAAATCGGTGAGCGTAGTAGTTTTCACTCAGCCACCAAGCTTTCACTAAGTGGTCATTGGTGTCACATTGCATAATCTAAGCAGAAAAAGTCGTGGATCATTTCACGAGCTGGGTCGTTTCTATTCACCGATTTTAGGTCAGCAGTGCCAAAAGTCCGTCGGTGGTTCCTGACTGTAGATCAGTGACGGGAAAGCGGCCAATGGAAACGGGCCTTACATGTGATCAATGCTAGGCCGGTGACCGAGGGACCAGACAGAGTGGCATGGAGAGCGGCCATTATTCAGCCAGTCGTGTCCAGACACCCAGTCGTGTTTGATCAACTCCCTCTCCCCTCATACCTGACCGGCCTGCCGATGTGCATGCACGCTTTGTTCAGCAAGGGCCGGGGATGACAACTCCAGTCTGCAATAAGCGACTGAGGTGATGTTGGGAGAGTGTAGGCTTTATCCGGAGAGTGAAGGATCGCCTGAGAGAAATGTGAGACTTATGAGGTATTGCCAGGAAGAACGATGTAAGATCGAACGTAATAAAAATCTATTAAGAACAAGTCAAGATAAGCGTGGTTACTGACAAAGAATGTACTTCCTGGATAAGTTACAGAATAAATAGATTGCTAAATGTATTTTGACACCGTTGACAACCACATCCTCCTCAAAAAATTAGATTTATACGGAATTAGGGGGAAAAAACTTAAAACTTTTCAAGAATTATCTTTCGGACAGAAAGCAAACGACCAAAGCTAACAATAATATGTCGAGTGAGGTGGTGGTGGTCTGCGGTGTCCCACAGGGCTCCAACCTTGGGCCGACATTGTTTCTGACCTATGTCAACGATGTTTTTAAATGTGTTAATGATGTAAAAATTCGCCTCTATGCTGATGATACGGTGCTTTATATACATGGAAATAATGCTGACAATGTAAGAAGCCAGTTACAACAAGCCTTGAGTAAAAAAACTGTTCCTTGTAGTAAGATAATGTAGCTGTATTTCTGCTTCAACCACTGCAATGTCGAATATAATTGATAATTAAATAGAAGAAGCGGTACAGATTTTATACGGTTGCATCAGGTCATTTCTCGAGATGTCTGGTCCCTGAATATTACTCTTCCATGCGGAGTCATCAACCTACACATATTTAAGCCATTTTCCACTGGCCGATTATTTGCCACCGATCTGCAGTCGGGAACCACCAACCATAGATCGGTGAATAGAAACAGACATGCAGAGAAGTGCTCACTGATTCAGTGTGATTAGATTATGCAATAAGGCCACCGCCGAATGACTTGATCAACTAGGCCTGGCGTCCACCTACTACGATAGAAATTTAGACCTCCCGATATGGCACCAATACAAAAACCAATATCGAAGACATATCGGGAAGGTGCAAAATCGTAGACATATGTCTAGACATGCCAATCCACCACGCATTGTATGGGGATTTTATCGGTGTCTAATCGCAGATACGTGGTCAACTGCCCCGATATTAGGTGAACTTCTGACGCGATTTTGATTTTTTATCGGGTGGTGCATCGTAGACCATATCGGAGCCATATCGTAGTAGGTGGACGCCGGGCCTTACCAAGAGGATCAAATGGGTTTGAAATCGTTGGAGATGGTCATTGTGTTTGGAGGACAGTGCAGTCAGTATGGACCTGATAAATGTGGCAGAAACAAAGCATACGCAAAAGCGATTTTCAGGAGAACTTAAGTAGTCGGTACATTTTTCTTCGGCCAGTGGAAAATTGATTTGTTACTGCTAGCAATGTGCACAGACACATCTTTTCTTCTTTTTTTCAAACTTTTATTTAGGCTGGCCAAAGCTCAGCTTGATAACAGCTGGTTTTAATGCAAGACCAGTAGTGGTACATTTCATTCATTTCTCCTGGTGTACAGTTTGATGTTATTATACAATAATTATAACGAATATACACTCAACAGTTATCCATTGTTGTTTATCATAGACCAGCCACACTGCTGTGGGAGAACCACCATCTTTGTAACACAAGGTTGGGCAACATAAATATTTTGCAGGTTGGTGTATATATAACATATATATAATATCGACAGAACACCTATTTCATGGTGAGTAAATATATATAGGCAGTTCAATACATATTGCAAATATATGGCGAGAGAAAGAATTCCTACTAGCAGTGTGAATATAAGATGATATAGATGGAGGTATGAAGTGTGTTAAACCCCTAAAAGCAGTATCAAATAGTCGAGCGTCTCCCTCTAAGGCTCTGATCCCCCATTTCTATTTATAAACCATATCGACAGTCACAGTCCCTTCTCCGTCTATAAAAGCAGCCTCTGCGTTTTTAGTCGCTTTGGTCGTTAGAGGAAAATACTGTGGCTTTGGAGGCAAAGGACAACCTTACCTTCTAGCTCCCTACTTATAGAGTATGCTGTTGCCATCACCGTTTAGGACATATACCTGGAAAGCGAAATCGTACCCGCCTACGCTATAGCATGAATAGTCATTGGCACTGCCATACAAAAGTATCACAGGGAAAAAGGTATGTGTGTTGGTTTTGAACTCTTTCCTTGCCTAGGGGGGGCATTGCTCCACGTTTTGCGGATCGCAGAATAGTTACCCGAGGTTGAAAATGTTGCTCTAGAATATTTGCGGATCGTATCATAACTATGTTGCCATCTATATTCAATTAATAATGAATTCAATTCTAATTAACAGCAATCGGGAACGAGGCGTTAAGAGTCTGATGTACAACTGCACTACTCAAAAAAAAAAAATTTTAGAAGACCAAACACTCAGGATCAGACACAAAGTCTACAACTTTGGTTCTCAAAATTTAGAAATAAAAATCTAATGAACCTTTCACCTATGTCGCTGGAAATGTGGTGTTACAAAAAGTAGCGATACGACATGAAAATAATGATACCACACGACACGATCCAATATTACTGGAGCAACACTTTTCCCGCATTCCTCCTATGTCACTGAAAATGTGGTGTTTCAAAAAGTAGCGATACGACATGAAAATAACAATACCATACGACACGATCCAATATTACTGGAGCAACTCTTTTCCCGCATTCCTCCTATGTCACTGAAAATGTGGTGTTTCAAAAAGTAGCGATACGACATGAAAATAACAATACCATACGACACGATCCAATATTACTGGAGCAACTCTTTTCCCGCATTCCTCCTATGTCACTGAAAATGTGGTGTTTCAAAAAGTAGCGATACAGTGAAAATAACAATACCAACACGACACGATCGGATATAACTGGAGCAACGCTTTTCCCCCATTTCTAGGAGCAACGAACCCCTAGAAGGCCCACTAATAGGGGTCTCCCGCCTTCTCTGCCGGTGTCAGCAGTCTGTGTTCCGGGAGAGGCTGTGGTGCGGGAGAGGGGATGGTGGGGGTGGCTGTGATGCGGGAGAGGGGGTGGTGGGAGTGGCTGTGATGCGGGAGAGGGGGTGGTGGGGGTGGCTGAGTGGCTGTGTGGGTTGTGGAGCGAGGCCGCTCGCTCAGCGGTGGGTGTCCCTTTCGCTGATGTGTCTGCTTGATTGCTGTTAGCCGTGTTTTTTGCGTGTGTTTGAAGGCATGGAAAGCGTTCTGTTGACCTTGTTGTCTCTCATCTTTCTGCTCCGACTGCTTATTTCACACCCACGCACCTATTTACTTCCTCAACCTGCCCACCTCCAGCCCCCTCCCCCGTCTCTCTCTATCTCTTATTCTCTCTCTCTTTATCCATCTCTCTCTGTCTTTCTATGTAGGTAATAAGTTTCAATCTCTCTCTCTGTCTATCTCACTCTCTCTCTCTATTTCTCTCTCTCTATTTCTCTCTCTCTGTATCTCTCTTTTTATCGCTCTTTATCCTACCCCTAATAAAAGACCGCCATAGACTTAACATAGGGAAATTTTATGTGGCAGGCCGTGACATGAAGTGTTTTTTATGCCACTAGAGTAATAACAATATTGACCAATCAGAGAGCAGGATGTCAGCTACTATGAAAAAAGTTCTGCTGGTCGTTGACTCAATATTTATCTTTTTAACAGTAATACAAAAGAATAGATGGGGTAGGATAAATATATTATCTCTCTCTATCTCTCTATTTCTCTTTATTTATCTCTCTATCTACATCTCTACTTCGCTCTATCTCCATCCTTTCTCGTTCTCTCTCTCTCTCTGTTTCTCCCTATCTATCTATCTATCTATCTCTATTTCTCTCCCCCTCTCTATACCTCTCTCTTTATATCTCTCTCTTTCTAGGTAGGTAGTAAGTTTCAATATATGGTAGAAAAAGGGATGGTAGAAGACCGTGTCAGATACTAATGAAAATAGATTTTCTCTCTATATCTATCTCTCTCTATATGAACTCTCTATCTCTCACCCTCTCTCTCAATCTCTCTATTTCTCTCTCTATCTTTGTTTCTCTCTGTATCTCTCTATTTCTCTAACTATCTCTATTTCTCTCTATCTCTCGCTATTTCTCTCTATCTCTCTCAGCCTTTCTTTCTGTCTATCACTCTATCTCTCTCTCTATTTCTCTAGCTAGCGCTATTTCTCTCTATCTCTCTATTTCTTTCTCTATTTCTCCCCATCTCTATCTATATCTCTGTTCCTCTCTCTAACTCTATATCTCTCTTTATCTCTCTATATCTTTCTCTTTCTCTGTAGAGATCTCTCTATCTATTTTCTTTCTCTTTTTCTTTCTAGAGATCTCTCTCTCTCTTCCTGTATCTCTCTCAATCTCTATCTATCTATCTATTTCTGTCTCCCTCTCTCTATTTCTCTCTCCCTCCCTCTCCCTATATCTCCATCTTTCTCTGTATCGATTTATCTCTCTCCTTTTCTCTTTATCTATCTCTTTAGTTCTCTCTCTTTCTCTCTATCTATCTCTATCTCTCTCTATTCCTCTCTCCCCTGTCTCTCTCTATCTCTCTCTGTCTCTCCCTCTCTCTATCTATCTCTCTATTCCTCTCTATTTCTCTCTCCCTCCCTCTCCCCATATATCTATCTTTCTCTGTATCTATTTATCTCTCTCCTTTTCTCTTTATCTATCTCTCTCTATCTCTCTCTATTCCTCTCTATCTCTCTATCTATCTCTCTATTCCTCTCTAATTATCTCCCTCTATCTCTCTATCTATCTCTTTATTCCTCTCTATTTCTCTCCCTCTATCTCTCTATCTATCTCTCTATTCCTCTCTATTTCTCTTCCTCTATCTATCTCTCTATTCCTCTCTATTTCTCTCCCTCTATCTCTCTATCTATCTCTCTATTCCTCTCTATTTCTCTCCCTCAATCTCTCTATCTATCTCTCTATTCCTCTCTATTTCTCTTCCTCTATCTCTCTATCTATCTCTCTATTCCTCTCTATTTCTCTCCCTCTATCTCTCTATCTATCTCTCTATTCCTCTCTATTTCTCTTCCTCTATCTCTCTATCTATCTCTCTATTCCTCTCTATTTCTCTCCCTCTATCTCTCTATCTATCTCTCTATTCCTCTCTCTGTCTCTCCCTCTATCTCTCTATCTCTATCTCTATTCCTCTCTATTTCTCTCCCTCTATCTCTCTATCTATTTCTCTAACTCTATCTATTTCTCTCTCCATCTCTCCCGCCTGTTTCTTGCCTCCCTCCCGCACAAACACCTGTTCCCTTGCCTCTAACCTTTAATCGCCTGTTTTATCTCCTTTTTGTACGCTGAACTCCTTCCACTTTAGACTGAATATAACCATTATAGGCGTATCTATAAGAATCCCAGCTGTAGCTGCTATTTCCTGATTCGTGTCCTGTCAATCAGGTGGACAATGTCAGCATGCGGCCACATTATAGGTCGGCGAGGCCCCCCCTGGGTTACCTCACATGCCTGTTCTGCTGACATCAGGGCCATAGATGTCAGGACCGAAGTTAGACAAACAGAGCTGAGTTAGCTAATGGCCCAGAATTTATCATCCATCGTATACAAAGCCCCCATTGAAAATGTATGGGGACTCAGTAAACCACGACCCAGTGTATAAAACGTGTCAGATACCATAACTGTGGTATACCGATTCAAACCTGTGGTATACAGCTTCAAAACCATGGTACACGGGAAAATAGTCCCTTTTGCTACAGAGCAAAGAAATAGTCCCTATTGTTATACCCTTTAATATGTCAATTACTGGATTTGATTTGTTCGAAAAGATGGATAATAAATGCAACAAAAGATGAATTTGTGGACAGGCGGCTCTGTAAACCACTCGGGGTTGACGTCGTAATACACTCGCTAGCGCTCGTGTATTACTGCGCGTCAATCCCTCGTGGTTTAAGGCCGCCTGTCCACAAAACCATCGATTATTGTCTATATCCACTACAGGTAGCTGTAGGGTACAGAGTGATTGCTAGTTCTGCCATCATTCACCAGGAAATTGTGAGATAGCGCCACTATAATCGATGGGCAACCACTGTTATCAATATTTTTCAATCTATGGATAATACTGAGACAAGGCCAATTCCTCTATGGTAAGCCTCAAAAACATATTTCTGATCAAATTCATTGATAACTGGACCTGCCACCTGGTGTTTTGTTTAGCATCGGGGGCAAGATGGCCGCCTCCATAGCACAATAGTTATGTGCCCTATAGAGCCTATAAGTCTATACGTGACATTCAAGCTTATAGAAGGTTCCAGCATTCAGAAATCCGGGAAGCCTGGGAAGCCTGCCTATTTAACATGGGTGAAATAAAGTAAGTGGCCCATTTAATAACCTTATTCTACCCCTAATAAAAACAAGGTTTAACATTGGGTCACTGTATTCGGGCAAGCGTGCAGGAAAGTGTTATCTATTGCATGAGGGCAATAAAGAAATTGACTAATCAGCCAGAATAGCTAAGTCACACTATCATGCGGCCTGTGAATTGTTGACGACCTGTAGCCTTACTTGACACTGCAGAACGCTAGTGAACTCTGGTCAGGTCGGCTTCTCATTGCGCAGTAAAGTGACCTGCCCGTCGTGCAATAAATACTCACACCACTCACTCTCATTCAGTTTCTACTAATTACTAGAGCAAGTAATTTAAGTGGCATATTATTCTTTTTTTTCTGGTAATGTGTTTGATGTTAGTTTGGTTTAGAACAGTACAGGTCAATATGATTAAATGAATATATACGAATATATGATATATATGTATATATATATATACGTATCATAGGACGATACTGGGGCTTATTTGATAATCTAGGCCCGTACATGAAGACCCTTCTCTAGACGTCAACGAGACCCAGGGACTATTTAGATAAACGTTATTCAACACTTATTGACCTTTGGTCAGGTAGAACAGTCTTAGTTGAACGAGCTTGACTATTATCAAACAACAATCCTCTTACTAGGTCTCCTTGTACCCTGTACTTTCATAGGCTTAAGTCATACAGCAGTCCCCTGTTTATGTCAATAACGGAAGATCACGTATTAATGTTGTATATTTTCCGTTAAAGCATGATTTCTCATTCGCGGTTGCCTATTTATAGTATATCATTAAAGGATGTCTGGTTTGGTTAATTATTTTCTACTTAAGGGAGGCAATGGTGAGGCTAAGCAACGAAATGTTAGTTTAATCATAACAGACATAGTGTAATAATGTAAGGGTAATAACAAACATTTTCTTGAATCAGCTTTCATATTGCTCTCCAATGGATAATGCATGTGTAGCCGAATACGAATATTTGATTGTTCATTGTCCGATTATCCACCCGTAAACTCCTTCTAAATTGATGATTAAAAAATAAGAGCAAAGCTCATATGTTAATCCTTTTCCTGCAGTACCCAGTTCCCCTGCTCCGCATTCCACGGCAGGCATTGCCTGATTAAACAGTGCTGCTACAGCTGGCACCTTTTACGGGAAAGCGTCACATGATGTGTCATGTGATTTGAGTAATTTACCTTGGTAACTGACGATATTTTTTTGTACCAGATCAAAGGTAAATATGGCTTTTATACTTTGTCAGAATTTCTTTTAATTCAAACAATTATTTTTCTATTCATTGAATTTTGTTCATAAGTTTCAATGATGCCTCTAAGGTGCCTGGAAGCATCTTCCTGCCGTAGCCAGGGGAATGCCTGGAGGCATAATGCTGCCGTAGCTAGGGGAATGCCTGGTTGTATCATGTTGCTGTTAAAGGGTTAGGCCCGGCGTCCACCTACTACGATAGAATCGTAGACCTCCCGATATGGCACCGATACAAAATGTCAAAATCGGTGCCATATCGGGAAGGTGCAAAATCGTAGACATATGTCTAGACATGCCAATCCACCAAGCATTGTATGGGGTTTTTATCGGTGTCTAATCGCAGAAACGTGGTCAACTGCCCCGATATTTGGTAACCTTCCGACGCGATTTTGATTTTTTATCGGGAGGTGCATCGTAGACCATATCGGAGCCATATCGTAGAAGGTGGACGCCGGGCCTTAAAGATATATTTTCTACTCCGTAGTGCCATCCTTTCAGACATTCTATCACTGTCTTAATTCTGTTTTAATGCAATCATTTCCATGGAGGGTCTAGACCGAGAGTGCTGAGTATTTTACAAGGACTCTATGAAAAGGTCACTCCGGGTGCTCTAGACTATTTTGAGAGGCATCCCACACAGTTGGAAGAGCAACTCAGAAGGATCATTAGTTTATTGCTAATTACTCCTACCACCGTTCGAAAGTATTCTCTGAGCGATTTTTTACTGGCCGACGAAAATGGCATCGATTTATTGAATTCTCCTTTTAGTCGGTCATTGTTGGCCAACGACTGCACGTCAGTGTCTAAACATTGGTGAGAATGTAGTGTAAGGTCCGTTTCCATTGGCTGACGAAAACGGTGTAGATTTTTTGTGTTCTCCTAATAGCCGTCACCGATATACAGTCAGGAACCACCAACGAGCCTTTGGCACTGCTGACACAAAATGTAAATAGGGTATTAGGAGAACACAGAAAATCTACACCGTGTTTGTCGGCCAGTGGAAAAGTGCCTTATCACTTGTTTCTGCTGCGTTTGACGTCCATACCAACAGAAGTCGTTCATTGGTGGTCTCGTTGCAAAATCTGTGCACAATTAATTGGTGAACACTTCTCTGCATGTCTGCTTCCATTCACCGATCAGGGACCTGTTTCGCTAGTTTCATGACATGTCTAGATGGCGTCTAGATGGTGTGTCCGGTTTCATAAGAACTTTGTTTTGTCCGTTCTTGCTTGCACTGTTGGTGCCGCTTTTGTCACGAAACTAGTGAAACAGGTCCCATGATGTGTCTAGATTTGTCTAATTCTTATGTTTGGGGTCTGTCTTTTCCTCAGGGCAGCTACTTGTGTTGTCACGAAACTAGACAACCCCAATGTCTGTATGGTGTCACAGACATGTTACGAAACTAGTGAAACAGGGACCTGTTTCACTAGTTTGAGTGGGGTTGACTAGTTTCGTGACAACACAAGTAGCGCTGGCACAAGTGGTGCTATAATGTCATAGTTCACAACACCGACTTTATGATACAACATGCGACAATAGATGTGACATATGTTATAAAACGTGACTCCGTTTTGTCCGTTCTTGCTTGCACTGTTGGTGCCGCTTTTTATGTCCATCTAACAATTTTGTCACGAAACTAGTGAAACAGGTCCCAGGTCCCTGGCGTCTCGACTGCAGAGCAGTGGCGAATAATCGGCCAGTGGGAAATGCTAGAACGACAACTACAGACTACTGCTGTTAGCTGTACCACTGATTATACTCCCATTGTCTGGCCTATACTGGAATATAAAGTACAAGAAGAAATATGATATCTCTTTCTAGATTAAGCACGCAGTATGTAATGTAACGTTTCATTTGGGATTGCAGTGGTCAATTCAGAAACGAATAATAGATAATTTAATCCACGGATATATGAATCCTTTTTTTTTTTTTTTTTTTTTTTTACAAATTCATGTCTAGACGAAATGAAAGCAAGCACCAGGAGGGAGCAGTGAAGGGGATCGTCTCATGCAGTATTCAGTAATGTTGGACTTTACTGAGATATATCTGCCTGGAGAAACGCATGGTTATCGCTCCAAAATCAATGGCTATGGATTCGCTGGATATGATAAAATACAAAGGTACACATCTACCGGCATCTACCTGATTTAGGCAGATAGGTGTCTTATTATCCATCGTATACAAAGCCCCCACTGAAAATGTATGGGGACTCAGTAAACCACGACCCGTTATATATAAAACCTGTCAGATACCATAACTGTGGTATGAAGATTCACACCTGTGGTATACGGCCTCAAAACCATGGTATACGGGAAAAATAGTCCCTCTTTTCTATAGAGCAAAGAAATAGTCCCTCTTGTTATACCCTTTAATATGGCGATAACTGGGTTTTAAATTATTCGAAAAGATGGATAATGAATACAACAAACGATGGATATGTGGATAGGCAGCTCTGTAAACTACTCGAGGTGGACGTCTGAGTATTTTACTCGTGTATTACTACGCGTCAACCTCTCGTGGTTTACGGCCGCCTATCCACAAAACCATCGTTTATTGTCTATATACAAAACACCTAAATGGTATGTATTAGGTATGTACAAATTGTGACAAACATGCTTCACCAGGCAATGGCTTGAAAACCAATCCATCGGATTGAAGCCAAAATGCCACTTTATTCCTTGTTTTTCATGTTATTCAAAAATGTTACCCCTTATTCAGTCAAATATTATTCCTAAGTGAGGTAGGAAGAACAATGAAGTCAACTTTCTGTGACTATGTGGAAACGACTGTAAACATTTTGAGCAATAAAGAAACTTTACACACACACAAAAAAAAACATTATCTCACCCCGGTATTTTTCTCCATAGGCTTAACGTTAGGAACTCATACTCCACAGCTTTGTACCCAATGCTTAATGGCTTATTAGTATACTTTTCAGTTACAATGAAACAACTTATAATGTGATACCATAACTGAACAACCTCCTGGTTGTCCTTTTATTGTGTATAAAATAAGTTATGTAATTGCTCCATGATTTTATTGTTTAAAAGCAATACTGAAAAGAAGGTGAAAAAATGTTGAACCCTATGCTGGGGGATACCTTCAAAACGGTTGATAAACCGATTTATTGTCCACCTAATACAAAGTGTCCATAGAAAACACATGGGCAGCATATAGCTGCAAACCTGGAGCATACAGATATGTTGCTCTGTGTTTCAAAAGCCGGTGCATACGGAAAAATAGTGCGTATGAAAAAATAGTGCGTACCTAAATGAACTAATATCAGTACCCCGCTTGTCAGGAAAAGGTGGATTATGAATATAATATAGACTGGTTTCAGATAAGAATGGGGTATCCCATGGTCTATTAAGGAATCCAACCGGTATAACATTCCTGGTGAAATTTACCTCGTCCTTGGTATTCTTGACTGTTCATATTCTTGTCTACTTCTTTACATTAATTGACATATCTTTTCTTTCTTCCAGGTACACGTATACCCAAAAAAAAAGAGCCTTTGCTTAAATTAGAGGATATAGTAAAATTTTGTTGAAGAAGATATTGTTCAAGGTGATGATTATAGCTTACAACTCTGTGTGAATTAGGTATATTTTATTTCTTTATCAGATGTGTACTATGATTTCAAGGGATAAGACACTTGTATCAGGAAAGAAACATTTCTCTGTTCAATGTGGCATTAACACATGGAGTATTATGGAAGTATAACTGGTCAAGGTGGAGAGTACACATGTTTATCAATGATACTATATTTGCGTAAGGAAACTATGAAACTTCATGTAATTGGTACTTGTATGGTCAATAAAAAAGAAATAAAAAAGAATGGTTATATACTCTTGAGAGACAGGGAGAGATTCAATATGACATCCAGTATTCCTATATACCCATTATTGAACTAACTAGAGTTACATACTGCTGCTGGGTGTGCATTAAAAATAAGTTATGTGTCGAGGTTGACGTTTTCGTCCCGCTCTCATGTTTTCGTCCCGCTCTGACGTTTTCGTCCCGCTCTGATCACGTGATACAATACAGCCATTTGCTTCAGAAGTGCTTCAGGTAAAGAATTAAGCATTTTTATCGATATTTGAAGGTATATAGGAATAGGGAAACCAAGTACCGGGAAGCAAAAGTCAAAGTTACTCGGTAAGGTTTGGAAAAATTACTGCCCGCGGCTGACGGCTTGGGCAGTAATTTTTCCAAGCCTTACCTCGTAACTTTGAACTTTTGCTCACCGGAACATAGTTTCCCTCTATTCCACAATGGACAGACAAGGGATGGATAAAATGCATTTACTTACAGATATAAACAGACTAGCTTGAGAGGTTCAATCCATTCGTAATTGAAAGCTCTTTTAATATCGGATTCACTTTAAGAAGTACATGACAATGCTTGCTCATGTCCTTCAGAATCTGATTGAAGAGAACATGTTTATAAATAGCAAGCTTTCCTTTTAATCCTCGCTCACAATACGTGCGTTTCCCATTACTTCTTGTCTTAATCTTAATCTTCCTGAAGGTGCCCTCCTGAAAGGTGGGGGGATATTGTAGGTCGGTGGTTACAGTGGAAAGGCAGATATTGGAAAGCTGTGAGTGGCACTTAATATCTAAGTTTACTTACAGATTCCAGATACAGCCCTCGCATGGAAACCCAATCTCCATGTGGCCCCCACAATGGTGGAGCAGTTCAGAGGAAACCAAAGCTACGTGTACAGAGGTAAATGTGGGAGGGTCTTAAAGGCATATCCTACAATTCACAGAGGCGCCATCTGGTGATTTTTGAATATTATCAATGATAAGTGAAAACTGGTTCTTTGTTATTTATTCTTACGCCGAATGAGTAAATTTAACGTTTTGTCCGTTTTTTCCAGTGTTAATAGGTAAAATAGGCCCATTTGCATTTACAAGATTTACTAAGAAAATGTACTGAAAAATATGATTTTCTTTTAAAAACAAGGATGGTGAGCTATGAATTTTAAGCTTAAATGTGAAGTACTATACATCTATTATATTCGGTGAAAGTTTGAGGTACATGACGGGTTTTACCCTGTGACTAACAATCTTTTAGAATCTCTATATAATCTATCATAGAATTATCATAATATTGATCTCTAAATAAAAAAAACTAGCACGGTGACCCCAATTTTTAAGTTAGAATTGTGTTCTATGACACTTGAAGATCAACATATTCAACTTCCAAGAAGTTGACATGGGTTTTGATTTTCAAGACAAATTGTCCGATATCCCTTTAAGGCCAGCAATGGACACAAACAGGCTTCTAGTAGCGGCTTCGGAGTTTCCTGTCAGCTTCTCCACTGAGTCCTGTTCTGTAGTCCCGTTTCCGTTGGCTGACGAAAAGGGTGTCGAATTTTTTAGTTGTCCTAAAAGCCCATTTTCATTAGCCATCACCAATATATATAGTCAGGGACCACCGACGAACCTTTAGGACTACTGACAAATGAAAAGAGGCTATTATATATAGATATTAAACGGCCCCCAAGTCAACACCTAGTATCTCTGTTACCAACCAGCAACCCTCTGCCCGCTCTCATAAGATCTCACACTCTCAAAGTGGTATTCTGTACTCCAACTTCGCTCTATGGGAGAGGAATTCTTAACGAACTAGGCTTAGAGCCTTGAGAATCCACTGGCCTCCTTCCCGTGTTAAAACCGTACATTAATGCAACCAAAATATTCCTATAATCTCAATGATGCCGCCTAGCGGGAATACTGTGTGCCAGTGGATTCTCAAAATCAGTGTATGGCCCACTATTCGCTGGGGGAGGGCAAAAATCAAAGAAACTGAGTGTGGCACCCCCCTACAAGCCTCATCGAGCGATTACTGTATTCACTGCGTCGGCCTGTGTCAGCCAACCAATCAACCCTCATTTCCTAATGTTCCGTTGTCGCAGACTACATTCATCAACATGTTAATAAACTGATCCCCACCGATTTTGGAACATTGAAACCACAACTTGTCCGAGACAAAAGGACGCCTGAAGGAGGTGTTTCACTAATCGGTCGGTAGCCATGCCTAGCTGTCCTCCATCTACTGACTCTGTTAGGATGGCTTGGCTGAGACAAATTACCCTCTGTTTGTCACAGACAAATGTACAAAATGTTCTGAAATCGGTAGATGGGCATTGGGCTTTAGAGTTAGCAGTGCATTGCGAAAAAATCTGCTCTTCCATACTCCTAGCTCAAGCAGAAGCCAATACCTGTCTCCATCAAAACATGATATTCTCATGCTACTAGTTACTCTAGTAATGTGTTAGTTAAAACTTTTTCGCTGCGAATTGGCATTTAGGACTTTCTCAATTATTGTGTGACATTTCATGAAGGTCTAATAAATAATCTTCGATAGGACGAGAGGATACTTAACCGCAAACAAGTTCCCAGGACTTTTAAGCCATGTGCGAGGTCATGTACAATCCAGGAGCCCATTTGATAATCCAGGATGTATCGTAGGGCTGGACGATAAGATCTAACTCAAGATGGAGGAGGTCTGGGATGATCCACACCAAATATTGTTTCAGAAATGTGATCCCTGGTGGACAGTAAAATTCCTCTTGGAAATAGTGCTAAGTATATCGCAGACGTTTCGTAAGGATAAGTCCCTCGAACCTAAGCTTGAGGCCCCATAGACATGGGACAATTTCTAGATATATCCTGGATTATTCAACAGGCCACATGTCCTAGGAAGTGCTGAATAAACCTACGATTATCCAGCTCCTCCAGAACCTCTTTTCTTCCGTCAAATGATACACATTCCTTTCTCTTCCACCATGACCAGCTATTTCTAGAAAAAAAACACTGAATACAATTTAAATCACAACTTATTATACTATATTCTAAAAACAAGCTAAATGTACGACAGGCCTATAGGTGTCCTTGGTGTAGGAGCATTGTAGGCGACTTAGTACAATTTGGAGGACAAAGGAGAGTTGTACGATACATTTATACAACAACATTTCAAAGGCTGCATGAGATCGTATCTTTGAACTCTCCTAGCTCTAAGATCTCCTGGCTTATACAACGGGCCCCTGGCAGGTAACGTCTTCTTTGAAACTCCCACCCACAACATTCAGGTATAACTACAGACGTCAGCCTAATGATAAATTTCTGTGATCTACGTAGTTATAGAGGTGAGTGAGGGCTTCTTAAAGCTATATTGGCCGGGATTCGAGGTAATTCCTGATGCAGGAATCTTTGATTGACATTATAGGGCACAGAGTGATTGTTAGTTACTCCATCATCCACAGGGGAATTATAAGATAGCGCCACTCTTGTCTGGAGACAACTGTTTTTATCAGTTGTTATAATTCATTGATAATCTTGAGACAAGGCTAAAATCCTGTATGGCAAGCCCCCAGAAAAAGAAAAAAACTCATTGATAACTGCCCCCACCTGCCACCTAGTGTCTTGTTTGGCGTCAGGGGCAAGATGGTAGCATGCATAAGACAATGGTCATGTGCCCTATATCTTCATCTTGTAGTGTCTTAGTACTTTCTCCTTCATCTACTAAAGGATATTTGTTGTAAAATCTATCCAAAAGGTTTCGGATATCACGCGTCATAGCAAGATTATTAATTACACGTAGATAACATCTTTCCTTCATCCTTAATTCTAAATCAAACCCTAATACTTTTATATATATGTATATACAAAAATATATATATATACATGTGCATATATATATATAATATATATATATATAATATATATATATATTTATTACCCACCTAATACGGAGTTTCCATGCTAAGCCTATGGTGCCTACAGATCGCTACTGAGTAGAATACGGACCTCCGGAATCTCCTAGGAGAATACGGCTTTTTGGGCCACCTGACGGGCATTATGGGAACTAATGTATATAACAATGCATGGCGCTTGGGTCGAATTTCTAATTATTTACAAGATATTTTTCCTTTTAATTACTCGAAAGGTGAGTAATAAATACAACATTACCACAATTTCGATCTGAGTGGCCGTATTCTCCTTGTAGTTGACACTACGTAATACTCCTCGCTATCGCTCGGAGTTTTACTTCGCGTCAACTACGCGGAGAATACGGCCACTCAGATCGAAATCGTGGTAATATTGTGTATATATATATATATATATATATATATATATATGCAGATGCATGTCCAGTTAAAATATGACCACAAGCAATAAACAATATACAGACATAAAATTTTTTTTACTGGTTTCAGATACTAGTGGCCGTATGCTCCGAGGAGTTTACGCGTAGTAATATCCGAGCATACAACTGATTTTATCTGAAACCAGTCTATATTGTATTTCTTATTCAGCTTTTCCGGACAAGTGGCATGTTTTCTTTAGCTTCGGCAGGCAAGATGGCCGTCTCCATAACACAATAGCTATGTTGCCTATAGCTAAGCCTTTTACTTGACCTCTTTGCCCTTCAGACAGCTGCATTTGACACTCTCCATTAGCCATGTCTAAGGCCTATTTCCATTGGCCGACGAAAAGGGTGTAGATTTTTTGAGTAACCCAGAAAGTCTGTTGGTGGTGCCACTCACTGTGCGTCTATATAGAAGGATAATAGATTTCACTCAGTCACCAAGCTTTCACTCAGTGGTGGGTGGTGCTACATTGCATAATATAAGCAGAAAAAGTTGTGGGTCATTTCACGAGCTGGGTCGTTTCCATTGACCGATTTTAGGTCAGCAGTGCCAAAAGTCCGTCGGTGGTTCCTGACTGTAGATCGGTGACTGGAAATCGGCCAATGGAAACGGGCCTTATACGGAATCAAGACACAGAGTAAGACCTGGCGTCCACCTACTACGATATAGCACCGATATGGTCTACGATGCACCTCCCGATAATAAATCAAAATCGCGTCGGTAGATCACCTAATATCGGGGCAGTTTCTGCGATTAGACACCGATAAAAACCCCATACAATGTATGGTAGATTGGCATGTCTAGACATTTTTACCATTTTGCACCTTCCCGATATGTCTCCGATATTTGCTTTTTGTATCGGTGCCATATCGGTAGGTCTAAATTTGTATCGTAGTAGGTGGACGCCGGGCCTTAGTATGGTGTAGTCTTATGTGGCGTTTCCACCTGCCGATTATCACCACCGATTAGGGCATTTCACACCGCCGACCGATTATGCAACACATTTAGTGCAATAATCGTCAGGTGGAAACAGAAATTGTCAGCGATTTTTCTCTCCTGCCTTATGCAATTTGGCACCACCGACCGAATTCTGCACCCGCCGATAAAATCAAAGTGCATTTAATTAATCGGTGGCAGTCTGCATTTTACTACCAAATATCGGTCAGAGTCCACCTCATTTTTGCAGTGCAGGTCACCGATTATGTGCCACAGATCTTTCACAAGGAGAACTCCGGCCGACTTTTGAACAGCGTGGAAATTACTGGTGGGTTTTTAGTCGGCAGGTGGAAATGCCGCATAACAGGGAAAATACCGTGCTTAGTTTTTTTTTCTTGGTTTTTTTTCATGATTTCTTTATTGACAATAAAGTACATTTGATTTCCAATTTTTGATTTTGCGTATTTTGTCAATATAGAGGGCTTATGACATCAGCTATGTAACTGGATAGCTGGTTTTCATTGTCTAGCCCACTAGTTATGATAGAGTATCATAGACGTCATGCACATATTCTAAATTTATCATATCGGAGAGCACAGAAACCCATCAATCTGGACTATAGGATAGTTAGAACAAGACAAAATTTGGCCCCAGTTTTGAAAATTTTGACACCCAACACCCAAGCATATATATGCGTAGCCCTGAATATATGTGTGGAACGAATTGGAATGGTCTACCAGCAATAACCAGGGAAACTGAAACTCTAAAAGAGTTCAAAAATCTAACAAAACGTACCATGCTGGGAACAGTACCTTTGTTCCGTATGTAATCCTACTATTAGGGGCTACCATATAGACTGATGTTATGTATTAGGTCCACAGAATTGACCAACACCACAAATTTGGATAAATGTATATCAATAAGATTTATTTTGACTGGTTTATGTATTACATGTTATTAATTCAAGGTACAACTTCTCCTGTGAGGAGAAAAAGAAACCTCTCTTGTAAGTCAATGATCAAATTTTGGTATTAAGGGATCCGATTGAAACCAGCCGATATATTCCGGCTGACGGATATGCCCGCTTTTTTGTATCACACATATACTACAATGTAATGCGACATATTGTAACTACATGGAAGGAGATGCAATAAAGAAGTTTTTTTTCAAGTATATATATATATATATATATATATGCTAGAACGCCTGTGAATATAGGGATCTATGTTGTTATGTGTCCAACAGAGATGTGAGTGGATGTATCAACATTTTTCAAATTTTTTGCTAAAATAGTATTTGTCACCTGTGCATACTTCACAATGCATTGGTTTTTAAAGCCTGTTGATGGGGTTATTTTTTCGTCAGGTGAAGTATAAACTTTTGCCATTCAAGCCTTACACCGTGGACTTTTTAATCTGTCTTGTGAGCTTCCTATTATTGAGATAAATATACAGATTAGTCATTAAAACAATCTGCCTTGTATGTCGGGTCGTCTTGTGCATGGACTTAACCTTTCAGATGTGAATAAGATAGATGCAAAAAAAGGTTATCCATGAGCAAAGTCCCACCAGACTCAAGAAGAAACCAACAAGTTTTGGTCAAAGTTTCTCCACGAGTTTGATGCGGTGTGATATGAACGAGGCGACAGCGTGTGAATACCATGCAGCATTCAAATGAGTTGGAGAATGACTTCTTTGACCAAAACGAGTTGTTTCTGTATTTATCTCACCCCTGTATATATATACTAGAAGAATTAACAATACACAGGATATAGACCATGGAGACTGGACTGCAATACTCATAGGGGCATAGAGAACGAGTTCCCAATGTTAAGCCAATGGGACAAAGATACCAGGGGTAAGATAAAGGGACAGCCACCCTGAGCATATTCGTATAAGGAATTATAGAGGAAACCCATGAAAGTTTAGGGTCTGAGCTCGAATCCCATCTCATTTGAATCAGTAGTAATTCACAAGGCGAAGCCGCGTGAATTACTATGTGATTCAAATGAGATGGGATCGAGCTCTGACCCTAAACTTGAATTGGTTTCTGAATTTATCTCACCCTTAATATTGACTAATGGGCTAACATTTGTGACATTATCCCCCATTTGTGACATTATCCCCCATTGGATATTTTTCCTAAATATCTAATGGGTGTTAGATACGAGTTCCCAATGTTAAGTCTATGGAGAAATAATATCTGGGGTGAGATAATACCAAAGATCCCATTTTCCTAATAAGCACCAGGAACCTTGGTATCACCGCCAAATTGTGATCGATATATCAACCTGATATTCAACCATCTAATACTGGTAGCTAGATAGATTTGGGATTTCACACGTTATAACAAGATCAATGATTGCACGTAGATAAGATCAGGCCTTGCAGTGGACAGAAATTAGATATCATGAGTGGAGAGTCGCAATGATTAAACACTGGGTACAAATAGAGTTGACCCGTCGACTAAGGTATTGTCCATCTCATCTCATCTCATTCATTTTATCAGCTATTTTATTACCCACCCAATACGGAGTCTCCATACTAAGCCTATGGAGCCTCCAGATCACTACTGAGTAGAATACGGAAAGCCGTATTCTACTAGGAAAATACGGCTTTTCCGGCCACCTGACGGGCATTATAGGAACTATTTCATATAAACAATGCACGGCGCTTGTGTCAAATTTCTGATCATTTACAATATTTTTGTAGTTGACACTACGCAATACTCCTCGCTATCGCTCGCAGTATTACTACACGTCAACTACGCGGAGAATACGACCACGCAGATCCAAATCATGGCAATATTATATATGTATACTACTATGTAGTGATGGATTGTGATTTGTTTGCTCTTAGATTTTTTTTTAATTCATTATTGCAGCGTTTATTTCCCATCAATTCAATCCTTATCAAACTCCACATCAAACTCGTGGGGAACGATGACTTTGACCAAAACTTGTTCATAACTTGTTCTCACCCTTGTACACACTAACAGAATGTAAGATAGACAGAATATAGACCATGGAGAACGGACTGCAATGCTCGTTGGGGCATGGAGAATGAGTTCCCAATATTAAGCATATGGAACAAAAATACCAGGGGTGAGATAAATACACAATATTTCCATGATTTCGATCTGAGGGGCCGTATTCTCCGCGTAGTTGATGCGAAGTAATAGATACACAATATTGACTGGTTTCAGATACAAGCGGCCGTATGCGTTTTCTCACTATGTGTTTTCTATGGACACTTTGTATTAGGTGGATAATAAATTATTTATACTACACCCCTAGCAGCGGGTAGCATTTCATACATGTTCGGCTATAGGTGTATGGGAATAGAGGGGAACTATGTTCCGGTGGGAATAAGTCAAAGTTAGCCTTGGGCAGTAGCTTTTCCCAAGCCTTACCGAGTAACTTTGACTTATTTCCACTGGAACGTGGTTTCCCTAGTCCTATATACCTTCAATCGTCGGCTAATATCGATAAAAACCGAATGTCTCTGAACGTCAACCTGGGCAGTAAACGTCAACCTGGGCAGTAAACGTCAACCTGGGCAGTAACTTCAACCTGGGCAGTAAACAAAAGTTATCCCACCCCCAGCAGCGTTAAGTAATCATAGGTTGTTCGCTCATAGGTATATAGGAATAAAGAACAAGTCACAGACATGACTTCTAAGAGTCCTTTTGACATCATCAGATCTTCTGGAACATCCATATATTTGGCACTATTATCATGGTCCATTGATATGTGATTTCTGTCCATTGATATGTGGTTTCTGCTGATTTGCTAGACCGCACAGCACACCAGTTCACATGGTCACTCATCCATGAAAGTTCTATTACTGGGATACTGGACCCCTGCCCATTTCACCAGACCTTTATAGTTGGGACATTGATAGTGAAGTGTTAGATTCTCTGCAGTAAGCTGAAAGCCTGTGTGAGCATTCTAACCTCTCTAGATGACGTATATGAGCGCGATTTCCCGCGCTCAATAAAGAACAATTCAGAGACATGCCACAGTAAACGTGTTGCTACTCACCGAACCGCGAGCTGCTCTTGCCGTAGACATGCCCCGCCACCTGGTGGGACAGTGGCCTGGTGTTGGGCGGTAACGGGGGCAGAGGAGTGTCGTTCACCCTCAGCCTCTCCAGGTCCAGGATCCCGCCCCGCCCGGTGCCCACCTGACCACGTGGCGCACCTGAGCCCGCCATGCTTTCCCGCCAAAACACTGGTCACCGTTTCCCGCCAAAACTCAGTGAGCTGCTCACTCTATGAGCACACCTTGTCCGCCACTCACCACGCTCCAGATACACTTGCAGGAGGAGGGGGAGGAGGAGGGGGACCCTGGGAGCAGTGCCTGGTGGGTCTGGCTTGTCTGTCGCCATTCTGCTTCAATCCTAACGCTGATTTGCTCACTGGAGTTCTCCTGGTGCCAGTATTGCTCCATGGCTTGCATCTTAGACACAATATGAGCCACTTGGGAGGCAGGGTTTACATAAACTATTAATCTTCCTTGAGAATCTTGAAGTGCTCCTTACAGTAGATCCATCCACCTGCTCTTACTCTCTTACTGTGTTAAGGTGTGCGCCAGGCCTGGGAATCCCAATAAGGTTGCAGTGGCGGTGGTGGGGATGGTGTTGGTTGTGGTGGTGGTGGTGCCTGTGAGTCCTGGAATGTAACGGGACGTTAAAGTTAAGTCGTAGTTCATCACGCGGACGCTAGAGGCGGAGAGGTGAGTGGAAGCTGAGCATGTACAAGTCGGCATTGAGTTCTAACCACACTTGCTTCCCGGAGACTCGCTGTTTGCTGACTGCTTTGAAGGCGGCGGCGGCGGCGGCGGCGGCGGGTAAGTTGCATGTGCCAACAGGACAGCACCGCGTACCTGGCTCCCGGATCTGTGTGAGCGGTGAGGAGGGGGAGGTGGGGAGGGAGGGGGGAGAGGCAGGTGGGCGGCGTTCACATGAGGCCAGGTACCGCCTCCGGACTGATGTTCACACGCGCGCGTACATTTATACGCGCGCGGAGAGGAGCGGCACATGCGCGCGTGTAATGTGTTTGTGGAGTTGTCGCGAGCGGCCACCAGAGGCGGGAGGCTACCTTCTGCTGGCAGCGACACCACGATGCCGCTTGGCCACCGCCCCGCCCCGCCCCGCCACCGCCCCGCCCCGCCACCGCCCCGCCCCGCCCGCCCGGTGCAGCGCCCGGCCCGGATCCGCCTCCGCCAAGCACCGCCCGAGCCGCGCCGAGCAGCGACGATTCGCCGCGCGGCTAATTTGGGCACGCGGAGGTCTACGCGCGCGGCAAGGATCAGAAGGCAGCGGGCGCGGCGCTTGTAGGAGGCTGCAGGGATGGCGCGCGTAGCATGCCGCGTGTTGCCGCGTGCGTGTTGGCGCGTGCGTGATGCCGCGTGCAGGTTGCCGCGTACGTGATACCGCGTGCGTGTTGCCGCGTGCGTGTTGCCGCGTACGTGTTGCCGCGTACGTGTTGCCGCGTACGTGATACCGCGTGCGTGTTGCCGCGTACGTGTTGCCGCGTACGTGTTGCCGCGTACGTGATACCGCGTGCGTGTTGCCGCGTACGTGATACCGCGTGCGTGTTGCCGCGTGCGTGTTGGAGCGTGCGTGATACCGCGTGCATGTTGCCGCGTGTAGCATGCCGTGTGCGTGTTGCCGCGTGCGTGTTGCCGCGTGCGTGTTGCCGCGTGCGTGATACCGCGTGCATGTTGCCGCGTGTAGCATGCCGTGTGCGTGTTGCCGCGTGCGTGTTGGAGCGTGCCGCGTGTAGCATGCCGTGTGCGTGTTGTCGCGCCACCCACGCGCCGCCCGCGTGTCGTAATTAGGGGAGATGCTACACGAGGTACAGCGCGCTCGTGCATAAATAAAAGCACGTGCATGACGAGGCGAACCCCGCCCACCCGTGGCCCCCGCATCTACAGACCAAGAAGATTCCCCTTCAGAAAAGAACTCTAGGTACGACTATAAGGGATATGCACCATGGTGTGAAGATTGATTACTAGGACTGTCGACCGAATATATACAATTCCTATATCCCTATGACCGAACACTCTAAGATTACTTCACAATACTGGGGGTGGAATAACTTGCGTATACTGCCCCAGGTTGACGTTTACTGCCCTAGGTTGATGTTTACTGCCCATGGTTGAGTTTTAGACCAATCAGATTGTCTGTTACAAAATTCATATGAAAAGCGCAGGGGGAGAAAACATAGAGTGTTAAGTTACTCAATAAGGTTGCATCTGGCTTCGCATTTGATGGTGGATAAGCATTTTGATTTTTAACTCCAGAATAAAAATCAACATTAAATAATACTATTTATCGTTATTAAACTACATTTGAAGGTATATATGAATAGGGAGACCTATTACATACTGCCCAAGGCATTGCCTCGCAACTTTGACTTTCTCTCACCGTAACATAGTTTGCCCCTATTCCTGAACATGATTTTTAAAAGGTCTGAAAATGAACAGCATATTGATGATAAGAAATGGAGAACGAGAAGTGGTTTGAAGGTTAAATTCAAGGCACCCAGGTGCAATCATTATACTAATACTTTCGACGCCAGCGTGGAAGATCGTCTGGAAACAGATGAACGTTTGTACCGTCATTAAATAATTTTGAAAAAAATATATAAAAAAAAGGTCGCCTCCATTTCGTGAAGAGAGGTTATGGAACTCACTATCTGAAAATGCTTAAAAGAACCTGAGTTTAAGATGCTAGTGAAAGGTGTATACTGTGTTTTTGATCATTAGTCCATCTCATCCCCATCTGGGTCGGATTTTTGAAATCTGCTAAATTCAGCTTTGAACCTGGGATAAAACACGCAAAAAAAAATTCTGAATAATACTTCTTTTTATATTTTATGTTACTCACCTACTAAGTACGTTCCAGAAAAATATTATTCCAACAAAATCAGATCAATGGTTTAGATTTGAGAGCCTTTTGAAGTTGTGTATAATACTGCATGTTGTCCAACCCCCTAAATATCTGAAATTTCAAGAAATGTTATAAATGCTTATAACTTAAGAATGACTAATATTATAAGGTGACACACATTATATTTTATCCAAAATACCTTTTTCATATATTAGATTTAAAAGAAAAGCTCTAAACCATATTTGGGGTGTTGGGCAACACAGGGGTGTCGGACAACACGAGGGGTGTCGGACAACACGTTAATAGAATTACTCAGAACAATGAGAAAAATAATATTTGAGGCTATAATACTTTATATTTATAATGAAATGATAATAAGCTATATTTCACAAAGCAAACCACTCAATTACTGATAAAAAAACAACCCCAAAATCATAACTTGTAAAACAGCGTGTTGTCCGACACCCCTGGGTGTCGGACAACACGTGTTCAGTTTTTGAACAATAAAAAGTATATTTTTTTATTTAGAAAAAAACCAACCTGGGTATTCATGAGTGGTAGGGGTACTTAACATAACCAATGATATTTGTTATTCTATTATGATTATTTTTTCTTTTACACATCCTTTAGAGATGTGTTGTCCAACAACCCATGTTTTTGGAAAAATATCATCATGGGATCATAATGTTCTGATATCAGGATGGATAATCCGATTGTGTTGAAACTTTTAGGTATCACAGTCAGGATTCTGGTCAACATTGTACAATAAAGAAAAATTAATTTCTCACTATATATTTCATTCGTATTTTCCTCTGAAAGTCGGGGTCTTGAACAACATACTCTATGGGTCTCTATGTTGGAAAATTTGAAGGTCCTGGATAGTTTTTACCATTTTAATATTTTTCAATCTTTTACCAATTTTCAAAATCATATTGTCTACACTTCTCATGACATATGCTTTAAACATGTTAAAAAATACAATTTGGTCGAAATTGTGCCTCCCAGATTTTGAACAAAGCAAAAATCAATAGAAAAACACAGTTTTTGTTGATTTTCGGAATGAAAAATTCCTCTGAGCTCTACAAAACCCTATGTTGGAAAGAAAGATTAACAAAAGATACACCAAATAATTTCATTTTTACATTCATGAGATACGTTTATACAACATGAACCTTGAATAAGCTTATTTTGGCAATTTAGCAGGTTTTAAAAATCCCACCCATCTAACACCATTGTATTGTAATTTGTATATCTTGACTGATCATCTAGATGCATCTGACAACTCGTCTGATACCCTACATTGAAAGATCTACGTTCGGGTAGAAATGTTTTGTGGTCAATAAACAACAAAATGGCAGAATACTGTTTCCCTGAAAAAAATATGCAGATTGACTTGTGCTGCATATCTAATTAGTTTAAGTAAAAATTTGTAACTAGAGGACTAAGCATTTGTTTGTAACTATTGAAAAATACAGTTTGCAAATCTGTATTTTTTCCAGCCTTATATTGTATATCAAATATAAAAACAATAGTTTTCAGTCCCCAATATGGTTGCACGGCCTATACCTGTGATCGTTTTAGGCACTCTCCCAGCAGATATCTTGCGCTCTACTTCCTGCGGCCGCTTATATCTCTGCCCCAACCTGCCTGTTTTGGCTCAAATCTGGCCCATACGCCAGTTTTAAAAAAAACCTAAATTCTGAGGACTTTTGGGGGTATTTTGTGTTTTACTTGTAAATAGAGATGAACCTATATTTATATGGTAAATAAAATACTCTCATTTCTGTTATTATTAATTACAAACCAGACACAGTCTCTGGGATTACTTTCTACAGTGGAATGCACCTCATGTGTTGCAGGGCTTTGTTTTGTCAACAATGCCATGTGCTCATCTGAAGGGGCAGTCTAATCAACTGTTGATTTGCATAATAAAATGGATTAAGTATGAAAAAGAAACAACCAGACTGTCTGTGAGGCTCCTTTAACAATTCCCATATTTCCATACTCATGATATGTGAGTTGTTTGACTTGTATAACTTTTGACAGTTGCCTTGTTTTGAATCCGAAATGTTGGCTGGTTCCCCCTGTCCATAGTGGATACCCTGAGAACCAGTGTATGACGTCACTGGGTTGGGGCAGAGATTAAGCCAACGTTAGTGCCGCGAAAGATCTGGTGGGAGAGTGCGTTTAAGGTGGGAAGGTGACCAGGTTGAACCAACAACTTCACGCGATACTGCTTCCGGTTTGCCGCCGTGCCCCCTAGCGGCTACCCGGGGAACCAGGGTAGGTTTCATGGTGACTGTCTTCCCTCCCTCCCCCAGTGGAGAGAGGTAGATGTTTTTAAGATGTCTCATCTATATAGCTAATATCCGGGAAACCCTATATCTAGGACACCGATGGGTTTCTTTCAGGGAACTGATTAAACTTGCTAAATATAGCATTTAAAATGACATTGGAGAAGTACATGGAAATGCAGATAGTGACAGAGCATATATATAGGTAAGTATTGCTATATCATGGCGTGGATCTAATAGCAAGGTATTATTTAGATGACACCAATCTGACACCCATTAGATATTTAGGAAAAATATCCAATGGGGGATAATGTCACAAATGTTAGCCCATTAGTCAATATTAAGGGTGAGATAAATTCAGAAACCCATTGAAGTTTAGGGTCAGAGCTCGATCCCATCTCATTTGAATCACATAGCAATTCACGCGGCTTCGCCTTGTGAATTACTACGTGATTCAAACTCGATGGGATTCGAGGTCTGACCCTTAACTTTCATGGGTTTCCTCTATAATGATAAAGTACCAAAAACATACAAATATGAATAATTAAATGGTTGTAATCTGGTATTCTATATTGGTACAAAAATTTCATAGAAATTAGATGGAGATTTGTATTTATATAGAACTCGATCAAGAATCATATAAATACACAATACTCAACGAGATTGGCTGCGCCGCAATCCTTATCGATGTGAAGGCGAGTGGCGATTACAGTGTGTTCAAACGAGTGGAGTATTGTGTATTTTACAATTTGAGTGTATTACTGAATTTATCTCATCCCTTTAAATGACATTAAATAGCATCATAATAACAGAATAATTGGAATTACTTAGCAAATCCATATGACGTCATCTCACATTCACTCCGCCACGGCCGTGGCGTAGTATTGTCACTTTACAGGGGTGTTCGTTGAGTATTTTTTTCTGATGGTATTCCTTTGGCTAAACTTGTACCAGGGGTGAGATGAATGAAGTATATTCATTTGTACATGCACAATGACACGAGGTTTATGGTAAGTAATGTTGCTTGCGTGATGAGAGGCGATGAAGATGGACAAGGCCCATTATGGCCACTCAAAAAAAACCAACTTGTTTCTCATCACCAGGCCATGAAAAATATGACGAGGGCGCTTTTTTTTTAAATTTTTTTTTGCTATATCAAAGATGGCAGACATACAGTAAAACCCCGCATAAGCGGACACCCTCCGATCCGGGCCAAAGTGGCTGCTCACGCGGGGTGTCTGCTTATGCGGGATTTCCAGATTTTTACTGGCTCTACATTTAATGCATCCCTGACATCAGGAGCTTTAATTTGATACTAAATACACATACCTTTCATAATTTCAATCAAGGTTCATTCATTTAAAAAAAAAAAAAAAATCTTCTAAAATCGTTTTTTCTGATGCACGCGGTGATGAGAAATAAGGTTTTTTTTAAGTGGCCTATACATGAAGTATTTAGAAAATACTCAAATACACAAGTGTTAGCCAATTAGTCAATGTGAAGGGTGAGATGAATTCAGAAACCCATTCAAGTTTAGGGTCAGAGCTCGATCCCATCTCATTTGAATCATGCTGCTTCGCCTCGTGAATTACTACGTGATTCATCTCGATGGGATACGAGCTCTGACTGTAAACTTTCATAGTTTTCCTCTATATAATGTTGCTTGATTGATGTGGGGCGAAGAAGGTGGAAGATGCCCTTCTACTTCCGTTTTCACAAAAGAAATGACAATGTCGCGAAGTAATTAGCAAACCTTCTATACAAAAACATGGACCAATTCAACAACAATATCCTCTGATACAAATACCTCTTCAATGTGAGTTGTTGATATCGTAACAAAGCTTAGGATGAAATCTATGTATTAAAAGGAAACTCATGAGATGAAAATAACCTGCTCCGTACTCCATCGAGTTTGACCGTGGAGTAATCATGAAGCGGAACTGAGTGAATTACATAGCAGTCAAACGAGGTGAATTGCAGACAAAAATATTTTCATCGAATGGGTTTCTGATTTTATCTCACTCCGTATGATATTATGAATTAATGAATTAAATCACCCAATTAGCCATTGAGTATCGGGTACACTATACTTCACGGTCGTGGAATATGAGTTCCTAATGTTAAGCCTATGGAGTAAAATAAATATCGGGGTAAGATAACTGGGTAAGGTTACTACTCAGTGTTGGTATGTGTTCAGTTACAGTATGTATATTCAAAATAAAACAAAAAGATTAACCCATTCACGCCGGGTGATGCCTTGGGGCATCAACCAGGGCTGACCGGGTGATGCCTTGGGGCATCATTTACAAAATATTCATTTATGTGAATAAAATTGGAAATATTTGCTCAATAAACATAAAACTTTCACTAGTATGTCGGTATACCATCAGATTTGTTATCTGTAACCAAAATAAAGAATAGTATTAACAATCACGTGTCATGTCACGTGATGCAAAAGTAAAATTATACCAATTAGGCCTCTATACCCGGCCTCTAGCGGTATTCACTGGCTCGAGTACCCGGCTCCAAACCTGTGGTGCTGCCGTGGGCACCCGCCGCGATAGGGTTAAGGGAGGTGACTATAAATCTATACAGTTTTATCATATTATATCGAGAAATCTATTGACTATTCAAATGTAACCAAAGGATTCTAGATGTAAAAGTGAAAAGAAAAAATAAACTCCCAATGAAGGTGGGGGGGGGGGGGAGTATCTTCACGATGAAGTCTACAATCCAACTGGTCTGTTCTTGTTTGTTTGTTTTGTTGTGTTGTTTTCCTCTCTAAAAATGTAACGTAATACTGCTGGCTTGTCCTGATAGACATTTGTTGCCAAGTGAAATGCTGCCAAGAGTATCTATTTGCCAAAAGGGGATACGTCTCAGAGACAGCTGTGGATAATGAGGCAGGGGGAGCTTTTTCCGTAACGACAATCATAAAGGGGGTAAGAGTGGGAAGTTAGCTCAGTGGTTAGAGCACCGGACTTGTAACCCCAAGGTTGTAGGACTTTCTGGGTTCGAGTCCCACCCCCAGCAGTGGTACATTTACTGCTATATCAAAGGCCAATCCTTCGCATACCCTGTCTATGTGGTGTGGTTTGCAGCCATCTTTCTCCATCATCCCCAGCAGTGGTAGATTTACTGCTATATCAAAGGCCAATCCTTCTCATACCCTGTCTATGTGATGTGGGAGAACTCTCACCACGGTAAATGTGTAGGGGTGAGATTTCTACCTTAATTCATCTCATAGATTCCATCACCACCCTATGGTGTAAAGAACTTCGAGGAAGTCTGGTAAGGATCTTTAATGGACGTTAAATCAAACCAAACCAAACAACTAGCCCGCCACGGGAGATCGGCGCTAAAACGGTCGTTCGGAACGATCGTCTTAGAAAAAGTATAGAAGTAGGCAATGTGTTTTGTAGTGATGACAATCGTTATAAACGATGTTTACAGGTTCAGGGAGCACTGCAGTAGGCTTTGCAAATGCAGCTGAGTGGTGCAGTGCCCACAGTTGTCAACTAAAACATGATGGTTTAGGAAAATATTTCTAACGATCGAAATATTCACAGAATAATTATGGAATTTGGTATATAGGTATGATATACATAGAGGAGCCACTGCTGAAAATAGTTCTTAATTTCAATAAGTTCTAGCATTTAAAAAAAAGGAGTTACAACACCCATTATGCCTGTACAACATATCCATCATTGTCGTTGGTTGAAACACTTTGTGTGACAAATTCACCGACGATACTCTACGAATGTCTCTACTATAGCACACCTCAAACCACCCTGAGTGTCATAGCCAACGATCGTTAGCCAATCCTCTACGATCGTGGCCCTATAGGACACTGGGATCCGTTACATCAATTTTTAACGATACGAGCAGGGGACGATGCGATATACCGAACGATGTACGACATTGTAGACGATCCATATCGTTACATAAACTAGATCGTAGAGAGACATGTGAATCGTTCGTACATATCGTCGTATGTTTGAGATAGATCGTTCGGGATATCATACGATGTAACGATTTCCAGAACTAACGATCACTCAGCACTTGTATTTATCCAACAGCACTCAACCTTAAGTTCCTCGGTGTTTTTTACTGATTGTTCATTAACAACTCTTCTTTAGAGTTATTGGGTTCTTAGGTATTCCTGGAGTCAAATGTTTTATCGTTCTTAGTTTTGAAAACACCCCCAGGTTTCTCGGCTCATAATATCTGCCCGTCTCCGAAGACCCCAGGGCCCTGTTTTTCAGACAAGACATCTTATGTGGAAGACATCTTACAGCTGTCAGTGTGCTATAGATATGACATCTTAGGGGATCGGCCAACGATTGTCACTCCGAGTTATAAGCTACCCTGAAGCTGGTTCTGGGCAGTCTTTGCAGTATAGAACCTAAGACAGTTCTATACCTGTCTTAGACAGGGACACTTTTAGCGGCGATCGAGCGCACCGCGCTGAGACACTGTCTATAGTACAGCCGCCATGTTCTGTCTTCCAAACAGTCTTCCAATCGCAGAGACTGAGAACCAGGGCCCAGGAGCAGTAGGGAGGAGCACAGACAAGATAAGAACAACACAGACTCACGGCGAAATATTGATAAGAAGCTGACTTGCAGCAGACAGAAATTCGATATCATAGGTCGAGAGTCGCAATGAATAATTGCTTGATAACAATAACCAGACAAATGTGATATAAGAAACAAAACAAACAAGAAACAAATATAAGATATCAGAAACAAAGCTGGTGATGAAAGACAATATGAAAATGTGGAACAAAAATGAAGTGGGTGTTGACACCATGCATTAACAGCAATCAGCAAATATCTACTGTGACCATGTTCCTATTGCAATATAAATATGTACTTAGGCGAAGTCAATGGTCGATAGATTAAAACTGAAGGGACATTGAACTAGAAAGCGGATAATAACCTCTTTTTCAGATAAAGTACGGATTTGATACAATCATCTTTATGCAAGACGTTCTTTCTTGGACCGATCCAACAAGATATTACATGAAACCGTTTTTGTTCTTTTGTCTTTTTTGGGTTTTTTTAATGAGCAAAACTCCTTTATTGAAACTCATAATCCTATACATGTATACATGTGTGTCATCCATCGCTGTTAATTGTACACATCCAGTATTGGTAATAAACAAAACATGTCTACTTATTGTCAAATGGCAGATCAATCAGAAACTTTGTATAGGGCATTCTAGGCGACAAGGCCCATTGTAAACAAATTTTGTTTTATAAATTGTAAATGTAGGGGTCAGGGTAGTCGAGTAGCGTTGTTTCACTTCACGCTAGATGGCGCGAGTGCCGATCCCTGCCATGCGGTAAGGCCGGTGGACCCGTGGTATGCAAATGCTACGGGGTCACCCACATTACGTAACTCAGTCACTATATAAGGCTGAGTCCACGGCGGGTTGACAGGACTTCTCACGGTGCCTCTCTACAGAGTGAACGCCTGGAGCCTCATGTGTTGGTAAGGTTGCATTGAACACCTTTCAACGTTGAAGAGACCAGAATATCTTCCCGCGCTAGTTGGTGCCCAGATGCACCAACCGATTGTAAAGAAAGTACTGAAATAAAACTTGGTAAATTGAAGCAGTCCGGAGTCTGGTTTTGTCTTCCTAGCTAAGCGGTAGGTAGTAGATTCCACATTTCCATGCCCTTTCCAGTGGGTAAAGCCAAACCCACCTGTACTGGTATGGTAAGTACAGGGTAGCGACTGAGTCTCGGAACCCTTGGTTGGCTGTCGATCACGGAAAGTGGTAAGACACTTTCAGCGACTGAGGGGAAAGCTACATAACCATTGTTCAAATAAAGCCAACATCAAACCGAACTTGGACAGCAGTTGAGTTGTACTTGTCTCCTCATAGAGCTATTTGTTCTATAAATTCTCCATGTCAAGTGAAAGAAAACAGTTTACATTCCAGCATAAACACATCATGGCACAATCAAAGATGAAATTCAAGGTTGGGAATTTCCATCTCATGAATTAGTAGAACTTTACCTGTAAAAAGAATAGTTTCTGTTTCTCAGTTTGCTCTCTGTTTTCTCAACTCTTTCCGCCATTTTCTGTGCAAAAAAAATTTGAAAAACACAGAGGAAATCCCCACTCAACTCATTATTGCTATACTGTTTTAGTGCTCCAGGAGCATACAAGATGACAAGAAGTATTTACAGGATTATCTTTCAGATATATAGATATTTCATTAAATAACTAGGAGCATATGGTATGTTCATCATGGATGAATGAGCGTGCAATGTATATATGAAAAATTATTGAAAGGTTTGGGTTACATTCAGTCTATGACTCGTTTTATGTAACCCACATGCACCCTGTCAACTTGCCATTCTTACAACTGCCTAAGTTTAGGATCCAAACAAGCATCAGGAGCCATATCATAGTAGATGGAAGCCAGGCCTAAATGGGGGGCGTCCACCAACCACGACAAGCCTACAACAATGGCTTTCCGACAAGGTCCATGACAGGCTTACGATTGGAAGGCTTGTCTTAGCCTTGTCTTGGTTGGTGGACCCCAGTTCCCGACAAGAGTCTACAACAAGGCCACAACAGGCTGCGACTGGAAGCTTATCGGGGGCCTTCCGACAAGGTTACGACAAAATTAAACATGTTTGATTTTTCCCACGACTGGACCCTGGTCATGGAGTGTCATGGCATGTCTGGAGCATGTCGCAGAGGGTAATGATAGGAAATTTTGGTGGAGTGTGCACTTCCCGATATACCCCGACAACGCTGTCGCAGAGCCCCCCTTATCATGACAAGGCTGCCGATTGGAACTTTCTTGTCTGCACTTGTCGTAACCATGTCAGGGCTACGACAATGGCTTTCCGACAAGGTCCACGACAGCTCTACGATTGGAAGCCTTGTCGTGGTTGGTTGACCCCAGTTCCCGACAAGAGGCTACGACAAGGCCACGACAGGCTGCGACATGAAGCTTGTCGGGGGCCTTCCGACAAGGCTACAACAATATTGATTTTTGCTACGACTGGACTTTTGTCGTGGAGTCTTGTGGTTTCCTCGATATCACTGTCGTAGTGTGTGAGAACTAAGGGCGCCTTTTTTACAGCAACCAGCAACGTCTACGACACGCCCCGACACCGCTGCCCCGACACTGCTCTTCTCACGACAAGGCTGCGACAAGGCTGCGATTGGAACTTTCATGTCTGCACTTGTCGTAACCTTGTCGTGGTTGGTGGACGCCCCCCTTAAGCCTCATTAGCGGATCCTTACGACTGGAACACACAGAGGCCCGAGCTTTAATCAGGAGTTCAGATGACAGACCCAAAGAGATATACTTCAGAGGAGGGATTTAACCTGGATAACCTCTTCTCAGGGGAAGACTAAATGATTCCCTGAAACCACATACTCCTTCTGTTCCACATTGCCCATAATTTTACTAAAAAATTGATTTGATAGTGTCTTAATCAAAAAGGAAAAAAATAAGCGGTCATTTGAATCAATCATAATTCTCAAATAAAGCAAAATAAACTAGTGCTTTCGCTCATTATAGAAAATAAATCTATAATTTACAAGTAATTGTACAAATGATTGATAAAATTCAAACGTGTACATTGATGTTATAGTGGTTAGTTAGGCTACCAGTATAAGAAAGGATACCTATTGAGATGTCCTTCAAAGGATAGTTTTCAGGACCAAGGTCAGGACAATGACAGATTTATTAAACAGTCCGGGAGGTGTTTTCAAAACTAAGAACGATAATCACTATAAGACTATGCATAGGACCTACCTCAGCGACACCAACTAGGATATTCATGTCAGTCCGTATTCTTAACGTGTTTGCCAGAAATCCAAATCATTTTTCAATGTTTTCATGTTTTTATTTCTCCTTTTGTATGGGATGATATTTTACATAGCAACGTATCAATAAAACGTAAAAGTTATCGCCTTCTCAACTAGTCAAATTTACGATTTTTCAATTATCGGCTCGTACGAATATCCCCTATAAGGACAGACCACTTTAAGTAACGAGAATGCAACAAAGACCCCCTTCAGATCAATTTTTCTATCGTTCTTTCTTTGGAAAATACCTCCCTGGAAGGATCTTCAAGTCTTCGTCTTCCTCCCTGTCTTCTGAAAGGACGATCTATGTTTATTCAACGCGGTCCCTCCTATGACAGTCCAAGGACTATATTGTGACAGTCCTCGGAGAATCTTTCCTGATATTAAGCGGCCCCCAGGCTCCATGTTGAGAACCAGATGGTGATTTTATCTTTGTTGTTAGCGGCCTGGACGCAGCCAAAGTAAGGAGGCGGAGAGCACGCCGTGAAGACGCCTGGAGGACCCACTCCACGGGCTACCTGCCCAGTCATCAGACGCGCCGTGACGTCAGCAAGATGGCCGCCAAAGCCGCTGCGCACGCAACAAAGATAGTTCCCGTTATCGCCCCCAGGGCTCCAGCCTGCGTTCTGTCCTGGTGACTTGGCTTGAGATGAATGCATCACAGCTTCATATTGCGCTCATTTCTAGTTTTCATATTCTTCGTCTCTATGGAAACAGATATTTAGTTTCTATGATAACAAGGTTCATCAAATATGTATGTATATGATAGCAACCATTAGAACTCATCAAGACGGTCATTTTGAGGTGCCACATGCCTATATTCGTAGTGAAAAAATATTTTCATGGTTTTTTTTTCTCCATTTTTGGCAGCCATTTTGGATTTTGGCTTATAACTCAAATTATCTACACTTGCCCGAGGTTGAATCCCTCGAGGAAGTGTCATAATGTTAGCAGACAGGGAAGTAGAAGAAATATTGATTCTCTTTAAGTTTAAGCAGCATGTTCATTGTGTACCCTTTTATGTTAAATGAGCTGAGGTAAACTGGGGGCTGTTTAATATTTGGGGACAGTGAGAAGGATTAGAACAATGATACGAGAGTTCCTGGGAGGACAATGACCAGGGACCTGTTTCAGTAGTTTTGACATTACGCCTAGACAGATATCAACAGCGGCACCAACAGTGCAAGCAACAGGGGAAAAGGACTAGCAAATATCTGAAGATCGAAGTGGCCAATCTTCTTCATATTTGGGACGATCATAGATTAAATGTATCCCCTACTCATGTTAAAGTGTCATTGCTTAATTCCTACGATGAGTGAGTGAAACTCCATGTGTCATCGACTGCAATCTTGTGATCTGTCCGTATGGTGTCACAGATGCCATCTAGACATGTCACGAAACTACTGAAACAGGTCCCTGGATAGGAGAGTCATCACGCTACTAAGTGATGTCCTTCAGAAGGACAGTCAAAAGTTGAGGAACAGATCTCAAGTTAAATCCAGAACTATTGACGATTGAAGAGCATCCAAATTTGTGGAGTATTGTCTATTCATATGATTCTTGATGCAGTTCTATATAACTAGGTCAAGGTTGATATCCGAGCACATTGTAAGGATGCTCGGCAGAGGAGGTGTGAAGCGTAGCGCCCCCTATACCGACCTGAACCATATATAAGATCGCGACAGCCTCAGGGTGCCACTTTCAGCCAGTCAGGCCAAGGGGCAGTAGGTGGAGGGCTAAGCACTGCGTGGTGGTAGGCAGCAGTAGGAGTGGTGGGTAGGACACAGGGACTGAGGCCAGTCTAGCCTCAGTCCGAGAAACCTTGACTGCCTAGGGACAGGCTTCACAGTCAGAGCCTCTACGACTAGTCTAGCCCAAGCCTAGCAATACTTGTGAGAAATAAGGCAGTATTCCACAACAAAAAACAGGCATAAAACATGGAGCTCTATTGAGCTCTATTGTGGTTTGGAATAGATTAGATATCACTCTATCAATATCTGAAAAGATTTTTGATAGAGCTCTAACAGTTTATATACAGTAGCTGTTCCTAATTAGCCCATTTTGGCAATATTTTCCTATAGGAATCTGCATGGCTTCAGGCTTTGTTGTGGTTCTCTATTGTCGCTCAAAACTGTAGGGGGCGCTGCGCTTCACACCTCCTCTGGATGCTCGGATCGCACAAATTTCCCAGCATTCTCTTTGCCACCTGCCAATTATGCTGGTTCCCCGGGTAGCCACTAGGGAGCACAGCTGCAAACTATCTGCAGGGATAGCCTGATGGATATATGCTTGATTTTGGTAACCTCGACTGTAGAGAAACAAGATGGCGTGTCTGGTCGATTCAAAGTCAAGACCAAACCGCGATTACACTGTCAATATATAGACCGATTGGAAATGACATATCTAGTCAGGAAACGATGGATCACAATGTTTTCTTCGTTGTTGAGTATTCCAACCATACTGACAGTTGATCTCTGAGCAAGATACAATGTCACAACTAATTGTCAAATGCCTGCGGCCCCTATTATCGCTCAAGCACTTGTCAAAGTCATGAAAGTTCGTTTTTGATCATCGTTTCAACTATTACCTCATGTAATTAGTCGTATTTACCTCCTCTTAATGAATTGTATCAGTTTTATTATCCCTTTAGATTCTATTGCTCGTGATATCCACATCGCAGCATGTGCGATGTCAGTTGGTTTTTGAAAATTGAGCTTGTTTTGGGTCCGTCGGGCACTTCCTATGATAGACTCCAAAACCAGCATTCAACCACTGCCATAGCTCCATCCAGTGGGTAATACCTGCCTGTTATCGTTGGATACTATGGAGAAACCAAACAAGAGTTAGTCGTGTTGTTGTTTATTGCACGACGGCAAGATTGCGTATTACTGCGCGAGGCGAAGCCGAGAGCACTAATACGCGATCTTGCCGGAGTGCGATGAACAATAACACTACTAACTCGAGTTTGGTTTAGAATTTATCCTACCCCGCCCATCTAAATCACTTCTACATTAACAGATGACGTCATTTTCAAGTGTATCCCACTAGAGCGATATTTTTCATTTTTCTGAACTCCAGAACGAATACAGTGACCCAGTGTTAAGCCTATGAAGTTTTTTATTAGGGGTAGGATAAAGGCGGGTACCAGCCAACCTGCCAACATAATATTGTAAAAGAAAGGTTCCACCCACTCAACCTACATGAAGAGACAAACATTTAAAAAGACTCTCATGCCAACTAAAGTTTAAACTGATATCGCGTGGATATAGCCATATCCTGTTAAGTTTCGCTCCAATATCTACTTTCGATTTTTATCGAAATTTAAAAATCTCCAGTATCAATATCTGTTGTTGACGTCAGTGATAAATATCCGTTATTTCTTGGATTCTAGTCATGAATACATCACGAGTTCACAGACACAATCACCAACGGATGTGAATAGAAAAGGTTGGAAAGGAAAACCATATCTGTCTCACTTCAAAACATTCTCATATTTGAGGAGAGAAACCTCATGGTTGTCTGCATTTCCAGTTATTCCTAATAGATAACGTGGCTAAAGTACCTTATCAAGGATGAGCTATACACTGCACGAACACCATCATTTTACTTATGAATGCGCCCGGCGTATATAAGTAAGTATTTTGCGTATACAAGGTAAACCTATTCCCCGTGTGTATATGCCTCATCTGTAGGTGTATATAAGCATCCAGTGAAGAGGGCTTCACTGAGAGTGGGCGGGGGGAGGTGGGGGGTGGGGGGAGGGCTTCCTACTGAGGACACCTGTAATTCTACCAACACAAACGGGCTGGAGGCGGCGTGAGGAGAGGATATTTCCTCTCATATACGCCGGGTGTGAAATACAGCCAAGACGCGTCCGTATATAAGGCCTGGGCGTATATATATGAAAGCAAGTCAATATTCAGCCAATACATGCACTTCCACGATGGCGTATATAGGAATAAACTGGTGGTTTTCGTGCAGTGATAGAAACCAATCTGTTTATCTCACCCCTGTTCACACTAAGAGTATGGACATCACACAGGACATAGGCCATGGAGAACGTACTTCAATACTCGTAGGGGTATGGAGAACGAGTTCCCAATGTTAAGCTTATAGGAGTGAGATGAATTACAGCCTGGTGCCACGTTACTCTAATCACGTCCAGATCAGTTTAACGCGCCTCTCGTCTACTAACAATCAATGAATCCCACAACTCCGGCGACAAAAACAAGTAAAACAGGCTTTAATCATCCGGTGAAAACAGTCGTACTGCATGAGTTCTCCATCGACCACACTGCTGTGGGACCCAAGTCACAAAGATCGCCGCCCTGTTTGCGTCCAGGTCCCACTCCACCCTCTGCCCGTGGTGATTTAACATTAGTCCAGGGTGAAGCATGGCTGATCACAAACGTAACCAGCTCAGTGTAGACTGGCTTCAGTCCCTGCATCCTATGTCTTCTCTGATTCATGGGCCAGTCAGAGAAGGATACATATGTAGTGGGGTGGGAATCCAGCAGTGTTTGAACGTTCTACGGAAGGTGGTTTGGAGAGCCGATCCTTACTGTGTAGTGGTTCCGGGCAACGCCACACGTGAGTGGCGCGGCGGAGACCGGGATTACGTAACGCTGGGTATATATATTCAGCGTTCACAGTAGGTCGACAGGCTGTCCCTGTGCGTCTCTTCTTCGGAACGGACCCTTGGGCCCTCACTTGGCAGGCGGGTTCTCGTAACCTTCCTGGTGGTTAGGCGAGTCTTTAGATTAGCCTCTCCAGCGCTACCCGGCACACCGTGCTGGGGTACTGTACTTGTGGGAAAGATCTTCCAGATCCTTCCGGGAAGTATTTGTTAATAAACATTCCTGTTTATTAAACTCGTGAGTTGTTTTGTGTGTGACTATGTTCGTGCAAACCTGCCGAAAACCGAACCGACCTATGTAATAGCTCGTAGGGTGGGATCCTGCCTGGAACTAGTGTTCCGGAAAGGGGTCTTCTATTCTGCTAGACAGGCGGCGACCACCACACATACTTTAATGAACTTTATTCTGATTGTGATTAATCATTTAATGAATGTTCATAATCAAAGACTTGAGCAAGTCTAATTTCAGTGGTGTGGCACTCAACATTCAGCTTCGGTTTTGTAGCATTTATGTCACCCCAGATGTTTTTTTCTCCATAGATTTAACATTGGGAACTCGTATCCAACACCTATGAGATATTTAGGGAAAATATCCAAAGGGGGATTATGTCACAAATGTTAGATACTTTCAGAAACCTATTCAAGTTTAGGGTCAGAGCTCAAGGAGAGGGGGTGGTAGGTATTAGTCCTAAGCAAATCGGTCTACACGTACCAATTTTGGAACATGGAAACCACAACTTGTCGGAGATAAAAGGACATCTGAAGGAGGTGGTTCACTAATCGGTGGCTCACCCATTGCCTAGCTGTCCTACATCTACTGACTATAGCCGACTCTGTTAGGATGCCTTGGCTGAGATAAATTACAGTCCGTTTGTCGCCGACAAAGGTACATGAATGTTCCGAAATCGGTAGATGGGCATTGGGCTTAAACCTTCCTCCATAGGACGAGTGCACGCATATACAAACATCCTGATATGTTACAAGTGCAGGGACCTGTTTCACTAGACAGTGACATGTCTAGATGGCGTCTAGATGGTGTGTCCGGTTTCATAAGAACTAGACATTAGACGTCGTTTTGTCCGTTCTTGCTTGCACTGTTGGTGCCGCTTTTCATGTCTGTCTAACACTTTTGTCACAGAACTAGTGAAACAGTTCCATGATGTGTCTAGATTTCTCTAATTCTTATGTTTGGGGTCTGTATTTCCTAAGGGCAGCTATTTGTGGTGTCACGAAACTAGACAAACCCAATGTCTGTATGGTGTCACAGACATGTCACGAGACTAGGGAAACAGGTCCCTGGTCTATTGGGTAAAATGAAACCGGCAATGTATTGCTTTTTAGGAACCTGAAACGGTTGGGAAATATATACGATCTCACCTAGGTGTATTTCTACCTTTGCTTAACGTTAGGAGCTCATACTCCACAGCCGTGAAGATAATATACCCAATACTCAATGACTAATTGGGAATATCGTTTGAACGCTACACAATATTTACTCAACTCCTCATATCACTCCGCATCAAATGGAAAATGACGACTTTAACACACACAAAAATTGTTGGTTTCTTCCTTGATATTGTTGGAAGAGTTCCTACCCCTAATGTTTCTAAAAAAAATCCAGCAATATTCATTACCGCTATCAAGGCCCAGAACCCATCGCAAAAGACTCCCTTTATTTTCCTATTTCGTAGTTAGATCGTCATTGTCTGGACCACAATGACTATTTACCATATATGTAAATATCTTCAGTACCTATATAGATACAATACCTAAGAAAACGAAAAGAAAATAAGAGTTACAGTTCCTGAAGTGGGATTCACACGATGGGATACATTTACCTCACAGGGTATTTGTCTGAGACAAATCCTGCTGAGATTCTGTACTCGACACAATCTCTTGTCTAAATTGTAGGGTTCCATTTCCCTGAGATATTATTTTCCCCTGCAATTGTTTGCGACATTTACCCCTAAAAGGGAATATAATCTTATAAGATTTTGAACCCTGTGAGATACATGAATCCCACCATGTGAATTCCACTTAACAAGGAACAGACTCTCATGAGATTTTGAGCCCTGTGAGGTATATGAATCCCACCGTGTGAATTCCACTTAACAAGGAACAGCATCTCATGAGATTTTGAGCCCTGTGAGGTATATGAATCCCACCGTGTGAATTCCACTTAACAAGGAAAAGAATCTCATGAGATTTTGAACCCTGTGAGGTACATGAATCCCACCGTGTGAATTCCACTTAACAAGGAACAGAATCTCATGAGATTTTGAACCCTGTGAGGTACATGAATCCCACCGTGTGAATTCCACTTAACAACGAAAAGAATCTCATGAGATTTTGAACTCTGTGGGGTACATGAATCCCACCGTATGAATCACACTTTACAAGGAACAGAATCTCATGAGATTTTGAACCCTGTGAGGTACATGAATCCCACCGTGTGAATTTCACTTCAGGGCGACCTACAAATTTTTTTTGCAGTGAGTATGAAGTTAATCCCGAACATTTACGATTGAGATATATGTTTTAGGCAACTTCATAAGTTTTTATGGCATGCAGCCCTTTAGAGATAACGCCTAGTGAATCCTACATGTTGCACATAGCTATTGTGTTATAGAGGCGGCCATCTTGCTCCCCGACGCCATCAAAAACACCAGGGACCTGTTTCACTAGTCTCGTGACATGTCTGTGACACCATACAGACATTGGGTTTGTCTAGTTTCGTGACACCACAAGTAGCTGCCCTTAGGAAATACAGACCCCAAACATAAGAATTAGACAAATCTAGACACATCATGGACCTGTTTCACTAGTTCTATGACAAAAGTGTTAGACAGATATGAAAAGCGGTACCAACAGTGCAAGCAAGAACGGACAAAACGAAGTCTAATGTCTAGTTCTTATGAAACCGGACACACCATCTAGACGCCCTCTAGACATGTCACTGTCTAGTGAAACAGGTCCCAGGTGGCGGGACCAATGATCAACGGATTTTATCAAAAATATTTTTGAGGGCTTGCCATGGAGGACTGGCAGTATCTATTATAATAACTAATAAAAGTGGTTGCCCCCTGACCACAGTGGCGCTATCTTACAATTTCCTGGCGGATGATGGCAGAGCTAGCAATCACTCTGTGCCCTATATATTGCAGATCATGCTAATCATATCTATAAGAGACAAACAATGTCTCGGTCAGAATAAGAAACACACAAATAAACTGAAACATATTATCAAGAAATGTCACGAAATTTCATATGATTGTTTACATGGCAAGAGTTGTTTTCGCGGAATGATATCACGAAGCGGAGCTTCGTGATATCTGTAGCAGAAGACAACGAACAATTATATGAAATAAAGTGATGTTTAGATTTTATCTTACCCCATCACATGTTTTTAACATCATATGTCATCTGTGGCATATAAATATTATATGGCATAACCGTGGCATACAGTCACTCCATGTTAAGTCTATGGAGATTTATCCTACCCCTAATAAAAAAACTCCATAGGCTTAACATTGGGTCACTGTATTCGGTCTGGAGTTCAGAAAAATGAAAAATATCGCTCTAGTGGGATACACTTGACAAATGACATCATTTGTTAATGTAGAAGTAATTTAGACAGGCGTGGTAGGATAAATTCTAAACCAAACTCGAGTTAGTCGTGTTATTGTTCATCGCACTCCAGCAAGAGCGCGTATTACTGCTCTCAGCTTCGCCTCGCGCAGTAATACACAATCTTGCCATTCTGCGATAAACAACAACATGACTAACTCTTGTTTGGTTTCTCCATATTATATAAGGGGTAGGATAAACAGAAAGAAGAAGGGAACAAAACTAATACAACAGAAAAGGCAGAGAGAAAAGCGAAAAGACAGAAATACAACGTACAAAGGAATCCCGGGACCTGTGATGGATCACACGATATGCCGCTCGCTTGCTGACTTTGCTCTTCTTATTTGGCAGCCGCCTCTGGCTGTATCCTGTCACGTGACACCACAGCTCACTGCCTCCTTAGATGACTCCGGACATACTTCCAGGTGCCGCAAGCTTGAAGGCCATCTCCGGAGGTGCATGTATTATATACCTATGCCAGAATATACTGTAAATAGCATCGTCTGCTATGGAGGTGGTACTTGACACGTACCTGCATACTGTGGTGGTATGGCCACGTACCACTATGCTTTGAATATCAGATTGGTTGCACTTAATACGGAAATACGGGAATGAAGTGTAAATAGATAGTATAAGGTCTAAAAATTCATACCGAAATTTTTTCCATCAGTACCCAATGATATCCTGCAATTTACGACTTTCCTCTTTTTTCAGACTCGCTCCATGAAACACACCAAGAACAACTCAGAACAGATTTCATTCAGGTACTCTAAGGCCTGGCGTCCACCTACTACGATAGAAATTTAGATCTACCGATATGGCACCGATACAAAAAGCAAATATCGGAGACATATCGAGAAGGTGCAAAATCGTAGACATATGTCTAGACATGCCAATCCACCATGCATTGTATGAGGTTTTTATCGGTGTCTAATCGCAGAATCGTGGTCAACTGCCCCGATATAAGGTGACCTTCCAACGCGATTTTGATTTTTTTTATCGGGAGGTGCATCGTAGACCAAATTGGAGCCATATCATAGTAGGTGGATGCCGGGCCTAACCCTCTCTCTATACATTATCTTCTGTGTTGCTTTATGTTGTTTGTATTGGGTGTGTAGACCAGTGTGTATAGAATAAATGGACTTCGGCCTATATGTAGACCCGTGAAGGTATTTATAAGGCATTTCCAATTTGCCGCCGATCTGCAGTCGGGAACCATTGATCAATATTTTTGGGCTACCCAAGCCAGATCAGTGAATGGAAAGAGTCTGTCATTTGAAATGGCAATGGAGCCACTACTGACCGATAGCATTATAGACCGACTGAATTAAGAGGCTTTGATTTTATCAGTGATTCTGTAAGTTTTAGGGGGAAATTTAAATGGGAATGGACATGAGAGGTTCAGCGTAGAGACAAGGCATACACTGCACCTCATTAATTATTTGATACCGACGTGCAGTTGGTGGCACCTCCGACAGAATTCAGAGGGAACCCAATTACTCTGTGCCGTCATCATATAGGCCCGTTTCCATTGGCCGATTTCCCGTCACGGATCTACAATCAGGAACCACCTACAGACATTTAGTACGGGGCCATCCATAAAGTACGTACGCAGAATTTCTGAAATTTCTGACCCCCCACCCCCACCCCCTCCCGATCTTGTACGCATTAGAACAAATAGGGAGCATACGCAAAATTTTCAGGTATGGCTCGTCCATATTCTTTGGGAAGAGATTTCCTCAATAGATTCGGGTTGAATGTTTGCTTTATCATTAATTAAGTCTTATAATCAAAGGTGTTAAGTTTAATACCGTGATTTGAATCTTCTGAGACAAAGACTTCGGTATTATGTAAGACCATCAAAAAGACTCAACACCCACATTAGAAGAGATCCAGGGGGTTGTTTTTCAGTCGAGAGGATCTCAACTTGAGATCCGCCAAGATCGATCCGTGATCCTGCGACCGACTTTGAGATCAATGGCGGAAAGTGTTTTTCAGACGTTGTCTCAAGTCTACACAGCCGATCTTAGGGGATCTCAACTCCAAGGATCTCAAGTTAAGATCCCTAGCCCTCTGTGTAGAGCGATCTCAAGTTCTATAGTGATCTTCCCGCGGGTAACCAGCTTAGGTCTAAAAATTACCTCTAAATCACCTATTATTTTTGTCCCTCATGATACCTTTTGTGAACCGATCTCAAGTTGAGACCTATCTCAAGTTGAGACCGATCTCAAGTTGAAACCGTTTTCGAGCATACCAGTAGGAATTTCACATGCGGCCTGAGTGGTGCAGTGACTGCACTTTTTCACTCTCTTTTCAAATGTTTCTCATGGTCATATTAAGCAAAAGAATATTTTGAAAATCGGTATATAGCTTTGCCAGGTTATTAGTTCGCTTTGCTTTTAATATCTTCTAATTAGACTAAGTTTAAGCACCAAATTAAAATGTTGAGACAAGTATCAACTGTTCTCAAGTTGAGACCAAAGTTGAGATCCTTTCACTTGAGATCCCCTGAGATCACCTGAGATCGTCTCAACTGAAAACCCCCCAAAGCACCCCAAACGGTCTTATCTTAGTCTCAACTTGAGATCCCCTAAGATCATCTCAACTGAAAAACACTTTGGCCCTCAAACGGTCTCAACTTAAGATCGTCTCAACTGAAAAACAGGGCCCTGAAGATTGACCTACACCTAGAGGATATCTCCGACGACGACAACAGCAACCACTCAACCACCAGTACTCGAACTAGCGCAATGACGGAAAGTTCCATCACAAAGAAAACCGCGTAGCAGAATGGCACTCCAAAGATTGAACCCTATGTACCAACTTCCAATAAACCTGGGAGCTGTTTCAAAAGTCGGGAGGGTGCTAAACGAGAGTACTCATCGCCAATGCGAGAGGCCAACAATGGAACTTGAGGCGTCGCTGTCGAGGTGGAGGTGCCGCTCTCTAAGGGATATTGGTAGTAGTTTTGCTGCCGCTTTGATTTGAGGTGCCGCTCGCTGTTGCCGGCCTCTCACTTATGCTGGAGACACACCAAGCGAGAAACCCAGCAATTTCAGGAATCGCCAACACAAAATGGCCTGTATGTGAGCTATTATTTCATATTTCACCAGATTATTGCTTCTGAGATGCTACATTAATGGTGGGAGACGTCAATATAAAAAAATATCGCATATTCTCGCCAATTTCTGTTGGCGATTCTGGATATCGCTGCCGTTACTCGCTTGGTGTGTCCTCGGCATTACAAAATGTGATGTGCCGCTGGCGAGACCTCACTCGACTTTTGAAACAGCTCCGAGGACCACTGACCGCTCAGTATATATACCAAGCCCAATCAAGAGACACCTGCCTAGACGCATAGTACCAACGAATGAACTAATGCTTGACTTATACCATTTATTATCCATCGTATACAAAGCCCCCATTGAAAATGCATAGGGACTCAGTAAACCATGACCCATTGTATACAACCTGTCAGATACCAAAACTGTGGTATACAGATTCAAACCTGTGGTATACGGCCTCAAAACCATGGTATACGGGAAAAATAGTCCCTTTTGCTAGAGAGCAGAGAAATAGTCCCTATTGTTGTGCCTTTTAATATGACAATAACTGGGTTTAATTTATTTGAAAATATGGATAATAAATACAACAAACGATGATTTTGTGGACAGGCGGCTCTGTAAACCAATCGAGGTTGACGTTGTAATACACTCGCTAGCGCTCGTGTATTACTACGCGTCAACCACTCGTGGTTTACGGCCGCCTGTCCACAAAACCATCGAATATTGTGTATGTAATCAGAAAGATGGACCAGGAAGTAGGAAAGGACCTACTCGAAAGTATGAAAAGAAACAATTTGTACCCCAGGAAGTAAACTCATGCTTGCATACATGAAAAAATCATCAACCCGGATACTACCCACTGGACTCATATATCAAATTATGTTATAATTTGTTTACATGTTCCACCATCCACTGTTGAAAGTTATATACAATCGACCAGTATTATACCAATGTACAAAGGCTTTTACAACTTACAATGTAATGTATATATCGCTCTATTTACTGTGAGAAGATGATTCAAATTACATTGTAAAATACTACAACATCTGATATACGATAAACTCAACCCCACCCAAATGTAACTATAACCGCTAAGGACCAACTCTATAACATCTAATCATCTCTAAAGCTCAATATAGATCTATTAATAGTAACACCTGACCTTGACCTAACCGCAGGAAATGTAATTCTGAATCCCAAAATGGCACTTAACCAAATCTGAATCAACCATGTATCATCACCTGAAGAGGTGCTATCAATTAGCACGAAACGTCGTGTCCATCTTTGATACCCCACATCAGCACAACATTGTCATCTTGGTTGTAATACAACTGTATTTAAAAGAAATCAACTGTGTCTGGGTTTTGTGTTTTCCACTACTTCAACATTATGTAAAACAACTGAGCATGTTAGTCGAAACACTTTCCTGATATCCCCATTTTAAAAGTTTTATCAAGTATTGTTGATTAGTCGTTGTTTTGAGATCAACCCAAGTTACTTCCTCTAACCAGGAAGAATCTATTCATTGGGAGTAGCTGCCGAGGACAAACACACTTAGAGCCACGACTGATTAGATAAAATTAAAATTATTATCCCTCACCAACAGATGAGAATTCCATCTCCATGAAACGAAAGTTAGTGAACACATTCTCTAATTAATTCTTAATGCTGCTCAAAATTAACTCCCTGACAGCAAAGGACAAGCAACAGTAGAAAGCCCCTTAGACAAGTCACATCCTTTAACTGGAATTACATCAGAAAATGGCATAACCACCATTAAATGTTTTATTTCAGTACGTTAATTATTCAATATTTATACTTAAGGTGGATTGAATAGAGATATTAGCGTATGAGCGAGTTCATGTAAGAGAGAATGAGACTCATCAAGGTGAGGGTAGTTCAACTTCATACATGTAGGATGTATTGTACACGTTTATAGATAAGAACCTAAATGAATGGAATGAGATGAATATAGTAGAGGGTGACTGAAAATTGGGAAGATCTAACCCGGCGTTTTCACTAGACGACTAAAAGGCCACTCAAAAAACAAACTTGTTTCTCATCACCAAGCCATGAAAAATATGATGAGGGCGTTTTTTTCTTCGTTTTTTTTTTTTTTGCTGGAACAAAGATGGCTTAAATGGGCTTTAGACATACAGTAAAACCCTGCGTAAGCGGTCACCTTCCGTTCCGGGCCAAAGTGCCCGCTTATGCGGGGAGTCTGCATACGCAGGGTTTTTAGATTCATACTGTTTATACATTGAAAGCATCCCTGGCATGAGGAGCTTTAATTTGATACTAAATACACATACTTTTCCTAATTTCTATCAAGGTTCATCTTATTTTAACCCCAAAAAAACAAACTTCTCAAATCGTTTTTGCAGATGCGCGCGGTGATGAGAAACAAGTTTGTTTTTTTGAGTGGCCAAAACGTGATGACTGTAGATCGTCTGTAGATAGTCAGGTGGTGCTCGATTACGCAGTATCAGCCCTAATAAAGCCCATTTCAATTGGCCGATTCCCCGTCATCGATCTACAGTCAGGAACCACCAACGGACTTTTGGTACTGTGGACCCAATATCGGTCAATGGGAACAACCTAGGTCGTGAAATGACCCACGACATTTTCTGCCTAGATTATGCAATGTGGCACAACCAACTACTGAGTGAAAGCTAGGTCACTGAGTGAAACCTACTACCCTCAACGATTTTTCTATACCGACGCACAGTCAGTGGCACCACCGACAGACTTTCGGTGTAACTCAAAATGTCCAAGCAATCTCCTAGAATGTCGTAATGTTTGGTTCACGAGGCTTAGCTGTCCACGTCCTATCCCACCGCTGATGCGACCACGGATAGAGAGAAAAGGGTAGCGGAGCGCGGGAAGTTCCCGCGTCCGATCTGAATACCGATCTGAAATTTTTTTTCCAACTATGGAGCTCTTTTCGAGAGAAAAAAACTCCGATGGAACGAGAAAATTAAGCACTGCAATTGCCCTTGTACAAATGATATATCATTTTTGTGTAAAGGATATATTTATGGTAATATGACTTATGGACACAATGAAAAACAGAACTACGCAAGGATGCGGAATGAATGACATTCTATAACAAACACATTAGGTGTAATCACAAAACTTGAATGCTTAAATAAAATGGACCAGCAGAAATAACAAACTGCTACTCTGTGACCTTTTGGTCACTATCTAAGCAAAGACTATTTAAACAACTTCATCCTATAATATTGACTTAAAAATAAATCCTTGTACTACTGTAAATGTATCATGTTGCTGTAAGGACGATCAAACAGGCCGCATAAGCCTATGTCCTTGCAGGATAAATCGCAAATAAAAAATAAAAAAATAAAAAAATACCCTTAGCGTTTACACTAGGCAATTACCAGCCTTTTACAGCTGAAAATCGTCAGGTGGTGCCAAATTCAAGTATCGCCGCCTATAATCGTCTAGTGTAAACGTCAGATAAGTCATCAGGTGGTGCCAAATTCAAGTATCGCCACCTATAATCGTATAGTGTAAACACCAGATAAGTCGTCAGGTGGTGCCAAATTCAAGTATCGCCACCTATAATCGTCTAGTGTAAACGCCAGATAAGTCGTCAGGTGGTGCCAAATTCAAGTATCGCCGCCTATAATCGTCTAGTGTAAACGCCAGAAAAGTCGTCAGGTGGTGCCAAATTCAAGTATCGCCGCCTATAATCGTCTAGTGTAAACGCCGGGTAAAGTGAAACTTTGATAAATCGGGTTGCCATTCACAATATGAGATGGAAAAGTATTGGAGTTTGAATACTAAAATAACTCGATAATTAATAGTGTGGATCCGAAACAGATAGCATAGAGCTACAAGCAGACGATGTTACAGATTATTCTAGCATGATTATATTATAAATATTATATTTACATGTGATCAATAGAAATGATAAGGAAAGGGCAAGTCATACCGTTAACGTTGACGACTGCTATAAATCCCATGATGAATGTTCCGAGTTCGTACCTCAACCCTGCACTATCTGAGGCATCCTTAATGTATGTATTTATAAAAAAAAAGATGTCCCAGATGTGTCAAAATAGCTACCTAGGCATATAGATAAGACCTACATTGGTTTTCTTTTTCGTGAGCGCGTACCTCAACTCCCATTTATATATTCAGCCCCCTTCTTAGCCTTGGTTGACTCAGAATTCAGTCCTTATAGAGATTGTTAAAGGGATATCGGACAATTTGTCTTGAAATTAAAACCCATGTCAATTTCCTGGAAAGTGGATATGATGATCTTCAAATGTTATAGAATGCATACCTAACTTAGAAATCGGTGGTCACCATGATTGTTTCTTTTATTTTGAGGTCAATAGTATGATAATTTCATAATATAATATATAGAGATTCCAAAAAGTTGTTTGTCACATAGTAAAACCCATGTCACTTTCCTCAATCTTTCACAGAATATAGGTGATGTATAGTACATTTAAGTTTTAGAAACCATAGGTCACCATCCTTAATTCTGAAAGAATTGAAGAAAACTATAGTTTTCAGTACATTTCCCATGTTAATCAGATAAATGTTAATTAGCCTACTTTACCTATTAAGACTGGATAATCTGGACAAAACCTTAAATGTACTCGTCTGAAATAACAATGAATCACAAGGAACCAGTTTTGACTAATAATTGACAATTCTAAAAATCACCAGGTGGCGCCACCGTGAATTGCAGGCTATGCCTTTAACAGCAGACCACTGTATCAGAACAGTACAACGGTCAGTAGGCCTGTAAGTGAAACAGTGCAGTCTGTGTCACTGTGCTGTGAGGTAAGCCTAGCGTTGAAGGATCACCTAGTTCAAATATAACGTATCTTTGACTCGTACTAAGGAGACTCTTCACTATTGTTTGTATTCATAGTACTTCTGATAAGGTACGGAACATGTTAGAAGGTGACGTGTTATGTGAGTGTACATGTATACATGCGATCGCGTATCGACGACAGTATAACCCTTTTTTTATTATTTATCTATAGTACAAAATTCATTCAGGTGGACCGTTTTACATCATGGCTTTCCGTCGTCAGCTACAAGGTTGTCCACTTGTACACTAATACAATGTTTGATATATTAATCTTTTGCACTGGAATGGCACGCATATTGGTGAATGTTTTGAACTTTTGACTGTATGGAGTTGCTCTTGGACTTGTCTGCTAAAAGATAATTTTCGGTTGATCAACGGCTTGTGATAGCTTGACATGAAAGCTTGCAATAACTTTACGCGAAAAGGGTTTATAAGAGCACCCAGTAACCTGAGAAAACATGTAAGACATATCGGTGTCGGCTAGACTATAGGGCACAGAGTGATTGCTAGTTCCACCATCACCCGCCAGGAAATCGCAAAATAGTGCCACTGTAGTCGGAGGACTAGATTGGCCACCACCTCTGTCTACACTACGTTCCAACTAAGAGGTTGGTAACGTTAAACCCTGGGCATGTCCACGGATTCTCACTCTCGAACCAAATGAGTATGTTCTACATGGATTCGGATATCCCTAATACTTGCAGAGAAATATCCACATATTGGCCAGTGTATCGGAGGACAACCAACCCTTTCAACGCAACCCTCTATACGAGGGAATGATATTATGGAATGCGTTGCCACGGGAGATCCAAGACTGTGAAAAGGTGAACACGTACAAAACTGCAGTAAGGACGAAAAGTAGACTCTGGGCTGTGCAGGAAAATATCTAATATATATTGTTGACATATTGATACCATCTCATCTCATTTACTCATCTTGTCACCTTAACCCAATTACCTTGATGTCAATTGTTGTGAAGTCATCGTATGTATAATTGTATCCTTGGAAGACATACAAAACCTGCTACCCGGCAGACTGTCTTGATTATCTTCTACAAATAAAAAAACAAAAACAAAAAAAACCACTGTTGTTAGTTGTTATAATTCATTGATAATACCGAGACGAGGATAAAATTCCTTCATGGCATGCCTCAAAAGTATTTTTGATGATATATCTATTGATAGTTGGTCCCTCCACCAGATGTTTAATTAACTAATATGGCAAGTTTCAGCCGGTAGACTTTCGGGGGTCAATTTTTCCCATTTTTAGGCCATTTGCTCCTCTACTATTTAGAAGGCTTCGGGACAGGATGGATGTCTCCATAGCGCAATAGTTAGGCTACTCAAAAAAAAACTTTGATAGAAATTATGAAAAGTATGTGTATTTAGTATCAAATTAAAGCTCCTGATGCCAGGGATGCTTCCAATGTATAAACAGTATAAATCTGAAAACCCCGCGTATGCATACACTTTTGGACGCTTTGGCCCGGAATGGAGGGTGACCGCTTACGCAGGGTTTTACTGTATGTCCAAAGCCCATTTTCTGACACTTTTAAGCCATCAAAAAAAGCGCCCTCATCATATTTTTCATGGATTGCTGATGAGAAACAAGTTGGTTTTTTTGAGTGGCCTTATGTGCCATATAGGGCTGGGGGGCCAGTGAGCAGTTTCAAACCACTCTTTTATTGATTTGAAAGAGAACCAATTCATACTTTTTTTTCTTTTAGAGCAGAATTTAGAGCGCAGGATCTATGCTAGTATAGTGTTCCATCTAACCTTGATTAGTGATTGTTGGCCTCTTCGAATCTCTTCCAATTTTGGTGTGATAACATGGTAAAGTGGAATTCACACGGTGGGAAGTGTGTACCTCACAGGGTTCAAAATTCCATCAGATTCTGTTCCTTTTTAGGGGTAAATGTTGCCAACAATTGCAGGGGAAAAACATCTCTCAGGGAAATGAAACCTTACAATTAAGTTCGAGTAGAGAATCTCAGCAGGATTTACATCAGAAAAACATCCTGATACAAAATGATACAAAATAAAGTAATAGCAACCTTTTAAAAGATAAAGATAACTTATCAGAATATTTCTTTTGAAAAAATAACAGATTTTGTCACGCCCTCTGGCAGGAAGTGGTGGCTGTCTGTCTCCTCTACACTTTGAGAGATTGTTTGAGGTGTGTTTGATTGTCGCCATGCAGATCACACACCCTTGTTTGGCCCCATCCCCGAGGTACCATCACCTCCCCTTATCAGACCCAGCCCAATGTCCACCGCTCCGGAAAATAGGATCGGTGCCGCCCTAAACGTCAGCCGCAGGTGGCATGCACCTTTAACCACCGCTACAAACACCAGCAAATCGTGTAGACCCCACAGCCCACACCCCGATGCAATTGACGTTATCGAGGTGCTAGGGATTGCGCAATTGTTATTCATGGTTTGACCCATGTGATGTGTGATTCAACATATATCTATAACTTAATGATTATAGAGAGCATTTCCTTTCTATTTCTGTGGCCAGAATAAAGACTTTAATAACTATGTTTCCTCTTCAGTAAATATAAGATGCTGTGTCAAACATAATACATGTACTATGTAATCATGTCGTAAAAACAAAATGAAATGTCGTAGGTGGTGTAGCATAAGAAATCGTTCATTTTGAAAATGTCGTCCATTTTGTCATACATTTGTCGTCCCGGAAGACACCTCTAGAGGTGTTGTAGCAGATCTCAAACTCGTTTTTCATGGACTAAATCTATTTCGAATTAAGAGATATTTTCAACAAAGATTTCTATTCATATGTGATACATGTATGCCAAATCTTAACATTTGTTAACGATTGAATCGTTTTTTGAAAAAATATTTGACCATTCGCATAGATATAAAGGTACTGCACCACTTGCCCAGCTGACCATGACCAATCTCTCAAGACCGAAATACCTCATTGACCCACTGGTGCTTGATATATTGGATCCTAGCGTCAGGCAGTTGCAGACATGGCAATTTGACTGGGTGCAGGTGGGTTACAGAAAACTATCCATAGACTGAATGTAACCAAAACCTTTTAATTATCATTCATTTATAATCCCAGGCTCAATCATCTATGATGAACATACTATTTGTTCCTAATTTAATCTTTTATTTATACTCAGTCCAACGTTTATGCCTGTCCATAGGCCATCTCTCTTCGTGAAAGTCTAGAAATTACTGAAAAGAATCCTTCTAATCTTAGCCTCTCACATCCACAGTCTATAGACTACGTAAAAACATATGAATTAAGATGAAGATTGAGAACATGAGAAGAAAGAATCACAGATGCTTTTGAATGTTTAATAACTTCTCAGCCAAAATACAATGCCAATGGTGGAAGGCAAAGTGGAGTGAATATGATGAATGTGATACAGCAATGTAATAAAAAACTGTACCTTTGAAGGGTAGGTAAGAAACTAAACCAATCAACAAGACTCCTAATAAAACTGCATTCTACCAGTAGGCATTGCAGTTGCAGTTAGAATAAGTTAATTAGGTTTTTGGTTTTTTGGTTTTTTTTATTCAGGAAAATAAACAGTACAGACATCAACTGTCGTCCAGAGACGTTCTTCCCAGTTTTAGCCAAGACAAACAACACTAGTCAACCACACATACAGACAAACAATCATACAAACAAATAAGATAGAAATAAGAAGAAAAAAATGCAACTATCAATGAGTGTTTTCTAATGACAATGTTCAGATAATGATAACAGAATTTTCTCCATCTACTTTCATTCCATTATATAAGTTAAAACAATGACTGTATATACAATACAATTTAATCAAAGATATCTATAGTTTCCCCTTCAAAGATTTCCAGTAGATTGGTTTTCACATTTTCTTTAAAGTTATCCATTCTTATTTTTTTCTGTGTTTCGGACTCCAATTTGTTCCAGAATTTAATACCTACAGATAAAGCACTGTTTCTAAATTTCTCTCTCCGTGATCGTCTTTCCTTTAAAACAATTTTGTCGGTTCTTCTAGTTGCGTAATTCCTGTTTTCATCAAGATTATTGGTATTGCTTGACCACCATTTGTTAGTTGACGCGAATCGCTCATCTTGAATTGTTCATAATGTGCGATGAATTCATCACAGATAGACGATGCTCCAATTGTCAATAATATATAGGCTATAAACCCCATTTTCTTTGTGCCAGACATCTAGGGCCTACCACTGGTGACCCTTACTTAGGGTGCCCCTTGGGGTTTTATGGTATTATTATATATACCTGTGTGCAAATGTCTATTACATACTGCCTACTACTAGCGGTGCAGTAATAATGATGTTTGTGCCCGCTGTGACTGTGCCTTAATAAGTCATTAAAATGGCGTTTTTCATTGGTTTGAGGTATATAATAATAAGCAAACGTCCTTACTGTGGACGAAATAGGGCTCGTTCTCGGTCAGTCGTCGATTTTATACGGCCTTCTTCCTATGGCGTCAGGCAGTATGAAATCAACGACTGACCTTGAACAGAAACTGTTTCGTTCACAGTAATGACTTTTCCTAATATTGACCTTTCAGGGATGTCAGTTGGGGTCAGGAAAAAAAGTGGAAATATTTTCATGTGGATTTTTCTGCCACAGAGAGATTTAAATGATAAAGGCTGAGGGTCTGTGGGGAGGTTGAAACCACTGTGTATATTGTTGATATTATATTCTTTTTGACACAAGTTAAAGAAATTGCATACTGAATATGAAAAAGTGGATTTCCACCGGAAAACTGGATAAATGATGCCTTGATGCATCATGTGTCGTAATGCGGTGATGCTTGGAAGCATCACGAGACCTTCGGGAAAGGGTTAAAGGAGGTACCATTACAATAAAGAATTGAGGAAGGAAGGCTTTACGAGCTTTCAGACGTTCATTGGAATTGGATAGAGACTCTGTCTTTATTGAGGTAATGAACTGGATGCCTGGCACTATGGAATAATCTCAATGCTTTAGTCCGTAACACAGAATCTCTCGAATGTTTCAAATCCCTAACAAAAACGAGGATGTATGAAAAACTCTGGTCGATTTAGTTACATCACTTATTATTTATCATTTAGTATTTATAGCTTATTACTTTACATATATTATATTTCTGCTACTATGACTGCAATGTGCTACAACCATGTACCTATCGACATACAAGAATGTTCTCCCTGGTAAAGTGGGTTTCTTATCTGTATCACTTACCTACTTACTTTGTTTGTGATGGATGAATCATGTTTAGGATAACCATATATAGATCTGAATATTGAAAATGTTAAAGTACCCTGTTTGGCAGGACCAAGAACAGCAACCCCAGATTGGGCTGAGGTCTATGCCTCTTTATTGTATCAAGATGCTTCTCAGGAAACGTGAACATGTACATCTTTATAGTATTCAATAAAGAAATGAACCCCAAAAAAAAAAACGTTTGAGGGTTGTGATGAAATACTTTATTGTTTTTCTAAACGAGTCTTGCTCCTTTTGTATTGTCCATAATAACATTGAAATACATTTCTCGATGACAAATCCAATGATAAAGACAGAATGTATGAACCATTAAGGGAACGACGAAGCAGATTATCATATAGAAACATGTACAATTAAAGAAAGGTAAAAAAAAAAAGGGTGGTAATCTTCACATAGTAGAAAGTTAACATAGCCAGTAATGTGACTGCCTCCCTCATTAATGACGCGTGTACGAACTGATTTGGCATACTTGGATTTTTATTGATATTACCAAACCGTGAAACTGAAAGTAAACATGAAAATTGTTTCACACTAGTAGGGTTTACAATGAAATTACACACATTGTAATAAAAGATTTAAACTATCAGACTATAAATGTGATAAACATGACTTAAATGCGATGTAAGTATGTTTCAATATCTAATTATAACTGAACTAAGAAATGACATGAAAAGTTTGTCAATACTATGTGACCAGATTTTACAGCAAACATGTGACAGTAAAATAGCACCAAAAAACTAACTCAAGTATTTGTTTGATTTTCTGCTGATACATCAAAATACATCAATACAATGATACTCCTGATAACATAAACACCTTACCACGATTGCCCTTTGAGGAGGACAGTAATTGGAGTACTTAGGTTGGATTTACATGGCTGCACTCTGGTTGGCTACATGTGGCATCCTAAACAAATAATATCAATGGATATAGATCTCAAACCACCTTATGATATATTCTTAAACAGGGTAAGTATTTGAGTAAATAACATTGACAGTTACATGGGTTACAGAAATAAGAATCTTATCTGAATCTAATCCACACTTGAACTTGGCAACTCTAATACTAGTGAGGAGTGACAGTAAGTGACAGTGGTACTGGAGAGCATAAACTGACATGATTTATGTGCAATCTATATGTTGACAATATACCATTTTAAATGAAAAGGTAGTGTATGGTACATACCATTCCAGATTGAGTGTATGTTGACAATGCACATGTTGTTTGATGCTTAAATTTGAGTTACAACAGTGCTTCACTTCTCTGTTCTTTGCACATGGTTTGAAGTTGTAGTTCTGCAGTAACTGACAGTTCAGCAGTAAATATCTTATAAAAAATAAATGATGTTACTATATCAACACCAACAAATATTCATGCAAATACAAGCACATAAAATGTATCTAATACACATTATGTTACTAAGTTTGTTATATTGCCATAAAGAGAAACAAGTGTCAGTAGCAGTAAAAATGGCTAGTGACCTTGACCTTGACCTTGGGCAGTCATGAAATGTAAACAACACACTCAGCTGACAGTCAGCTTGACAAGTAAGTCTTAGGGGCTGTTACACTCCCACCTGAATTCCCGTTTATAATTTTTTAAATTACAGCCTTTAAAAATTTGGGAATTTATAATAAACCACAGGCCCTTGTTTAATGTGTCATGAGATATAACCTCGTAGCTGCACTTACATAAGTATACAAGTCCTTGTGAATACTTGTTTATCTACTTGACTAATGCCTAACAGATCTATAGATATGACTAGTGCTTTTACAGATCTTGGCATGGCAAGTTGACTTATGAAAGAATTGTAAGTCCATTTGGGCCTTATTGTCTAGATTTCTCTAGTAGGGTGACTAGTTTGTGGATTGGGCGTTCTAAGAAGACCATAGCCTTCTTTCCGTCCTTGGGTTCTGTTGTGAACAGCTCAACTTTTCTCACTAGTCCATCTTCGCTCGCTAAAGCCTTGGTGATTCTGGCTAATTTCCACTGACATCGTACCAGGTTTTCATCCTTAAGTAATACAATGTCTCCCACCTCCATGTTTCTTCTAGGAGTATGCCACTTTGGCCTTAGGTTAAGGTTGATGAGGTACTCCTTGCACCAACGACTCCAGAATTGATTGCTTAGATACTGGACCCACCTCCAACGTTTCCTGGCGTAGACGTCTTCCTTAACAAATTTTCCTGGAGGCTGGGTTAGAGTCTTAGGCTTCATTGTTAAGAGGTGATTCGGTGTCAGTGGTTCTAGGCTGTCTGGATCTGTAGTAGTCAGGGGTCTGCTGTTTACTGTGGCCATGGACTCATAGAAGAATGTTCGCAGTGAAGAGCTGTCCAGACGGCTCGATTCATTGAGAAGAGATTTGAGAATACTTCTTACTGTTTTGATTTGCCTTTCCCATGAACCACCCATATGGCTTGCTGCAGGGGGGTTAAATTTGAACTCGCATTCAATATCCGCAAGGAAAATTTGTAGTTTTGGGTGCATTTCTTTCAAGGCTGCTGACAGCTCATTGCAGGCTCCTACAAAGTTTGTACCTTGATCCGATCTCATATCCTTGACTGGCCCTCTTAGAGCTATGAAGCATCTGAATGCGTTGATGAAAGAATCCGATGTCATGTCATCAAGCATTTCTATGTGTATCGCTCTGGAAGCAAGGCAAGTGAATAGGACCCCATATTTCTTCAGCTCTTTACGTCCTTCCTTTATTATGAATGGACCAAAGCAGTCCATACCACAATGGTAGAATGGTGGGCTTTCCTGTGCTCTTTCTTTAGGTAGATCAGCCATCTCTTGTAGCTCGGTCGTTCTCCTCATTTTTCGGCATTTCACACAGTTGTAGATCTGAGAAGACACCATTTTGTTGCAGTTTAATATCCAAACTCCATTCATTCTTATCTGATTCATAGTCATGTTTCGTCCTTGATGATGGGTCCTTTCATGGTAGTGTCGGATCAATAAAGTTGCAACGTGATGCTTCTTTGGTATTATCATTGGATGTTTTGCTTCTTCGTTCAGATTTGAGTTTGTTAGGCGGCCTCCTATTCTTATCAAACCATCGGGTCCAAGAATTGGAGAGAGGGCCTTGAGGTCTGTGCTTCCTCTTTTACCACCAGAGTCTATGAATTCCTTGAAACTTTCTACTTGTAGCTGCAATAGGATGAACTTGGTGGCTTTCTTACGCTCTTCTACAGTACTGAGAGCTGCATCTTTGATTCCCTTGGCTCTCCTTTTGAGCCGCGCAATGACTCTGACAGCCTGCGACCAGGATGAAAATACATTCAGGTAAGATGGAATCGACCTTGTTGAGCTTTCAACCTTTGTGGTTAATACGTTTTTAACTTCAGGATCGCCTGTCTTGAGCTCTGTCTTGACCGCCAGGACTCGGTTTCGGGCACGCCCGCTGTTGAGTGTCTGCACAGTCCCGAGGTTATCGCAGAATACCTCGATCCGTGATCCACGGTCTCGCTCCGTTATGAAGGTGTGGAGTGCATATATCGTGTTCAGAGCCTCGAGCTCTGAGATGCACTCCACGGGGTCGAGGACGGGGCACACCTGGCCGGAATACGAGAAATGGCCGTCAGTGCCTCCCACGCCCGAGAGGCATGCATCGACAGTGATGCGCCTCGTCGGCGGGCCTCGAGGGATTAGGGCTCGTCCATTCCACCCCTCCGCGAATTTCACAAACCAGTCGAGGTCCTGTCGCATCTCGGAATTGATGTTAAGGTAGAACCCCGTCATGCCTCGCAGGGCCTCCAGTAGCTTCGAGACGAAATACACCTCGCGACGTGCAGTATCCGTCCCAACACTGACTGGAGCTGTCTCTTGGTGAGGGTGCGGCGTTTAGCGACGGCCGACACGTGAGCCCGAATCTCCTCAAACTTGGCCATAGGGATGGAGAGACTCATCCTACGGGCGTCGATCTCAATGCCCAGCCACGTGACGACTTGACTAGGTGACTGAGCTTTGTCGCGTGCCTCGGGGAGGCCCAGCTCAACGAACAGATCGCGTGCAATGTTGAAGTCTACGGCCGCCTTACCTCGGTCCTCGGAGAGGATAATCAGATCGTCGAGGTACATCGCGGCCATGACTCTTTTTGAGGCGAGGATCCCGACGATGGCCTCGGCCACACACTGCATGTGGTACGAGGAGGCACGGGCACCGAACGGCATGGCGGTATCACAGTAGTGCCGGCCCTCCCACGTGAAACACAGCAGGGGCCAGTCGAGGGGATCACACCTGAAGTTCTTGTATGCACGCGATACGTCGATCGATGACATATACGATGCTGTACCTCCCTTCACGAGTTTCGTCACGAACTCGTCCACCGTTGGGAGGCCGTGATCTCGTTCCAGCCCGTAGACAGAGTTCTTGATCACGAACGAGTTCACGCTGCGCTCCCACGGGAATGTCATATCCGTGATGATACGCCTATCGTCGGTGCCCCGCTTCTCGCGTGTCATGAGAGGCGACACGTGACACCACGGGGAAAAAGCTCTTCCTCAAAAGGTCCCATCATGTTAGAGAAGGAGGCCTCCTTCTCCAGGAACCTCTCTACCTGCTGGGGGTAGCCGGTAGCACTGGTGTGGTTGGCTACCCCCCTGGTATCGGACTCGGGCCCGAGGTATCCTAGGGGGAAGCCGTAGTACAGGAACCCCAGGAGCTCCTCCGCACCTGCCACGCCCCCTAGATACTTGTCCCATGCCGCTAGGTGTAAGTCCGAGGGGACCTGAATCCTGGCGCCGAGGGCGTTGGGTAGCCCCGTCTCCCTCACGGCCCGGTAGATATCCGCGTGGGTGCCAGACCCTACGGCCGTGAAGTCCGGCCATGTGGCCCGGCGGTGCTCCCGGAAGGCGAACGGGTCGGTCCGAACACCCTCTCGATGAATTCCGGTTTCGCAGACTTCTTTTAGTGCCGCGAAATCCGGAGTGTTACTATCCTCGTGGTCCGCCGGCGCAGTAACACTAACACCGGCCACGCTGCAAGACATAGGGGGTCCGGGGAAAGCGTTGATCCTCTCCTGTGGGAGTGTATTCCCCGTCCCTTTGTTGATGTTTACTTCGCGTGGCCGGCCACGTGCCGGGGCGGTCACGTGAGGCATGACGTCACGTGTGGGGGCCGGCTTCGTTACATCACACACCGGGCCGCCGGCCCCCCTTTCATCTTGGTCTCGCGCCTCGCTTACTCGCGGGGCGCGCCCACCCCGTT